>CM069906.1:30084636-30416198 GCA_036172215.1 Camellia granthamiana | reverse complement strand
TCTCATTTAGTCTTTTCTAGACACCTTATCGCTTAATGGACAAGTGAGTGAGATATAACTCGTGCTCTGATACCAAATTGTCATAACCTGAACCTGTCCTTAAAGGTTTAGACCATGACCGGCCAATAGTCCCAGATTATCTCCGACCTCATAGACAAAACTGATAATTAATAATAATGACGAGGCCTTGCGGAAGCAATATTAAAATATAAACATGTCCATCAAGCAGTGCATACATGAGTCCGTATGAAATTTAAACTTCCACCTTCTCATAGGTATAAACACATGGTATGTCAAAACATCTTAACACTGTACAAATTATCCATACATAACAAGCTTCCAAAAATAAAAGAAAACAAACAAAGTAACTTGGTCTATGGTTGACGCAACTTGGTTCCAATGAGTCCAAGATCGCCCCATCTCAGAGGCACTCCGAACGGCTGAGAAAAGGGTAGACTCCCAAGGTTGCTTTATGCTTGACGCTCCATTTGCTCACCTATATATATATATATATATATGGGGAAGGGCTAAGCTAAAGCCCAATGAGTAATACCAGTATAAAGAGGTTAAATGAATGATGTCTATCATAGTACAAAATCATATCACATGAGTTCAAAGAAAATCATAACTGAATACTTGTCGTATCAAAGTTCATAAATCATAATCATAGGTAGTACATCCATTAGTGCACAAAGGGACCACATAGGTCTAACGAAGGGACCATATAGGTCTAACAAGGGACCACTTGGGTCTAGGTCAGAGATCTATATAATGAAGGGCCACAGTATTGTTACTCTCGGGTGAGGGCCATATTGCAAGGGCCATGGTATTGTTACCTCTGGGCAAGGGCCATATAACAAAGGCCACGGTATTGTTACCCCCAGGCGAGGGCTACACTAAGGATGCCACAATTACATTTCAAAAGAGACAATCATTCATTCATAACAAAATTACATTTCAAAATAATACTCTTGCGGTAATTCAAAATACACTGTAACAACATATCTTTATAAAGATACTACTCACAACGGGAGGGTACTAATGTATACCTCGGTTAACCACCTATACAAATTACATAACAGAAATACACATTGAACACACGTTTGAAACAAGGATCGTATCTTAATTTATTCTCTTACGTGTGTTTCTATGTTATCCCATGATTAAGGATGTCTAAAAGATGCAAGGGAATGCCTAAATGGGCATGAGGATGCAAATATGCACTTATAAGTGTAAGTCAAAATTTGCATAAAATAGGGTCTTTGCTCGAGCGCACACTTGGTCGCTCGAGCGGTGTGGCTTGCCTGCAAAAGTACTGGATGCTCGAATTTTACGCTCGATGGTCACTCGAGCCAAGTGTTGAACAAAAGTGGGTCCGCTTGAGTGCACACTTGGTCGCTCGAGCCAAAGGCCAAGTATCTGTAAAAGTACTAGATGCCTTCGTTTTTCACTCGAGTGAAGGATCCTTTGCTTGAGCAAACCGGATGAATTCTGGGTTTTCCAGATTTGTTTTTGAAGTTCAAAACACATGCCTTTCAAGTTCAAAAGTTGCGTGGTTGGTCTCAAAAGCTTAGAAACACTTTATGAACTTGGATTGTTGGAAAATATAAAGCCATGATATCAAATCCTCTTTCAATTCTTCAAATCAAAACTCAAAACACCATGTTCTTGACATGCATGTAGGAAATCCAACTCTTTTCTTTACAAAACATGATTATATGAGATGTTAAATGCAAAACCATGAAGGACCTTAAGAAGTAACTCATGTAAGTCCCATATTTGTATGAATTTGTAGAAAACCAAGTTCAAAAGTGAAGAATTATGCATGTATGTACATAATTCACTCAAACTCACTAAATTCTTGGTGATTCAAGCTCATTCCTTTTGTAGACACCCCATTTTTGACCGTCCTCAAGGCTTGGACGTCACCGTTTGAACACCCGGTGATCATCCATGTTTGTGTTCGTTTGGAGTTCCCGGAGGTCTCGGCTACGCGCCTTGCCCCAGGATCTCCGAACTCGACTGTTTAGTGTCTGGTTTTGCACCAAACACTTGTGTTTTGCCTTGGAGGGGGCAGGAAATGCCTTGTGAGGCATCCCCACACATCACCGGCCCTGGCTAGAGGCCACCGGCTGGTGTTTTGTTGCCATCGGCAATGTATATTGCCGGTCGGCATTATTTGTTGCCGGTCGGCAGTTAATCTTGTCAAAATGGCAATTTTGAGCGGCCGACTACTGTTCATCTGCTTTTGCAGATATTTTAAGACAGCTGTCTTGCATTTTGTTCCCCTCCATACACGTGTATGGAGGGATGGCCTTCTTATTAGCTTCCTTGTTAAGCTTTACAAGCTTGGTTTGCCTATAAGAAGAGGGCTCCTCTCTTGGCATTAGGGTTAGACAAAAAGGTTAGAAAAGTTGTGAGAGAAGCTCTGGTTTTAGGTTTAGGGTTTTGTATCTATCCTATATCTATATCTTTCATTCTCTTGTATTGTGTGTGTTTAGGCTTACTATTGCACACAAACACATAGTGTTACACCTTTTCTTGGTTCTTGAAGGGCCAGAGGTCTGATATTGGAGCTTTGGAGCTGGTTTGAGCTCAAGGAGGCAACAAGATCATCATTTGTGAAGAAGGTCAACAAGGGTAAGAAACTAGTCATTTTTCCCCATTTTTGCATAGCTTGTTAGCCTATCTTAAAACTATTTTTGAGCTTAGTGTATAACATAAAAAAGTTCTTTTTTTGGGCCCTCTAAATAGTTTGTTTAGAGTGTTTTGTGGTTTGGAGGTGTTTGACCCCTCTTAAGCCTTGAGAGGTCCCATTTTGTGCCATTTTCAGTGAGCTCCGGGACTTTGGTGTTTGGGCCTCCTCACCACTGAAATCTTGAGGGATTTCAGTGGTAAGGATGGTGCCTTGAAGTCCCAAGAAGGAGAGGGCCACCCCCTCTCCTTGTTGTCCTTGAAAAGGGCACTTTTTGGCCTCTTGAGGGAGCATCATGTTTGAGTGTTTGTTGATCATGCCATAGCTGCTTTTTATGCTTATTATGCCATGATATAACATTGTTGTATGTTGGTTTTGGTACACCATGTTGGTTTAACATACATGCCATGTAATGCCTTGTTGTTGCCTTAATATGCCTTAGGTTGTAAACTATTGTTTCTAGCACGCTTTAGGCTTGGCTTTGTGAAGCTTTCATGTTTATTTTGCCATGATTGAGGTCTGTCCTTAGTTTGTTTGGGTCGACTTTGGCATGCTTAGTATAGCCTCTTTGCATTTTTGGCTTGTTAGCCTTAAGTGTGTGAATGTATAGCATGCATCCTTGCTTCATTTCAGTGGGTTGGGACCATTTTCCATGTTATTTCAGTCAACTTAGCATGCTTGTATGCTTGCATTTCATAGCTTCTTTGATGCTTCAAATGTTTGTGTTGTATGCTCCATGTTAAGCATTTGTGCATGCCTTTATACTTGAGTCACTTAGATGCCATCTAGGTGTTCCTTGGGTGTTGTTCAGGTCTGCATTAGACCTATTTTAAGTCCCCTTGGTCTTATGAGGCTTGGTTGACTTGGCCTTGGTTTAAGCCTCTTGGCTTGCCTCAAGTCTTGGACCTTGACTGCACGCCATGCTTGTTTTGTTCATTTGGTTTGGCACCATTTTAGCATGATTTCAGAGCTTTCCATTGTATGTTAACGGTCCATGATTATCTCTTTTAAGTGTGCTTAGAAGTTGTTTCAATATGCTTAAGTCTTGAACCATGTATCCATGCATGCTTGTATGTACATTTGCCTTCATGTGCTTAGCATTATGGCCACTGTTTTGGGCCTAATTAGGGCTGCCCAAATCATGTTTAAGTCCATCCTTTGCTTGTTTGCATGCTTAACTCGCACGTTTGTTTGCATACTTGCATGTATACCTTGTATGCTCATGTTGCATGCTAGTTCATATGCTTATGGTTGCACTCCATCTTGCATGCATGTCTTGTTCCTTGATCTAGTGATAGGAATTGGGCCTTTGGTTTGTTGGTTTGCATTGCATTTGACATCAAAATGTACGCACTCGGTTTCTTGGGCCATCATGCATGGAAATGCGCGATTGATATTCCGAGAACCAAGGACCATGTCCTTTTGAGTCATAAACATGATAAGGGACATGGTTGATGCATACATTGCTTGAATTGCATTGCCATGCAAAGCTCTGTCCTCTGCTGCTGTCAAACAGGTCCTGCAGGAACTTTTTGCCGATCGACTGCACAGAGTGCCGACCGGCAAACAATTGGTGGCCGATGGATTAATTCTCAGCCGATGAACATCTCATGCGGCCGGTGGCCATTCTCTCCAGCCGGTGGTACTGTACAGTGTTCAGAAAGGCAACCTTGAGATTTTGGCAGTCTTCAGAGGTGCATAGTAGGGAAAACAGAGGCAGATTGCGCATGGCAGTGCACTTCCAAGCAAGACCAAGCATGCATTGCATTGGGCTCTCTTCCCGAGGCGGTTTACTGTTTTCCTAGTTAGTTAATTGGCTTAACTAATTAGATGGATTGTAATATTTTAATTAACTTGTAGGTTAATTATCTGTATATTCTTTTGGGTCTCTTCGAGTGAGGGCGAATTTGTAATAAGTGTGGGTGAGTGTGTGTATGTCTTCCAACCCCCACTTCTTTGTCCCTTTTACTTACCTGCTTTGATGGTTAGTATTAGGGCATATTTAATTTAGCATACCTTATGCTATGCATGCGTGCATCATTCATCAGTCTTGCATGCACCGGGCTCGGCGCATCATGCTAATTGCATAAGTATTTGAAATCTAACTTGAATACATGCTGTTTGTGCATTTGACATGTCATCCTTAGATTAGCCGAGCCTATTCGAGTGACATTTTGCATGCGATGCATTAGACACCTAACATGGACTTGGATCATGCATTGATCACTAACATGTTCTCATTTCAGCGTGGAGTACTTTGTAAGTGTTTTTATGCTTTAGCATACCGCATGCGTGTGAATGCTACCATGACAGCATGCTTACCATGCGGCTAGATGCTTATGTGTTATAAACTGCCTGAATGCCTGTGGGTGAAGGATGAATTGTTTGAGTTGGAACAACTCATTGAAATCCGTGTTTTAGCCTACTTGTGAGTAGCAAATCCCGAAACGTTTTCTAAAACAAACGGATATGCAATGCTTGTTTCCAAATTAGGCGATCTAGTCTATACTTGTATGCTGTGCGCGTCACATAGTAATTCTAGGCTAATTAACTGGAATAAGAACACACAACGTTTTCAAAAATGGATATCATGGTTAGTAGGGGCCGGTCTTCAGACCGGGCGAGAGGGGGTGCTCATAGCTGACCTTCCCCAATCGTACCCAAGTTCCTGAGCCGAGGCAACTTTGGTGATGACGGACACGTGGCCTTTGGCACCGAGTCAGGGTTTCCTAAATTTTCCCATTAAAAAAAAATATTTAGGTGGCGACTCTGTATCTGGCAAAGCAGTCCATGTTTGGCACTTCTTTTCAAAAATCTGTTTTCTCAAAACGATTTGCCGGATTTTGACTCTTTGGTTCAGATTAAGAACCGTGACACAAATCGAGTCCGAACTGTAGCGTGTAGCGCGGGGTCCCTCGCGGACGTGTTACACCTTTCAAATACATGCAAATAATCCTACAACTTGGTGAATTCGTCTTCCTACACGGATTATCTTCATGAATTATGGGTAAGGAGCATATCTAGAGCTTGAATTTGCCTTAGTTAAGCTTAATCTCTTCAATCTCCCCTTAATTCTCTTGAATTCTTCTTCTCTCTCTCTACAATGTTGAGTACTCTCTCTATCTCTAAATTTTTAGCACAAAGAGTTGAAGAAAATGAGCTCCTAAGCTCAATATGGACATACATATAAGTTGATTACGTCCTCACTAATCACATGTGATTAAGACTAATGAATTGGGCTATGTCTAATCAGTTATGATTATTTTATTGTAATTATTTTGATCCGAATCAAATTTTAATCAAACTTACCGTATGGTGCTAAATATTCCAACTAGCCTATTGAATTAATCAATTTTGGTTTATGAATCCGTTTGGGTCTTCAATTTCGAATTCTATGTCGGCAATTAAATAGATAATTCACAAATAAACAAATAAGTATCAAATAAACACATAATTATGGAAATTATGCCCAATGAAATAATGTGTAAAAATGATATGGATGTCTAGATCGTTACACAAATTCTTGGCCACTATCATTTTGTGTGGTCATGACTTGTAAAGAAAATTGAGTTTCAACAAGTTGTATAGAAGATTTTAGGAGATGACATGCTTTAAATTTATGACACATCAAATATACCCATGTGCAACAAGTATAATCATCTACACTAGTAAAGAAATAATGAGCCCCCATAATTGGAATGTAACAATCCTAATTATTTAATTTAGATTATTAATCTTTTTTCTTTTGAAAATATTGTCATTTTAAATCCATTATGGTATGTTAATTGGTTATTTGGGGAATGTAGTTAGTCATTTCTAATTGACGTTAAGAGTTGTGGAGGTTTCGAATTATATTCGACGAGATTCCAGATTTAGGAGTTGATTTTTGCCTCAAGAGGTCGATCAACCAGTCAACTGGCTCTTCATTCACAGATGATGTCCTCTTGGGATCTCGTTATGGTTCTCAGAGATGTCAACCTCTTTTCAGACCGATCGATTGACTAGCTAGGAAATTTGCCGCATTGTTTTCTCTGTCATCTACAGATTGTGGGTCCACTCATTCTTACTCAGTTTCATCAACTTTTATACTCACAAACACTTTTTTCAAACCCTAGAGAGAAACCCACCCATTTATACCCTCTTTCTAACTCTTGTTCTAGAAGGAGAAATCAACTACTAGTTTTATAGAATGGTTGTTGATCTACCTTACAACTCAATGAATTAGTGCTTGGATTCACATCGACCATTTCAAGAGAAAACCCTTTTCTTTTGCGATACTAGGTAGGGGTGTTTTTTCTTTCGTCATGTAAGTCTTTGGTTTCTTCTTGTTGTATTGAGATTAATGTGTATATCTAGTTTATATTCCTCAAATCTAAGATGAGAATGATTCCTTAAAGTTACTTGGAACCATGATCTGAACACCCACGACAAATCCACTAATGAATCAAACAGTTACAAGACTGAGATGAAATAATTACAACCCTTACCCAAGTTTATCGACACCATTAAATTCACCACAAGCTTCAACAAGCTTGATCTCCACTCCAAAAGTGGCTTTGATGATGTCAACCTCTATTGTTCCTCACTCCAATCTCTTTCGTCAATGACTCCAATGTTGATCGGTCATGGTGTTATAGGATATGAATAATTGAGTGAAAGTTTTGGTTTGTAGAGATGCTATCTAGGTGAAACAATTTTGCTCATTTCAATCTTTTTTTTTTTTATAAAAAATTCTAGATTGAAGATCAAACAAGACTCATCAATGAAATCTTGATTAACAAGTTATGAACCTTGTAAATAAAGAGAGAGGGAGTAGAACTTAGAAATGTACAACCATATTTCATGTGCAGACAAGATGAAATCTGATCTTTTAAAACGATTCAGGGAGAAAATGGTCATAAAATGGAATTGAAGTTAGCTGACAAATCTTAAGTGCATATGTAGACACCCCATTTTTGACTGACCTTAAGACTCAGACGTCATCGATTGAGCGCTAGGTGATAGTGCATGTTGTGCTCGTTTCGAGTTTCCAGAATTTTGGCCGAGTGCCTTGCCTCCGAGCCTCTGAACTCTTTGTGCTTCGGCTCGTTTTGCGGACCAAGCCTTGTTTTCCTGCCTGAGGGAAGGAGAGGTCTTGTAAACCCCTTTTCTTGTGGTCGTAGACCACTTTTCATGGTCGTAGACCATTTTTCCCGTTTGGAGACCAGTTTCCGGTTTTCGAAGCCTTCGGCCGCGCGCCTTGTCTCAGGACCGCTTAATGTTCTCTATTTGGCATGGTTTTTGAACCACAACTTGTTTCCTTGGCCTCGAGGACCACTGTGGCTTGGGAGACCACTTTTGTGGTCGTAAACCACTTTTGGTGCTCGTCAGCTAGTTTTCGAGGCTCCCGGCTACGCGCTTTGCCTCCCGAACTTTCGTTTTACATCCGTTTTGGTTTGTTTTTAGTACAAACCTTGTTTTCCTTGTTTAGAAGGTGGTACAAGGGTGGGAGACCAGTTTATCTCCCAGCAAACCACTTTCGTTCCTGCTAGCCAGTTTTTTGGTCTGACAACTGGTCTCCTTGGTCTTTGGGCCCACCTTTTTTGGTTGGCCACCACACCTTTTGCTTGTTTTCATGCTGCTGACCATCTCCCACTATGGCCGACCAGTTGTTTTCTTGGGAGAGCACTTAAAGTGGTCGGCCGAGCACTTAAAGTGGTCGGCCGACCACTTAAAGTAACTGGCCGACCACTTCAAGTGGTCAGCAGCTTTTTGTCACATTTTTGGACATATTTTTGGCCAGCTGGCATAGCTGGAGAGCACAAGAACCATCGTCCATACACGTGTATGAAGGGATAGCCTTGAGCCTTAGCTTCTTGAAGAAGCTTCTGCTTTTGCTCTCTATAAGAGGGAGGCTCCCCCTCCCTCCTCCAGGTTCAGTTTTTTTTGGGTTAGAGAGTGATAGATACACCTTTATCTCTATATCTCTCTCTTTGCTTCATTTTTGTGCCTTAAAGTGTCATTTTGTTTCACTTTTGTACACAAACACACAGTCAAACACCATACTCTTGGAGCTGAGGTCCCTTGAAGTTGTTTTTGGAGTTCTTGGACTGGTTTGAGCTTAAAGAAGCTACTGGAGTTGCAGCTTTGAAGGTGGTCTTCAAGGGTGAGCTTTTAACCTTTTAAACCTCCATTTTTGCTTAAGCTTTTAGCCCTACTTGCATGCTGTTTTAAGCTTAACTCTTAACTACAAAAAGTTTTGAATTTTGGTGCTTAAGATCTTTGTTTAAGGTCACTTTTGTATTAGGGGTTGTTTACCCCCTCTTAGGCCTTGTTTGGCCTTGCTTTTGTGCCTTATTTGTGAGCATTTGGGACCACCTTGTTTTGGCCTTCTCACCACTGAAATCCAAAGGAATTTCAGCGGTGGGGATGGTGTTTTGAGGTCCCAAAAAGGAGAGGGTCATCCCCTCTCCTTGTGCCTTCAATACTTGTCTTAAATGCCTCATGTGTGAGCATGTTTGTTAAGTTTATGTTGGCCATGTCTTAGCTTGTATTTGGGCTTATTTTGCTGAGGCATACCACTTTTTTTACTGGGTTTGGTCACTCCATGCATGGTTTATACACTTGTAGTGTAAATCTCATAAACTAGCTTTGTATACTTCATGAAGTAGCATGTCATTCTAGCTTTCCTTGAGTCCATTTCCGCATGTTTTTGGTGATGTTTTGCCATGTCATACCTCTGTTAGGGTTTGGTTTGGTCACCTCTTGCATGCTCCATGCACTTGTAGTGTATTTCCGTGAATTAGCCTAACATGCATCATGCTTTTGGCTTAACTTCAAGAAGCTTTTGTCCATGTTTTAGCATGCTCTAGCTCTGATTTAAGTTGTTTTGGTCATGCATGCCATGCTTTGTATAGCTATAGTGCATTCTAGCTTGTTAGCTTTGTGTGTCAAGTCCATTAGCATGCTTTGCTTGGACTATTTGAATGATTTGGCATCATTTCATATGTGATTTCAGCCCATGTTTCATGCTCATGCACTTGCATTTATCACTCATTCAATGCGTTGGAGGGTTTGCCCCTTTATGCCTTAACATGAATCATTGCGTATGCCTTCATGCCTTAGCTTGCGAGCCATCATTTCAATGTGTTTTTGGGGTTACCTTGCCATGACATAACTTTGATTTTTGTTGGTTAAGTCATCCCATGCTTGGTCTTAATAGGTGTAGTGTAATCCACCTTATTTGCCTTGTATGCATCATGCCTTATGCCCTCCATGTTAGCTTGTTTTGGCTTCCTTTCGTTCATGTTTTAGTATCATTTTGGCATGATCTAGGACTGTTTTAGGTTGCTTTTTCCATATCCTTCATGCTTTGTATAGCTGTAGTGCAATTGGCCTTGCTAGCTTTGTGTTTTATTGACTCATGCATGCTATCTGTGAGCTATTTAGATGATTTGGCATCATTTAATACTTCATTTTAGAGCTTATAGCATTGCCATGTTCCCACTTCTTTCATGCTTTGAATGCCTTTAAGTGTTGTGCATTGTTGCCTTACTTATGACCTAGCATGTATGCCATCTTGCCTAGGCCTTTGAGCCTCCATCTTAGCATGCTTTGGTCCATGTTTTGACCTACTTGAGCTCTATTTGTGGTTGGTTCATGCATGTGTGCCATGTATTCCATGCGCCCTTTGTAGTCCTCCTTATTAGCTTTCATGCTTTAGGACCTTTGCATGCCATGCTTGCTTTGTTTGAATCATTTCTTACTTAATCTCAATGCATTTAGTGTTGCTACACTTCCGCATTTATCACTCCTAGAGCCTTCTTGAGGGTTGTGCTCTTAGGCCTACTTCGTTGGCCAATGCATTGTGCATGACTAAGGTCTGTCCATTTTGGTTTAAGCCCATTGAGCATGTTGGTTTTCATGTTGTTTGCATTGTGCATGCTTATTATTTATTGCCTTGAGTATACCATCTTACATTGCATTGTGCATGCCATGTAGTTCTTTGCATTGTGTATGCCAAGTAGTCCTTTGCATTGAGTATGCATGTCCCTAGCATTGATAAGTTGCCCTTGTTGCATTGCATTGTGCATGCATGCATTACATTGTATTTAAGATCTTAAGTTGCTTTGCATTGAGCATGCATGCCATTGAGCATTGAGTATGCTATGTTATGTTGCCTTGCATGTTGTTAGCATGCTAGTCCATTGCATGTTTGCATGTTTGTTTTATTGTATTGCATGCTTGCATGTTTAAGTTGCATTACATGTTTGCATGCTTGAGTCACATCGTGTATGCCATGTTACATGTCGCATTGTGTTTGGAATAGGTGTTAGTCCGAACACGGGAAATGAGGGACGTTTCATACTTGAAGTGATGAAACGTGCCGCAGTTCTCGGTCGCCGATGCTGTTGATCACACATGATAGAGTTAGAGGCTTTTTGTGTTTACTTGTGCATTCATTTTCATATTGAATTGTGCAACTTCGCCTCTCGGCCATCATGCATCGGGGTGCGTGATTGGTGGCCCGAGGGTCGAGAACCACACTCCCTTGTGCTCATGAAATGATAGGGAGGGTGGTTGTACACACATACCTTGCAAATACATTGCCATGCCCTTTCTTGCTCTCTGTTGCAGCAAACTGGAGGAATGCAGCAACAACTAGTCGGCCAGCCAGAAAAACTAGCTGGCCGACCACTTTTTCTGGTTTGCAGTAGCAAAAAGTGGTCAGCAGGTGGCTGCAAAACACCAACAACTGGTCGGCCACCCTCCCACAGGTTCCCATGGTGGAGTTTAAGCTTTCTGGAGCTTGGTGCAAGTTTCTGAGGACAGTTGCAAACAGAGGCAAGTTGGGGCATCGCGACAGATTTCCGAACGAGGCGACCGGGCATGCATGCATTCTTTCCTCTGAGGGCACTTCTGTTTACTGCTTTACTTAGCTAATGTGATTAGCTAGTTTATGCTTTGGCTTGTAATTTAAGTAGTTAATGCATTTAACTATTCAGTCTGTTTTGTAATAGTTAGTTAACTAGGACTAGTTAATTAGCTTCGTTGTGATGTAATAATTAGTTCAATTAGCTTAGATTAGCTAGTTAGCTTATTATTCGGTCCCTCCGTCAAGAGGGCCAACTGTTGTAACAAGCGTGCGTGCGTGTGTGTAATGTATGTCTTCCAACCCCCATTTCTTTCTCCCTTTTACTTAACCACTTTCGATGGTTAGTTTTAGGGCATATTTCGTTTAGCATACCTTATGCTTGCATGTGTGCATCCATTCATCTGTATTGCATGCACCGGGCTCAGCGCATCATACTAGCTGCATAGTATTTCAATACTTACTTGAATACGTGTTCAAACAGCATGTTATCAAGTTGCACTTCACATGACATCTTAGAATAGCCGAGCCTAGCTAAGCATTTTTGCATGTGTTGCATTAGCCATTTTAACATGAACTAGGGTCATGCATGATTTCTAACTAGTTCTTTGTTTTGGCTCGGAGTATACTGTGAGTGTTTACGCTTTATCATACTGCATGTGTGTTATTGATTGCCATGAAAGCATGCTTTCCATGAGGCTAACTGCTTATGTAATTAACTGCCTGAATGCTTGTGGGTGAAGGTTGGATTACTTGAATTGGAACAACCCATTAAAATCCCTGATTTAGCCTACTTACGAGTAGCAAACTCCAAACCATTTTCAAACAAATATGAAATGTTTTGTTCCAAATTAGGCGATCTAGTCTATACTTGTATGCTGTGCGCATCACATAGTAAGATTAGCTAATTAACCGGAATAAGAGCACATGTGTTTTCCAAAACAAAATATCATGCTTAGTACAGGCCGATCTTTGATCGGGCGAGCGGGGGTGCTCATTGTATGACCTTCCCCTCTCGTACCCAAGTTCCCGAGCCGAGGCAACTTTGGTGATGACGGACACGTGGCCTTAGGCACGAGTCAGGGTTTCCTAAATTCCCCCAAAATAAAATATTTAGGTGGTGACTCTGTATTTGGCGAAGTAGTCCATGTTTGGCACTTCTTTATTAAAATCAGTTTTCCAAAAACGTTTTGCCGGATTTGGACTCTTTGGTGATTTATCGGTCTTGCATTGCACTTTGCGAGATTAGATTCAGAATCGTGACATTGAGTCTGAACTGTAGTAGCTCAAAACAAAACGAGATTCGCGGCCCCATTGCGAGCGCGGATATCGGAGAGTTCCTGGGAGTGCGTCTACAGCATATCAAGCACTAATCCTAGCACTTAGGCCCTCAAGCCCATGTTGGGCACATGTTGACCTGAGGCAATGGAATACATGGGAACTAGATATCATTCTAATAGACGACATGGGCTACCAAATCTACGAGAAAATAGAACCTTGAATCCACAAGGAAGAGAACATATGTAAATATTATTGAATAAAAGTTGTCATTTTGCCCTAAGGCTACATGCATATTTATAATAAATTTATACTTGGAGACCAAACAACCTTGGACACCAAGAAATCTATAATTCGGAAACAACTAACTACCCTAGTTCTTGACAAATAAGAAACCTAAAATTAGGAAAAGAAAATAAATCTAAATTAAGAAACTTAATAATTTTAGAATATTTATACTAGATTAAAAAGAATCCTAATGAAACAATACATTGAAAATATTAATAGTAAAAATATAAAAATTTCGAAAAACCTCAACATTAGGCTTTTCTTTTTCTTCGAAAGAACTCATCCTCGGGTTCAAACTAGAAATTTGTTCTTTTCATGCCAAATAAATAAATATCGAGAATATGTCAATTGCTTGTTCATCCTCCAAAAATCATTTGCAGAAAAATATACTTTCCAAAAGTTCTCTTTATGTTTCAACTGTTGACCAAATTGACTATATGAGCATTGAAGATCAAATCAGAATGCTCCACATCAAGAAAATCAAGAAAATTTGTTTTATGTAGAATTGCATGTTCTCTTGATTTTGCACCATCTTAGATTTAGTTGACCCTTCAATTATCAACCTTGAAATATCAAGTGCATTATCAATCAATTTCTTTGTTGCACACATCGACTCTATAACCTCTTCTTCTATTAACTCTTTGTAATTGGGCTCAACCCGATCTCCTTCTTTTCCAATATTTTCATGTTCTGTTTGTAAAATTCTCTCCAACAATATTCTAACAAGACTTTGTATCTTCAACAGTTTCACAAATAGCCTCACCACAAACAATATTAGGATGTGAAGTATTTTCTTTTGCAACTACAATTTCATCCCAAACTTTTAGTAACTCCATTGAATTATCTTGATTTGTATATGAAAATATAACTTCATGATCATGAAAGTAAAATTGTTTTTCTAATAATTCTTTTATTACTAACCATGAACAAATTTTGTCTTTACCTTCACAAACTCAATAATCTTGTAGTCCATTCCATCACACCACTTCAATGCAATTTCATCAAGTTTGTAGGATGCAAATATGACTTTCTTTTCATTAGGAGTCTTCATGTAGTCAAATAAAAATTCAAGATCAAGTAACCAATCAAGAAAATCTTCTTTTTGAAACTTATGTGAACCATTAAAATATGAAGTTTTTCTCAAAAAACATAAGATAACAGGTTTTCCTTGAACAAATCCTCTAGCACAAATGCTATTAGGTATTGGTTGCCTCTAGTTGACGACTAGTCCCAATTCGGCAAGCAGATTACAAATTTCGTTGTGAAGTTCGTGTACCTCTAACCAATGTTCCTCAATAGCATCCCATATGGCTTCCACCCTACAAACATTGTCAATAAGGGTTGTGTGCTCTCTACTGTCTTATATCATTGAGCTAGGCGAATCTATGCTTAGATACCACTTGACGCAGCAGAATACACTAGAACTAGATATCATTCTTGTAAATGAAAGGGAGTCTTGATTCCATAAGAAAATAGAACATTGAATCCACAAGAAAGAAAAAATATCTAAATATTATTAAATAAAAATTGTCCTTTTGCGTAAAGGCTACATAACTATTATAATAAATTTAGACTTCGAAACCAAACAACCATGGACATTAATAAATCTAAAATTAGGAAACAACTAACTACCCTAATTCTTGACAAATAAGAAACCGAAAAGTAGGAAAAGAAAATAAATCTAAATTTAAAAAATTAATAATTCTAAAATATTTATGCTAAATTAAAAAATATAAAAAATTTCTAAAATCTTGTCCTACACCATGACCACTAGCTCCAGCATCTTAGACGCCCAAGCTTCTATCAAGTGCATGTCAAGCCCTATAAGATCTCAATCGCTTGAGCTCTTATCAGGCACAAATCAAGCACAAAGGGCCTGGCTAACTCAGATTAAGCATGAACCAAGGATCTTTACAAAAACTTTATGAAAAGTAGCTTGAAGTACATTTAAGTGGAGTCCTAGAAAAAGATTGCTGTCTAAATTGTGAAAGAGAAAAACATTGGCTTCTCAAGTTCGTATTGGGTCATATACCTTTCAAGCAATGGAACCGATGTGTCATTTGCTAAGGAGATGCTCTCAAGTGGTGAAGTCAATCACTCTAAGACAACAAAAGCACTACCAACCTAAACACCTTATCATTAGAGACTTCAAACATTTTTGTGACGCCCCAAAATCTACACTAAGGGTTGTAGTAAAGAGAAAGTTGCTAATGAGTCCTATGGTCAATGACCAAGTAAGATCCCAGATCACCGGAGGAGTCAAGTTAGCCTCCCTTCTAAGTCCAGCTTTCTTAGGTAGCAAGGCTACCCTTTTGACAGATCTTAAGAGGCATTGACGCAAGGTCTCATAAGCAATGTGGGGAGTTATATTGGTTTTTAAAAAAGACAAACATATAGTAATAAGAGAATAGATACACAATATCCTTAGTTACAAAAGATAGTTCCATTGATATTACATCCCAAAAATAAATTTTCAAATGGACTTTACCAAAAAAAAAAAAAAATCTAGCTTCTCTAGGACAACCAAAAGTCTTCGAAGGTTTTTGGCTCATCGTTTTCGGCTACAAAATCCTCTTCGATACCTGGCATGAAACATCATGAGTTTTGAATGCCCAGTAAATGCACACACACCCCATTTGTTTTTCCCAATCTAATACACAATAGAAATTGCAACAATAGGGAAAGAAACATGATATTCAAGTAAATAACAAGGGTGGCAAGGTTAGTTGTTAGTAGTCTAAAAATCCCCCAAAGAGATTTCATCCTCCCAAACACAAGAATCGGACACGGATTATTTGGTATGCCCCTCTTTTGCTACTTTGCAGACCTTACATCGGATGGCTACCAACAGTTACATACCACATAGCGCCAACCAAGGACCTCAAAAGAGATGGTAAAATAGGGCCTTGCCCATTCCCTCAAACCAAAACCACCTAAGGTCCGAATACAACCGCTCCGTTCAATGGTTCTGAAACAACCACTTGCATAAGACTTTAGCTTTCAAAAGGGAACACGTCCCGCTAACCAATTCAATTTAAAACATAACCTTATCTCATAACAATACTCATGTGATCGAACCTCATTAGCCATCCCATTAAGTTTTCCGTTCAGATTAATGTTTTAAGTTAATTAGCACAAGCAATTGAAATAAAATTTTCATAAATATAAACAACATCAAAGGACTAAAATAAAGGTATATTACCATAACACATGCAATAGTATACCAAGACATGATCATATACTAATAAGCATATTCATGAAGACAAGAGCACAAAACACCAATGCAAAACTAAATTTCCAGATTCATTACCATTTAAAGAATAAAATCAAAAGGACCATTTCAAATTTTTTTCCGAGCCTGGCTTTCCTATGTTTCGTCGAGAATTTTATGTAGTTTTTAGAACACTTTTTAGAAATGGAATAGCTTTTCTAGATTTTTAGTTATTTAAGAAACACTCAGTATTGTCCAAATTTGTCAACTGTTACAAAAATTGGATTTTCTTTCAAAACGCTCACTCTTTTTCAATGAAACTGTAGACACCCCATTTTTGACCGTCCTTAAGACTTGGGCGCCACTGATCATTTACTTGGTGATGAAAATTGTGCAGTCCAAAGGTTCAATTTTTTTCGGCCGAGGAGTGAGAGTCAAATCCCAACCTTACACCCCATTTGAGGACCAAAACTATTCTGACTAAAGATTTTAGACCTTAAAACCCTCTCTTTCAAAACATTTTTGAGAAAAAGTTTCTACGATGTTCCGAGGCTCGCATTTCATTAAATGTTATGCTATTCGGTAAACCGAGAAAGGACAAAGTGGAAAGGAATGAAAGAGAGGTGAACTCTTTGAAATATCTTTCAAAACACCCTATTTATGGGTTTGGAGTTGAAGAAAAAAGGAGAGGAGAGAAGAAAACTTGTTTGGGAGAAGTTCGGCATCAATCCGAGTAGGATCGAAACTGAGCAGTCTTCACTAAAAGAGGCATAACTTTTTTCACAATTGGAATTTTGATGTGAGGCTACCATTGGAAAAAATACTTCTAGGGCTTCAATTTACGATCAAGAATGACCTGCAAAGGAGTCCAGATGAAGGAGTTATGTCCGGTTGAAGTCGGGCCCAAAAAGCAGATTTTTCTAGCCAACCAAAGGTGAAGGACGCTGGCCATAAATGGGATTTTCTGGCCATGTACCGGCCATGAATGGACTATGCCGGCCCCCTGCCACCCAAGGGTGACCCGTGCCGGCCAACAATGATCATGTGCCAGCCATCAATGAAGCAGTGCCGGCCATTGATGCAAAAAAGTAGTTTTTGGCAGATATTTGTTCTCCAGCTGTTACCGCTGTCCCTTTTGGGATATTTTCGACCAAGGCTTGCATTCTTCTATACATAGAGAGGCTTCTCTATGGTTTCCAAGGTTAGAAACAATTTAGGAAGAAGTTTGGGAGCCTCTTTCTCTACAATCCTCTCTCTAGATTTCTCTCTCTCTCTAAAGCTTTTGTGCTTAAAAGCTTGCATACATCAATCTTTAACCTATCAACCCTTAACAAAAGTGGTTCATCTTTGGGCTGAGGTTGCTTGAAGCTCTCTTGGAGCCTCCTTGGAGCTATTGAAGGTGATTTTGCTTGGTTTTGTGGCCTAAAATTGTGTTGTGCTTCAAGAGGTATAACTCTCTCCCTATAAGCTTGTTTTTTCACACTTGCTTTGCCATCTTTTTCCACCATTTCAAGGCTGGTTTTGCCATATAAAAAGTTCTATTTTTTAGTCCTGAAAGCGGTGGTTTGAGCCTTTGTGAGTTAGGCGGTTGTCCCCCCCCTTTTGGCCCTTTGGCTTGTGAAGCTTTTTGTGCCATCTTTCATCACCTTTCAAACCAACTCTTTTGGCCTTTTAACCACTGAAACTCAGAGGTTTTTCAGTGGCAAAAACCATGTTTTGAGGTCCAAAATAGGAAGGGGTGGCCTCCCCTCCTTGTGTTTTGTTTGCATGTGTTGATGGCTTAACATATGAGCATGTATTTCTACCTCTTTATAGCTTTATTGAAGCATGTTTTTGTGACTTTTTTAACCTGCTTTAGCTCTGTTTTTGGCTGGTTAAATCACTTGTTGCTTGCTTCTTACACTAGTAGTGTAATCATGCTTACTAGCTTAACATGCTTAATGGGTTAGCCTATCATTCTAGCCTGTGTTAGCTTGACTCCAGCACATTTTTGCTAATGTTTTAGCATGTTTAAGCTCTGTTTTGAGCTGGTTTGATCACTCGAGCTTTGCTTTGTATGCTTGTACTGTAATTGTGCTAAATTGCCTAACATGTGCTATTGTTTTGGCCTCTAAGTCTAGCCATTCTTAGCTCATTTCAACCATCTTTTAGAACTCCATTTAGGCTGTTTTAGGACTATTTTGGGCTGTCTTGGCCATATATGCTTTGTCTTGCATGGCTATGGCATAGTTGGCTTCACTAGCTTTGTGTTTTAAGGCATCCTACATGTCTTGCAAGAGATGATTGCATGGTATTGCATCATTTTATATGTAATTTCAGTGCATAAACCACTGTCACACTCTCACATATTCCACTCTTTCATTGCTTTTGAGAGTTAAGCTTTGTGCCTTGTTTGTGAGCCAACATGCGAGCATGTTTTTCTTGTCTTTTCTGCCTGAGTTTCAGCATGATTAGGCCACTGTTTTGGCATGATGTAGCTCTATTTTGAGCTGGTTTGGTCATTTGAGCATTGTATTGCATGCCTCTAGTGTTGTGTCCTTCACTAGCTTCAATGGTTTTGGCCCTTAACATGTTGTGCATGTGTTGCTTGCATGTTGTAGCACTACTTTTCATGCCATTTCAGCATTGAAAATTCTGCAGCCTCCTTTTGTTCTTCACTTTTGAATTTTCTTTTCAAAGTGGTCTTGAGCCCCTTATTGGCTTGAGCATGAAATTGAGGCACTCATGTCTAATGGTTTTAATCCTCTCTTGGGGGTTTCTACTAACCAATAGCATGAGACCTCTTTCATGCTCAAGGCACTTGTGGCTTAGGCCATCTTTCGAATTAGAGGGCTTTCACATTGGACTTAACCAACTAAAGAATGGCTTTGTAATGCTAAAATGTGTAAACAAAATTGAATCAAGTAAAACATGACCAAGAGAAGCATGTTATGTGTGCATTGCATTGCGTTCAATCGGACGTTATATTGAACACAAGGAAGATTGGTCCATTTCATACTCAAAAGTGATGAAATGAACCAATCTCCTTTGTCTCCATTGCCTTTGATCATCAATGATAAGGTAGTGGACTTGAGTCTCATATTTGTGCCTTTATTGAAAGTGTACAACTTGGATCTTTGGCCACTATGCATTGAAAATGCTTGATTGGTGGTTTCGGATCCAAGAGTGCCATTCCTTTGATGTTTTGAGATGACAAGGAGAGGCACAGTAGAAACATATTGTTGGAAAACCCTCCATTTTCCTCTGTTTGTGCTCTGTTGCAGTTTAGTGACTCAGCATAGGGTCACTAATGGCTAGCAGTGGCTTCACCCTTGGCCGGCAGCACACTCCCTTGGCTGGCAGATGGCCGACAGCATGCCCTCATGGCCGGCAGGCCACTGGTGCACTCCCCAGCAGTTATTGGGTAAGGTTCAGCAGAAAGTTCTTGGAGACACCCTGCAAATAGAGACTCCCAAGAGCAAACCGGTGGGCATTTCGGGGCGAAAACCGAGTGCATGCATATTCAACTTTCCAAAGCAGAGCTGAGGCAGTGTAGTTGAAATATTTTGCATAGTTAGTTAGCATGGCTTTGTAATTTAATTAATTAATTTGTTAATTAGATAAAGTGTTTTAATAATTAAGTAGCTTAGTTTAGCTATTTCTTTATTTTGTTGTGTAGTAATTAGTCTAATTAATTTAATTAGATTAGTTAGCTTAGCTTAGCTTAGATTAGCTTAGCTTATTCATTCGGACCCTCCTCCGTGAGGGCGCAATGTTGTAATAAGAGTGCGTGCGTGTGTGCATGTTTTCCAACCCCACGTCTTTCTTCCTTTTATTTTAACTGCTTTCGATGGTTTGATTGGGGCACGTTTCGATTAGCATACCTTATGCTTGCTTGTTTGCATCAATCATTTGTCTTGCATGCACCAAGGCTCGGCGCATCATTCAAACAGCATTGTATTTCAATACACCTATTTGAATACGTGTTTCAAAGCATGTTATCAAATTGTTGCATTCATATGCCATCTTAGATAGCCAAGCCTATTTAATTGCATTATTGCATGTGTTGCATTAGGCATTTTGCATAGCTAGGATCATGCATTGTTTCTAACTAGCTTTTGTTTTGGCTTGGAATACTCGGTAAGCTTTTCTGCTTTAGCATATTGCATGAGTGTGATTGCTATATTACCATGTTTCGCATGCTTGCCATGAGGCTATTTGCTTAAATGCTTAAACTGCATGAATGCCTGTGGCTGAAGGCTTTCTTGTTTAAATTGGAACAATTCGATAAATGTGAGTTTTAAGCTCACTTTGCAAAGTGGCAAATCATGTTTTAAAGCCCATTATGTTTGATGGCTAATCCGTGCTTTAGCCCAATTGAGGGTGGCATTTTCAAACCATTTTCAAAAACAAACATGAGTTATTTTGTTCCAATTCTTGCGATTTTAGTCTATACTTGTATGCTGTGCGCGTCACATAGTAAGTTAGCTAATAACCGGAATAAGAACACATGTGTTTGGAAAACAACATATCATGCTTAGTAGAGGCCGATCCTTTGATCGGGCGAGCGGGGGTGCTCATTTCAAGACCTTCCCCTCTCGTACCCAAGTTCCCGAGCCGAGGCAACTTTGGTGATGACGAACCCGTGGCCTTTGGCACGAGTCAGGGTTTCCTAAATTTCCCAAAATAAAATATTTAGGTGGCGACTCTATAATCTGGCAAAATAGTCCAGTTTGGCATTATTTGATTTTAAAATTTGATTTTTCCAAAATGATTTGCCGGATTGGACTCTTTGGTGTTTATCAGTCTCACATTGCACTTTGTGAGATTAGATTCAGAATTGTGACAGGAGTCTGAACTGTAGGAGACCAATTCGCGCCTTTCCGAAAGGGGGGCGCACGAATAAAGTCGAGTCTACAGTTTTTGACGACTCCACTGGGGATTTAGAGAACTTGACTCAAACTCATGATATGTTGTTTTATCAACATTTATGTGTTTCTTTGCATTTTCATTTGCATAGGTGCGCCTAAGTCACAGTGTTTGCCATCTGTTATTTCGGAGCGGTTTGCCGGAGGCTCGCTTGGAAAAGCGTGCCATAAGGGTGACCGGTTACGGGCTCTGCCACGATGGGAACACAAACCTTAGATCTGGTTCACCCCCGTACCGTTTGATCCACCTTTCACTTCTCGGTGTTAGGTGTGAGAGGTATATTAGGTGGTCTTGCTGGGGCACCTTTTTTGACCAATTGACCTAGCTGCATATCGGAAACCTTAGAGACTGTTCCAAACTTGGACAGGTTGCTCACCCGAATGTAGGTTGGTTAAAACTGTTTGCTTGTGTACCGAACCCCAAATTCCTGATGAAATTAGGACAGGGAAACCCTACTCTACCATAGGGGTGTTTTGGCTCTCACTTGCTTGATATATGCTGTTAGGGTGCGTCTCTACAGAGAATGTATGTATCAGTTGCAAGTTTGAGTATCAGTTTGAGGATATCAGTTTTCAGGTAGAATTTTGGGTGCAGAATTCAGTAGAGAGCACAGTCATTCAGCTATGCTCATATTTGTTCTGGTGAAATCAGGCTGAGATGCTGTCTGTTTTCTTCTTTTGCAAGGTAGTCCGGGAACCATAGCTTCAGAAGTCTCTGATATCCCCCGAGTACACTGTACTTGTGGTCATAGACTTTGTCAGGTCGGAGATTTAGTTTAAGGGTAACCAATGTTTCCTTCGCTAGAGGCAAGGCAAAAAAGGCCAGTCAGGGCTCACCGGTTCAACTGATCCGACAGTCACCAGTTACATCACCTTTGTTCAAACTCAGCAGGCCCGTGATGGCACAGAGTCCGGAAGAAGTTGTGGCCATGATAGCAGCATTTAACCAGGGAATCACCAGCCAGGATAAGACCAATGCCGAAGTAAAACGCCCATCTGGGCACCTACCACACATCCTGTCTTGGGACCCCAGCCAAACTTTGACCCACTTCCGCCAACTGAAGATTTGCAGGGTCCAGATCCTCGAGAAGGGTTAGCTCAAGCTCAGGTTTATCGACCCCTGGTGCAGCCTAATGAGGGGCTTTTTCGCCTTGGGATTAATGATCTCGATCCAACCTTGGTGAAAATTACGAACCTTGAGAAGCAATTCAAAAAGGCACGGGGCCTTAACTCCATTCCCGACATTGAGGATGGATACACTGAGGCTACTGTAAGGCTTTTAGATAGTTTCAGAATGCCACACATTGACCGTTTCGATGGGTCTGGAGATCCCATGGTACATATCTGGCTTTTCTTGGATGTCTTGAAACCGATGGGTCTAACTTAGCCATAGAAACTCTCTCTGTATGGCAGAACCCTGTCAGGTGTAGCAACCACTTGGTACGTCGGGTTGGAGGATATAATGAAGCAAAACTGGGAAAGGTTGGCTGAGGCATTTGTTGATCAGTATTCTTGCAATACCCAGGTCGAAATGACCATTTAAGAGCTTGAAGTAACCCACCAGAACACAACAGAGCCTTTTGTAGAATTTGTTGCAAGGTGGAGAGCAAAGGTAGCACAGATGACAGGTTGCCCTTCTAAGAGGGATCAAGTGCGGATAGTGGTGTAGAACCTTCAGCCTGATATACTGCAAAAGTTAATAGTTGTTCCACTATTCACTTTCAGAAGTTTGCATGACTTGGGGGTTCAGATTGAGAGTGCGTTCAACAGAGGGATTATTCCCAGGACAAGTGAACCAGTAAGGAGGGTGATTTCCGGGAATACCAATGCTGGCGGTAGCACCATTCCCAAACCCACTAAAACCAATACAGCCGCCATAGCCGACCCTTTTGCCACGGCCAACCCACAAACAGCCAGCCCAGCCCAAGCTCAAGGCAGAACTTTCACTCCCCTCTATATGAGCCTAACCAGTGCACTAAAAGTCTTGATGGCAAGAGGGTATCTCAAACCCTTGATCCTGAACCTCTACCTGACCCACTCCCTGCCAGGCATAACCCCACCAAATACTGCATGTATCATCAGCAGCGCGGCCAGGGCACCAATTGTTGTTACCGCCTTCGTCATGCAGTCCAAACTCTTATCGACAATCAGACGATAGCTCCACCCCTAGACCCCAATGACCAAGTACCTCATCTACATCTCAACCTCGTCCATGCACTGCCATCCACCTACAATCCTAGTATATACACCCCGACCCATCTACCCAAGCCTGAGGTGTTTATCCGAGAAAGCATAGACTTAAGCATGATGGATGCACTTGAACCCCAATCTTCTCAAACCCGTGAACCTACTACTTCTGAGTTGATGAGAATGATTGAAGATCTTTAGAGAAATGTGGCAGATTTAGCTTTTGGGGTTTTGGCTCCGTCATCAACGACATCACATGCTAGAAATTTCATGCCAAAAGGCTCCCCAATCTTGGGCCGAGCTGGAATTGAAAATGGCCAACCTGAAGCTATCCCGGGTCAGGGCAATGGCATGTCGACAACAACTGGGCTCCGCTCTGATATAGCGGCCCAATCCTTTGGTAAAGAGGAGGAAAATGGAAAGAACAAGGTAGGGGCAGGCATTGGTCCCCATGAACACCTTCTGTGGGCTGTTGAGGCTTTGAAGGCCGAAGGACTAAACAAACAGCAAGTGCTTGCAGTTGTTGGAAAAACTATGGATGACACTTTTGCCACTCAGGATGAGAGCATTCTAAATCAAGGGGCAAGCTGGGAGATGGGCTGTCGTACCAGAAACACCCCTTCCAGCTCCAATCCTACACTCGGAAGAGATCATCAAACTCAGTCTGCACCTGTCAACCCCTTTGTTGGTACATCCATAACTCCACAAACCTCAAAGTACCAACCTCGGGGCTAGAGGGTCTTTGCCCCGCTTTACATGACCTTATCCAAGGCTCTTGAAATCCTTATAGGGAAAGGCCATCTCAAACCCCTTGAGCCTCAGCCACTCCCGGATTCCCTTCCGGCCAAGCATGATGCTGCCAAGTGCTGTGCCTTCCATCAACAAATAGGTCATGGCACGGATAGTTGTTTTCGTCTTCGCCATGAAATATAAGATTTGATTGACAACGAGGTCATCGTCGCACCAGGCTCTGCAAAGTTTATCGGCACTTGATCAGTGAACTTAGGGGATGATATGATCATTTGATTGGGGGATAAACCACCTGCTGATAGCACTCGATTTACTCCAGACGTGGGAATGGCATGCACTGTTTTGAGCAATTTGCGAATGCTGTTTTTGTACTTTCTGACTTGGGTATTGGGTCAGTTCTGTTGTTGTATTGAGTAAGTCTTTTTGTGCTGAGTCAGTTGAGTCTGTCTTGTTGTATTGAGTCAGTCCGTTTGTGTTGGAGTCGGGTGATTGCGGGGGTGTTACCATGGATATCGCTTTCGTGCTTTTTGTTTGTCTTTTACATTCTTTCTTTTGAGTCTGTTTCTGCCATGAAACCAGTTGTGCTTGCAAATTTGGATGAAATGGCAGTGCTTTTCACCTACTTTTCTGTGCCTTGAGGACATTGCATTGACCTGAGTTTTTCAAAACTTTTTGAACATTATGATGAAAACAATGAGGGAGGAATTCCTCTGGATTTGCAAAATTTGATCAAACTGAGAGAAATAGAGGCATGCTAAGCCCTTAATGAATAAAATCATGTTTGTTAATGTGAGTACTGAGAAGGATCCTAGCTTGATCCAGATTGGTTCTATATTGTCTTCGACGCGAGCAATTAGTCGTTTTCTTAAAATATTTCAAAAAAATATTGTGCATGGTTCTGCGAAGACATGCATGGAATTAATCTTGGGATTGTGCAGCATAGGATCACTCTCAGCCTCGAGATTCGAGCCTCTTGTTTTCAAACCTTGAACTTGGATTCGGAGTGTTCAACGATCCACCACAATGTGAAGCCCGCCAGGCCAAATTTGAAGCAGCCCTCGAACTAGGGGCAATAAGTTCAGATGTCGTCAAAGGAAGCTTACAAAGCTAGATCAGAAGAAGCCCTTGAACTAGGGGTAAAAATGTCAGATGTGCGCAAAGATTCAATAGATGGGTCATTCCGCAAGTCAATGAAGACTGGCAAGAAAGCCAAATTCTAGCAGCTGAGAGAAGAAAAATTTTGTTGAAGGACAATCGAGTTCCTATCCGCAACACTAGGGGCAATTCAGACCCGGTTGGATGGACTCCTACATCATCACCGAACAACAGCCACTCTCCTGGATTCTGATGGCTTCGGGAACTCAAACCCATTCAACATGGACCAAGTTAAACTTTTTTATCCTTGAGAGGCTCACTGGGCCGAAACCTAGAAGAGCGACCCAGGCAAAAGTTAGAGCAAATGAAAAAGAAAAGAAGAAAAAAGAAAAGAAAAGATGAAAAGAAAAGAAAATGAAAAAATGCAGAGAAAAGAAAAGAAAAGAAAAAACTGAAAAGGAAAGAAAAACAGAGCTCGCAAGGTTTAAAACCTAGAAGGGCGGCCTCGGCAAAAGTTAGAGCGTAAAAGGAGAGCGTCAACACCCGAAGGTACCTCAACCCGGAACTACGTCAGGCCTGATTCCCATTTTTGGGATACGTAGGAAACTTCAACTTGAAGTTCGGCCCCAATCCTTTTCAGCCTGCTTGGCTCATGCATGTTGATTGGTTTATCCTTGTTCAACTCAGCTATCTTATCCATGTGCAAATTGGCTTGTCTTCGTTCAAATCGGATTGTCCTATTCCGTTCAGATCTGAGGTTGTGCATCTCAAGAGTAAGTTCCGTGTTGGTCAAGCAGTGGCCCTTTACAAAAAAAAAAAAAAAAGCTTTTGGGAAATTTTAATGAGGTTGACTAATTCTCTCGAAAATTATTTCATTCTTCCACAACTGGACCATTTTTTGGACCCAAAAAAGAAAAATTTTCAGTGCTCATAGCCTGACTTCCATGATTTCAAATTAAAAAATCGAACAAATATGCTAATCTAACTCTCATGTTGGCCAAAATTGTTTTAGCAGAAAGCCAAAAACAAAAAAATGGTCAAAATGATGAACTAGGGGCACAGTTGAGTCAGGTTTTCTGTCTTTTCCCCGTTGTCAGCATACTCGCCAGAAAGGGCACCGTACTTGTCAGAAAGGGCACCATATTCGCTAGAAAGGGCAGAACTGAAGCTAACAACAAAGGGTCGAAAGCTCTCATATCGTCCAAGTAGCGAGGTATCAAGCCAAGTGCGACGCACGAACTGGAATTGGAGCTGGATGTTCGTTTCCCTCATCTAGACAATCACATTCAAATTGGCGTCTGACCCGGGATGGGGACGTAGAAAATGCAATGTGTGAGACCAATCAATTGTATACTTGGCCGGTGAGACGTATTGTAATTCATCTCGGTCAAGCTAAGCCAAAGACATCATCAGCTGATGTCAGTTGCAGATCTGCTGCACATCTTGTCGCATCACAACCCCTCTGTTGGAAAGCTCACTAGTTGCAAGCAAAAGAAACAGAATCTAGTAGAATACTAGGGACAAGAGCCCACAACTTCCTGTTTATCCATCAACTACCCAGGGAAAGGATAAAAAATAAGAGAGATTAAAGAATAGAGAGATGTACGCTGAGAGAAAAAATGAGGAAAGGGCTTTTTCAAAAAACAAGAGATTTAGTGCCAGAGTGATGTGAGAATCACAAATGAGAAAGGGTGGGAAACAATACCCGAAGAAACTGGCTCCTTGTGAACTGAGAGGTCTCTCGCCATTGGAACACATCTGAGTGTTGTGTGTGTGTGTTTTTGTTTGTCTCGATTCTTGTTTTGAGTCGTTTCAAGTGTCAATAGATGTGTTTAGGTTGTTTTACCTTGTCTTTCCCTTTATTGAGTTGTTTTCACTGTGGTCAGTTGTAGGCTTAATACCCAGTCGAGAACTCATTTCAATTTCAAAAAATAAATCGTTTTGTGCTCAGAGTGCCGTGCTGTTCTCCGCATTTGTACAAAACAGGATTCTTTCTTTCATAAACTGCAAGGTTCAACCCAAGTCATGTGAGAGCAATAGAACAAGGACCTATCTGAAGCTATATAGGTTCCGGACTACAAAGCAAAAAAAAAAGAGGGAAAATCTGCAGCATCTGAGTTTGTTTCGACTTCAACAATTTCCGAGATTGCGCTCCGAATGTACCTTTTTAGGCCTTGTCAATGCTCCGAAGTATGAGTGTGCCTCTACCTCAAGCTTAAGTTCAAGCCTACTTCAAGCCAGAATGGCGATCCGAGGTGTTCTCCCAAAGTACCATTCCCTGCCAGAGACATCTTGGCTGTGTTTGCAATGAGTTCCTAGGAGACCAACTGCGACGGTGGAAACTAGAGTTCGAATGGCGATGCCTAGAACGCAAAGGTTCGGGATTTCCGAGACTAAAGTCTAGTTTAAATGCCCAGAGGTGTATCCTCAACTCGAAATCTATATGGCAGCCCCATAGGTTGAGGTAGTGGGTATGCGCCTCAATTCTGGATACTGAACCAACCTAGTCTGTCACCCCGTTGAAGAATAGGAAAAGTTGTGAACATGGTCAGGGAGAAAGGTAGTAACTGCGGTTTGGAAGCACAATCAAAAAGCAGAAGATCCCCAATAGCATAAGGCATGATATTGTATGTATGGTTCATTCAGCGGAATTCCAGGTAAGATCATTCCTGTCCTTTGAGCCTTCGTTGGTTAGAAACATTCGGGTAGGCCCGATGTTTACACCGACTCCTCGTTGGTTAGAAACATTCGGGTATGCCCAATGTTTACACTAACTCCTCGTTGGTTAGAAACACTCGGGGTATGCCCGGTGTTTACACGAACCTCCTCGTTGGTTAGAAACATTCGGGTACACCTGGTGTTTACACCGACCCGTTTGTTGGTTAGAAGCATTCGGGTGCGCCTGGTGTTTACACTGACTGCTTTATTGGTTAGAAACATTTGGGTACGCCCGGTGTTCACACCGACTCCTTTGTTGGTTAGAAACATTCGGGTACGCCCGGTGTTTACACCACCTCTTGCGCTAGTTAGAAACACTCGGGTACGCCCGGTGTTTACACCGACACCTTGCGTTGGTTAGAAACATTCAGGTATGCTCGGTGTTTACACCGACACCTTGTTGGTTAGAAACATTCGGGAACGCCCGGTATTTACACCCACTCCTTTGTTGGTTAGAAACATTGGGTACGCCTGGTGTTTACACCGACACCTTGCGTTGGTTAGAAACATTCGGGTATGACCGGTGTTTACACCGAGCCCTTTGTGGGTTAGAAACATTCGGGTACGCCCGGTGTTTACACCGACACCTTGCGTTGGTTAGAAACATTTGGGTACGACCGATGTTTACACCGACACCTCATTGGCTAGAAACATTCGGGTACGCCTGGTGTTTACACCGACATCTCATTAGTTAGAAACATTCGAGTATGCCCGGTGTTTACACCGACATCTCGTTGGTTAGAAACATTCGGGTACGCCTGGTGTTTACACCAACCCCTCGTTGGTTAGAAACATTCGGGTACGCCCGATGTTTACACCGACGTCCTTTTGGTTAGAAGCAATTGGGATGTGTTTTTGACGCTTATACCTCTTCATTGGTTAGAAATATTTGGGTATGCCCGATGTTTACACCGACACCCCTCTGATTAGAAGCATTTGGGGGTTGCGCCCGACGCTTATACCTTGTTCTAGTTAGAAGCGTTTGGGTCGTGTGCCCAACGTTTGTTCCTCGCGTTGGTTAGAAACATTCGGCCACGCCCGGTGTTTACACTGACACTTTGTTGGTTGGAAGCATTGGGTTGTGAGCCTGATGTTTATACAATCCCTTTCGTTAGAAGCGTTTGGACTGTGTTTCTGACGCTAATACCACCCCATCCGGTTAGAAGCATTTGGGTCGTGTGCTCGACGCTTATACCTCGTTTTGGTTAAGAGCGTTTGGACCGTGTGCTCAACGCCAGTACCTTGTCTTTGGTTAGAAGCGTTTGGACCGTGTGCCTGATGCTTATACCACCCCTTTCGATTAGAAGCGTTTGGGTTGTGTGCTCGACGCGTATACCTCATTTTGGTGAGAAGCATTTGGGATGAGTGTCCAACGCTTATACCTCCTCGTTGGTTAGGGACATTCGGGTACACCCGATGTTTACACCGACGTCCTTTTGGTTAGAAGCGTTTGGGATGTGTGTCCAACGCTTATACCTCCTCGTTGGTTAGAAACATTCGGGTACGCCCAATGTTTACACCGACACTCCTCGGTTAGAAACATTTGGGATGTGTGTTCGACGCTTATACCTCCTCATTGGTTAGAAGCATTTGGGTCATGTGCCCGATGTTTATACCACTCCTCGGTTAGAAGCATTTGGGACGTGTGTCCGACGCTTATACCGACCCTTTGGTTAGAAACACTCAGGCACGCCCGGTGGTGATACCACCCCTGCCAGTTAGAAGCATTTGGACCGTTTCCCAACGCTTATACCTCTTTGTTTTGGTTAGAAACATTGGAACGTGCTCCGATGTCTACACCCCCCCTTCGGTGTTTGCACCACTCTCTTTTCCCTCTCGCGCATGACGCATTAGGACGCTTTGGTTAATTGCGTCTAGACGGATTCCGATTCTTATACCGCTCTTTGCTTTGATTGCATAATAGTTGGATGTGTTTCATTTGTTATCGCAATTTTCTGTGACTCGGAACCTTGGGGTGTGTCCTTAGGTTCGCACCACCTCACTCCTCCTGTGTGCCACATGTTGAGATCTTGTTTACTGCCTCAGGTGTGGCCGACGGTTGTTGCTTTTTAACTTTCTTGTGTAATGCGTAGTTAAGATTGCATAATTTTCTTGCATCCATTCTGCATGAAATGTGGTTTGGTTCTTGTATACTTACTTATGTACGAGTTTGCTGTAGCATTTCTTTGCATAACATTTGTATCTAGATGTTTCATTACAAGCCTCATTGCATGATCATAAGTTGTGTTCTGCATCGTGCATATCGTTTGCATCTTGCCCCTGAACTACGTTAGTTTGATTCTTTGCAAAGGGATACGTAGGTTGCCTGCAGGCGCAACCATTCTTTTTTTGTTTCGTTTGTTTGTCTAAGTCTTCAGCCTTCTCAAAAATGGGTCGTCTTTGGCCTTTGACATTCACTCACGTCATTTCATGACTTTGCGCTCTGTCAAAGAGGGGCAACTGTAGACACCCCATTTTTTACCATCCTTAAGACTTGGGCGCCACTGATCATTTACTTGGTGATGAAAATTGTGCAGTGCAAAGGTTCAATTTTTTTCGGTCGAGGAGAGAGAGTCAAATCCCAACCTTACACCCCATTTGAGGACCAAAACTATTTTGACTAAAGATTTTAGACCTTAAAACCCTCTCTTTCAAAACATTTTTGAGAAAAAGTTTCTATGATGTTCTGAGGCTCGCATTCCATTAAATGTTATGCTATTCGGTAAACCGAGAAAAGACAAAGTGGAAAGGAATGAAAGAGAGGTGAACTCTTTGAAATATCTTTCACAACACCCTATTTATGGGTTTGGAGTTGAAGAAAAAATGAGAGGAGAGAAGAAAACTAGTTTGGGAGAAGTTCGGCATCAATCCGAGTAGGATCGAAACTGAGCAGTCTTCACTAAAAGAGGCATAACTTTTTTCACAATTGGAATTTTGATGTGAGGCTACCATTGGAAAAAATACTTCCAGGGCTTCAATTTAGGATCAAGAATGACCTGCAAAGGAGTCTAGATGAAGGAGTTATGTCCGGTTGAAGTCGGGCCCAAAAAGCAGATTTTTCTAGCCAACCAGAGGTGAAGGACGCTGGCCATAAATGGGATTTTCTGGCCATGTGCCGGCCATGAATGGACTATGCCGGCCCCCTGCCACCCAAGGGTGACCCATGCCGGCCAACAATGATCATGTGCCAGCCATCAATGAAGCAGTGCCGGCCATTGATGCAAAAAAGTAGTTTTTGGCAGATATTTGTTCTCCAGCTGTTACCGCCATCCCTTTTGGGATATTTTCGACCAAGGCTTGCATTCTTCTATACAGAGAGAGGCTTCTCTATGGTTTTCAAGGTTAGAAACAATTTAGGAAGAAGTTTGGGAGCCTCTCTCTCTACAATCCTCTCTCTAGATTTCTCTCTCTCTCTAAAGCTTTTGTTCTTAAAAGCTTGCATACATCAATCTTTAACCTATCAACCCTTAACAAGAGTGGTTCATCTTTGGGCTGAGGTTGCTTGAAGCTCTCTTGGAGCCTCCTTGGAGCTCTTGAAGGTCATTCTGCTTGGTTTTGTGGCCTAAAATTGGGTTGTGCTTCAAGAGGTATAACTCTCTCCCTTTAAGCTTGCTTTTTCACACTTGTTTTGCCATCTTTTTCCACCATTTCAAGGCTGGTTTTGGCATGTAAAAAGTTCTGTTTTTTAGTCCTGAAAGCGGTGGTTTCAGCCTTTGTGAGTTAGGCGGTTGTCCCCCCCTTTTGGCCCTTTAGCTTGTGAATCTTTTTGTGCCATCTTTCATCACCTTTCAAACCGACTCTTTTGGCCTTTTAACCACTAAAACTCAGAGGTTTTTCAGTGGGAAAAACCATGTTTTGAGGTCCAAAATAGGAGGGGGTGGCCTCCCCTCCTTGTGTTTTGATTGCATGTGTTGATGGCTTAACATATGAGCATGTGTTTCTACCTCTTTGTAGCTTTATTGAAGCATGTTTTTGTGACTTTTTTGACCTGCTTTAGCTCTGTTTTTGGCTGGTTAAATCACTTGTTGCTTGCTTCTTACACTAGTAGTGTAATCATGCTTACTAGCTTAACATGCTTAATGGGTTAGCCTATCATTCTAGCTTGTGTTAGCTTCACTCCAGCACATTTTTGCTAATGTTTTGGCATGTTTAAGCTCTGTTTTGAGCTGGTTTGATCACTCGAGCTTTACTTTGTATGCTTGTAGTGTAATTGTGCTAAATTGCCTAACATGTGCTATTGTTTTGGCCTCTAAGTCTAGCCATTCTTAGCTTATTTCAACCATCTTTTAGAACTCCATTTAGGCTGTTTTAGGACTGTTTTAGGACTGTTTTAGGCTGTCTTGGTCATAAATGCTTTGTCTTGCATGGCTATAGTATAGTTGGCTTCACTAGCTTTGTGTTTTAAGGCATCCTACATGTCTTGCCTGAGATGATTGCATGGTATAGCATCATTTTATATGTAATTTCAGTGCATAAACCACTGTTACACTCTCACATATTCCACTCTTTCATTGCTTTTGAGAGTTATGCTTTGTGTCTTGTTTGTGAGCCAACATGCGAGCATGTTTTTCTTGTCTTTTCTGCCTGAGTTTCAGCATGATTAGGCCACTGTTTTGGCATGATGTAGCTCTATTTTGAGCTGGTTTGGTCATTTGAGCATTGTATTGGATGCCTCTAGTGTTGTGTCCTTCACTAGCTTTAATGGTTTTGGCCCTTAACTGCCGTGCATGTGTTGCTTGCATGTTGTAGCGCTACTTTTCATGCCATTTTCAGCACTGAAAATTCTGCAACCTCCTTTTGTTCTTCACTTTTGAATTTTGTTTTGAAAGTGGTCTTGAGCCCCTTGTTGGCTTGAGCATGAAATTGAGGCACTCATGCCTAATGGTTTTAATCCTCTCTTGGGGGTTTCTACTAACCAACAACATGAGACCTCTTTCATGCTCAAGGCACTCGTGGCTTAGGCCACCTTTCGAATTAGAGGGCTTTCACATTGGACTTAACCAACTAAACAATGGCTTGGTAATGCTAAAATGTGTAAACAAAATTGAATCAAGTAAAACATGACCAAGATAAGCATGTTATGCGTGCATTGCATTGCGTTCAATCGGACGTTATATTGAACACAAGGAAGATTGGTCCATTTCATACTCAAAAGTGATGAAATGAACCAATCTCCTTTGTCTCCATTGCCTTTGATCATCAATGATAAGGTAGTGGACTTGAGTCTCATATTTGTGCCTTTATTGAAAGTGTACAACTTGGATATTTGGCCATCATGCATTGAAAATGCTTGATTAGTGGTTTTGGATCCAAGAGTGCCACTACTTTGATGTTTTGAGATGATAAGGAGAGGCACAGTACAAACATATTGTTGGAAAACCCTCCATTTTCCTATGTTTGTGCTCTGTTGCAGTTTAGTGACTCAGCACAGGCTCACTGATGGCCGGCAGTGGCTTCACCCTTGGCCGGTAGCACACTCCCTTGGCTGGCAGATGGCCGGCAGCAAGCCCTCATGGTCGGCAGGCCACTGGTGCACTCCTCAGTAGTTATTTGGTAAGGTTCAGCAGAAAGTTCTTTGAGGCACCCTGCAAACTGATACTCTTAAGAGCAAACCGGTGGGCATTTCGGGGCGAAAACCGAGTGCATACATATTCAACTTTCCAAAGCAGAGCTGAGGCAGTGTGGTTGAAATATTTTGCATGGTTAGTTAGCATGGCTTTGTAATTGAATTAATTAATTTGTTAATTAGTTAAAGTGTTGTAATAATTAAGTAGCTTAGTTTAACTATTTCTTTATTTTGTTGTGTAATAATTAGTCTAATTAGTTTAATTAGATTAGTTAGCTTAGCTTAGCTTAGATTAGCTTAGCTTATTCATTCGAACCCTCCTTCGCGAGGGCGCATTGTTGTAATAAGTGTGCGTGCTTGTGTGCATGTTTTCTAACCCCATGTCTTTCTCCCTTTTATTTTAACTGCTTTCGATGAATAGATTAGGGCGCGTTTCGATTAGCATACCTTATGCTTGCATGTTTGCATCAATCATTTGTCTTGCATGCACCAAGGCTCGGCGCATCATTCGAACTGCATTGTATTTCAATACACCTATTTGAATACGTGTTTCAAAGCATGTTATCAAATTGTTGCATTCATATGCCATCTTAGATAGCTAAGCCTATTTAATTGCATTATTGCATGTGTTGCATAGGGCATTTTGCATAGCTAGGATCATGCATTGTTTCTAACTAGCTTTTGTTTTGACTTGGAATACTCGGTAAGCTTTTATGCTTTAGCATATTGCATGAGTGTGATTGCTATATTACCATGTTTCGCGTGCTTGCCATGAGGCTATTTGCTTAAATGCTTAAACTGCATGAATGCCTGTGGCTGAAGGCTTTCTTGCTTAAATTGGAACAATTCGATAAATGTGAGTTTTAAGCCCACTTTGCGAAGTGGCAAATCATGTTTTAAAGCCCATCATGTTTGATGGCAAGTCCGCACTTTAGCCCACTTGAGGGTGGTATTTTCAAACCATTTTCAAAAACAAACATGAGTTGTTTTGTTTCAATTCTTGCGATTTTAGTCTATACTTGTATGCTATGCGCATCACATAGTAAGTTAGCTAATAACCGGAATAAGAACGCATGTGTTTATAAAACAACATATCATGCTTAGTAGAGGCCGATCCTTTGATCGGGCGAGCGGGGGTGCTCATTTCAAGACCTTCCCCTCTCGTACCCAAGTTCCCGGGCCGAGGCAACTTTGGTGATGACGAACCCATGACCTTTGGCACGAGTCAGGGTTTCCTAAATTTCCCAAAATAAAATATTTAGGTGGCGACTCTGTAATCTGGCAAAATAGTCCAGTTTGGCATTATTTGATTTTAAAATTTGATTTTTCCAAAATGATTTGCCGGATTGGACTCTTTGGTGTTTATCAGTCTCACATTGTACTTTGTGAGATTAGATTCAGAATTGTGGCAGGAGTCTGAACTGTAGGAGACCAATTCGCGCCTTTCCGAAAGGGGGGCGCACGAATAAAGTCGAGTCTACAGTTTTTGGCGACTCCGCTGGAGATTTAGAGAACTTGACTCAAACTCTTGATATGTTGTTTTATCTACATTTATGTGTTTCTTCGCATTTTCATTTGCATAGGTGCGCCCAAGTCACAGTGTTTCCCATCTCCTATTTTGGAGCGGTTTGCCGAAGGCTCGCTTGGAAAAGCGTGCCATAAGGCTGACCGGTTGTGGGTTCTGCAACGATGGGAACACAAACCTTGGATCTGGATCACCGTCGTACCGTTTGATCCACCTTTCACTTCTCGGTGTTAGGTGTGAGAGGTATATTAGGTGGTCTTGCTGGGGCACCCTTTTGACCAATTGACCTAGCTACATATCGGAAACCTTAGAGACTGTTCCAAACTTGGACAGGTTGCTCACCCGAATGTAGGTTGGTTAAAACTGTTTGCTTGTGTAACGAACCCCGAATTCCTGATGAAATTAGGACAGGGAAAACCTACTCTACCATAGGGGTGTTTTGGCTCTCACTTGCTTGATATATGCTGTTAGGGTGCTTCTCTACAGAGAATGTATGTATTAGTTGCAAATTTGAGTATCAGTTTGAGGATATCAATTTTCAAGCAGAATTTTAGGACAGAATTCAGTAGAGAGCACGGTCATTCAGCTATGCTCATATTTGTTCTGGTGAAATCCGGCTGAGATGCTGTCTGTTTTCTTCTTTTGCAAGGTAGTCCGGGAACCATAGCTTCAGAAGGCTCTGATATCCCCCGAGTACCCTGTACTTGTGGTCATAGACTTTGTCAGGTCAGAGATTTAGTTTAAGGGCAACCAATGTTTCCTTCGCTAGAGGCAAGGCAAAAAAAGGCCAGTCAGGGCTCACCGGTTCAACTGATCCGACAGTCACCAGTCACATCACCTTTGTTCAAACTCTGTAGGCCCGTGATGGCATAGAGTCTAGAAGAAGTTGTGGCCATGATAGCAGCATTAAACCAGGGAATCACCAGGCAGGATGAGACCAATACCGAAGTGCAAGGCCTATCTAGGCACCTACCACACATCCAGTCTTGGGATCCAAGCTGAACTTTGACCCACTTCCACTAGCAGAAGATTTACAGGGTCCAGATCCTCGAGAAGGGTTGGCTCAAGCTCAGGTTTTTAGACCCCTGGTGCAGCCTGATGAGGGGCTTTTTCGCCTTGGGATTAATGATCTTGATCCGACCTCGGTGAAAATTACGAACCTTGAGAAGCAATTCAAAAAGGCACGGGGCCTTAACTCCATTCCCGACATTGAGGATGGCTACATCGAGGCTACTGTAAGGCTTCCAAACAGATTCAGAATGCCATACATTGACCGTTTCGATGGGTCTGGAGATCCTATGGTACATATCTGGCTTTTCTTGGATGTCCTAAAACCGATGGGTCTGACTAAGCCATAAAAACTCTCTCTGTATGGCAGAACCCCGTTAGGTGTAGCAACCACTTGGTACGTCGAGTTGGAGGATACAATGAAGCAAAACTGGGAAAGGTTGGCTGAGGCATTTGTTGATCAGTAATGTTGTAATACCCAGGTCGAAATGACCATTTAAGACTTTGAAGTAACCCACCAGAACCCAACAGAGCCTTTTGTGGAATTTGTTGCAAGGTGGAGAGCAAAGGCAGCACAGATGACAGGTTGCCCTTCTAAGAGGGATCAAGTGCGGATAGTGGTGCAGAACCTTCAGCCTGATATGCTACAAAAGTTAATAGTTGTTCCACTATTCACTTTCAAAAGTTTGCATGACTTGGGGGTTCAGATTGAGAGTGCGTTCAACAGAGGGATTATTCCCAGGACAAGTGAACCAGTAAGGAGGGTGATTTCCAGGAATACCAATGCTGGCGGTAGCACCATTCCCAAACCCACTAAAACCAATACAATCGCCATAGATGACCCTTTTGCCACGGCCAACCCACAAACAGCCAGCCCAGCCCGAGCTCAAGGCAAAACTTTCACTCCCCTCTATATGAGCCTAACTAGTGCACTAAAAGTCTTGATGGAAAGAGGGTATCTCAAAACCCTTGATCCTCAACCTCTGCCTGACCCACTCCCTGCCAGGCATAACCCCACCAAATACTGCATGTACCATCAGCAGCATGGCCATGGCACCAATTGTTGTTACTGCCTTCGTCGTGAGGTACAAACTCTTATCGATAATCAGACGACAGCTCCACCCTAAGACCCCAATGACCAAGTACCTCATCCATATCTCAACCTCGTCCATACACTGCCACCCACCTACAATCCTAGTATATACACCCCGACCCATCTACCCAAGCCTGAGGTGTTTATCCGAGAAAGCATAGACTTAAGCATGATGGATGCACTTGAACCCCAATCTTCTCAAACCCGTGAACCTACTACTTCTGAGTTGATGAGACTGATTGCAGACCTTTAGAGAAATGTGGCAGATTTAGCCTTTGGGGTTTTGGCTCCGTCATCAACCACATCACATGCTAGAAATTTCACACCAACAGGATCCCCAATCTTAGGCCGAGTTGGAATTGAAAATGGCCAACCTGAAGCTATCTCGGGTCAGGGCAATGGCATGTCCACAACAACTGGGCTCCACTCTGATATAGTGGCCCAATCCTTTGGCAAAGAGGAGAAAAATGAAAAGAACAAGGTAGGGGCAGGCATTGGTCCCCATGAACACCTTCTGTGGGCTGTTGAGGCTTTGAAGGCCGAAGGACTGAACAAATAGCAAGTGCTTGCAGTTGTTGGAAAAACTGTGGATGACACTTTTGCCACTCAGGATGAGAGCATTCTAAATCAAGGGGCAAGCTGGGAGATGGGCTGTCGTACTAGAAACACCCCTTCTAGCCCCAATCCTACACTCAGAAGAGGTCATCAAACTCAGTCTGCACCTGCCAACCCCTTTGTTGGTACATCCATAACTCCACAAACCTCGAAGTACCAACCCCGGGGCCAGAGGGTCTTTGCCCCGCTTTACATGACCTTATCCAAGGCTCTTCAAATCCTTATAGGGAAAGGCCATCTCAAACCCCTTGAGCCTCAGCCTCTCCTGGATTCCCTTCTGGCCAACCATGATGCTGCCAAGTGTTGTGCCTTCCATCAACAAATAGGTCATGGCACGGATAGTTGTTTTCGTCTTCGCCATGAAATATAAGATCTGATTGACAATGAGGTCATCGTCGCACCAGGCTCTGCAAAGTTTATCGACACTTGATCAGTGAACTTAGGGGATGATATGATCATTTGATCGGGGGATAAACCACCTGCTGATAGCACTCGATTTACTCCAGACTTAGGAATGGCATGCACTGTTTTGAGCAATTTGCGAATGCTGTTTTTGTACTTTCTGACTTGGGTATTGGGTCAGTTCTGTTGTTGTATTGAGTAAGTCTTTTTGTGCTGAGTCAGTTGAGTCTGTCTTGTTGTATCGAGTCAGTCCGTTTGTGTTGGAGTCGGGTGATTACGGGGGTGTTACCTTGGATATCGCTTTCTTGTTTTTTGTTTATCTTTTACATTCTTTCTTTTGAGTCTGTTTCTGCCATGAAACCAGTTGTGCTAGCAAATTTGAATGAAACGACAGTGCTTTTCACCTACTTTTCTGTGCCTTGAGGACATTGCATTGACCTAAGTTTTTCAAAACTTTTTGAACATTGTGATAAAAACAATAAGGGAGGAATTCCTCTGGATTTGCAAAATTTGATCAAACTGAGAGAAATAGAGGCATGCTAAGCCCTTAATGAATAAAATCATGTTTGTTAATGTGAGTACTGAGAAGGATCCTAGCTTGATCCAGATTGGTTCAACATTGTCTTCGACGCAAGCGATTAGTCGCTTTCTTAAAATATTTCAAAAAGTGTTTTGTGTGGTTATGTGAAGACATGCATGGAATTAATCTTGAGATTGTGCAACATCGGATCACTCTCGGCCTCGAGATTCGACCCCCTTGTTTTCAAACCTTGAACTTGGATTCGGAGTGTTCAACGGTCAACCACAATGTGAAGCCCGCCAGGCCAGATTTGAAACAGCCCTCGAACTAAGGGCAATAAGTTTAGATGTTGTCAAAGGAAGCTTGCAAAGCTAGATCAGAAGTAGCCCTTGAACTAGGGGTAAAAATGTCAGATGTGCGAAAAGATTCAAAAGATAGGTCATTCTGCAAGTCAATGAAGACTGGCAAGAAAGCCAAATTCCAGCAGCTAAGAGAAGAAAAATCTTGTTGAAGGACAATCGAGTTCTTATCCGCAACACTAGGGGCAATTCAGACCCGATTGGATGGACACCTACATCATCACCGAACAACAGCCATTCTCTTGGATTCAGATGGCTTCGGGAACTCAAAACCATTCAACAGGGACCAAGTTAAACTTTTTTATCCTTAAGAGGCTCGTTGGGCCAAAACCTAGAAAGGCGACCCAGGCAAAAGTTAGAGCAAATGAAAAAGAAAAGAAGAAAAAAGAAAAGAAAAGATGAAAAGAAAAGAAAATGAAAAAATGCAAAGAAAAGAAAAGAAAAGAAAAGAAAAAACTGAAAAGAAAAGAAAAACAGAGCTCGCAAGATTTAAAACCTGGAAGGGCGTCCTCGGCAAAAGTTAGAGCGTAACAGGAGAGCGTCAACACCCGAGGGTACCTCAACCCGGAACTACGTCAGGACTGATTCCCATTTTTGGGATACGTAGGAAACTTCAACTTGAAGTTCGGCCGCAATCCTTTTCAGCCTGCTTGGCTCATCCATGTTGATTGGTTTATCCTTGTTCAACACAGCTATCTTATCCATGTGCAAATTGGCTTGTCTTCGTTCAAATCGGATTGTCCTATTCCGTTACAAGATTCAGCTGCAAGCAAATCAAGTTCAGAACTGAGGTTGTGCATCTCAAGAGTAAGTTCCGTGTTGGTCAAGCAGTGGCCCTTTACAAAAAAAAAAAAAAAAGCTTTTGGGAAATTTTAATGAGGTTGACTAATTCTCTCGAAAATTATTCCATTTTTCTACAACTGGACCATTTCTTGGACCCAAAAAAGGAAAATTTTCAGTGCTCATAGCCTGACTTGCATGATTTCAAATCAGAAAATCGAACAAGTATGCTAATCTAACTCTCATGTTGGTCAAAATTGTTTTAGCAGAAAGCGAAAAACAAAAAAAAATGGTCAAAATGATGAACTAGGGGCACAGTTGAGTCAGGTTTTCTGTCTTTTCCCCGTTGTCAGCATACTCGCCAAAAAGGGCACCATACTTGTCAGAAAGGGCACCATATTCGCTAGAAAGGGCAGAACTGAAGCTAACAACAAAGGGCCGAAAGCTCTCATATCGTCCAAGTAGCGAGGTATCAAGCCAAGTGCGAAGCACGAACTGGAATTGGAGCTGGATGTTCGTTTCCCTCATCTGGACAATCACATCCAAATTGGCGTTTGACCCGGGATGGGGACGTAGAAAATGCAATGTGTGAGACCAATCAATTGTATACTTGGCCGGTGAGACGTATTGTAATTCATCTCGGTGAAGCTAAGCCAAAGACATCATCAGCTGATGTCAGTTGCAGATCTGCTGCACATCTTGTCACATCACAACCCCTCTGTGGGAAAGCTCACTAGTTGCAAGCAAAAGAAAGACAATCTAGTAGAATACTAGGGACAAGAGCCCACAACTTCCTGTTTATCCATCAACCACCTAGGGAAGGGATAAAAAATAAGAGAGATTAAAGAATAGAGAGATGTACGTTGAGAGAAAAAGTGAGGAAAGGACTTTTTCAAAAAACAAGAGATTGAGTGTCAGAGTGATGTGAGAATCACAAATGAGAAAGGGTGGGAAACAATACCCGAAGGAACTGGCTCCTCATGAACTAAGAGGTCTCTCACCATTGGAGCACATCTGAGTGTTGTGTGTGTGTTTTTGTTTGTCTCCATTCTTGTTTTGAGTCGTTTCGAGTGGCAATAGATGTGTTTAGGTTGTTTTACCTTGTCTTTCCCTTTATTGAGTTGTTTTCACTGTGGTCAGTTATAGGCTCAATACCCAGTCGAGAACTCATTTCAATTTCAAAAAATAAATCGTTTTGTGATCAGAGTGCCGTGCTGTTCTCCACATTTGTACAAAACAGGATTCTTTCTTTCATAAACTGCAAGGTTCAACCCAAGGCATATGAGAGCAATAGAACAAGGACCTATCTGAAGCTATATAGGTTTCGGACTACAAAGCATAAGAAAAGAGGGAAAATCTGGAGCATCTGAGTTTGTTTCGACTTCAACAATTTCCGAGATTGCGCTCCGAATGTACCTTTTTAGGCCTTGTCAATGCTCCGAAGTATGAGTGTGCCTCTACCTCAAGCTTAAGCTCAATCCTACCTCAAGCCAGAATGGTGATCCGAGGTGTTCTCCCGAAGTACCATTCCCTGCCAGAGACATCTTGGCTGTGTTTGCAATGAGTTCCTAGCAGACCAACTGCGACGGTGGAAACTAAAGTTCGAATGGCGATGCCTAGAACGCAAAGGTTCAGGATTTCCGAGACTAAAGTCTGGTTTAAATACCCAGAGGTGTATCCTCAACTCGAAATCTATATGGCAGCCCCATAGGTTGAGGTAGTGGGTATGCGCCTCAATTCTGGATACTGAACCAACCTAGTCTGTCACCCTGTTGAAGAATAGGGAAAGTTGTGAACATGGTCAGGGAGAAAGGTAGTGACTGCGGTTTGGAAGCACAATAAAAAAGCAGAAGATCCCCAATAGCATAAGGCATGATATTGTATGTATGGTTCATTCAGCGGAATTCCAGGTAAGATCATTCCTGTCCTTTGAGCCTTCGTTGGTTAGAAACATTCGAGTACGCCCGATGTTTACACCGACTCCTCATTGGTTAGGAACATTCGGGTACGCCCAATGTTTACACTAACTCCTCATTGGTTAGAAACACTCGGGGTACGCCCTGTGTTTACACGAACCTCCTCGTTGTTTAGAAACATTCGGGTACGCCCGGTGTTTACACCGACCCCTTTGTTGGTTAGAAGCATTCGGGTACGCCTGGTGTTTACACTGACTCCTTTGTTGGTTAGAAACATTTGGGTACGCCCGGTGTTCACACCGACCCCTTTGTTGGTTAGAAACATACGGGTACGCCCGATGTTTACACCACCTCTTGCGTTGCTTAGAAACACTCAGGTACACCCGGTGTTAACACCGATACCTTGCGTTGGTTAAAAACATTTAGGTATGCCCGGTGTTTACACCGACACCTCGTTGGTTAGAAACATTCGGGTACGCCCGGTATTTACACCCACTCCTTTGTTGGTTAGAAACATTCGGGTACGCCTGGTGTTTACACTGACACCTTGCATTGGTTAGAAACATTCGGGTATGACCGGTGTTTATACCGACTCCTTTGTGGGTTAGAAACATTCGGGTACACCCGGTGTTTACACCGACACCTTGCATTGGTTAGAAACATTCGGGTACGACCGATGTTTACACCGACACCTCGTTGGCTAGAAACATTCAGGTACGCCTGGTGTTTACACCGACATCTCATTAGTTAGAAACATTCGGGTATGCCCGGTGTTTACACCAACATCTCGTTGGTTACAAACACTCGGGTACGCCCGGCGTATACACCGACATCTCGTTGGTTAGAAACATTCAGGTACGCCTGGTGTTTACACCGACCCCTCGTTGGTTAGAAACATTCGGGTACGCCCGATGTTTACACCGACATCCTTTTGGTTAGAAGTATTTGGGATGTGTTTTCGACGCTTATACGTCCTCGTTGGTTAGAAACATTTGGGTACGCCTGATGTTGACACCGACAACCCTCCGATTAGAAGCATTTGGGTTGTGTGCCCGATGCTTATACCTTGTTCTGGTAGGACGCGTTTGGGTCGTGTGCCCAACGTTTGTACCTCGCGTTGGTTAGAAACATTCGGGTACGCCCGGTGTTTACACCGACACTTTGTTGGTTAGAAGCATTGGGTTGTGAGCCTGATGTTTATACCACCCCTTTGGTTAGAAGCGTTTGGATCGTGTTCCTGACGCTTATACCACCCCATCCAGTTAGAAGCGTTTGGGTCGTGTGCTTGACGCTTATACCTCATTTTGGTTAAGAGCGTTTGGACCGTGTGCTCAACGCCAGTACCTTGTCTTTGGTTAGAAGCGTTTGGACCGTGTGCCTAACGCTTATACCACCTCTTCCGGTTAGAAGCGTTTGGGTCGTGCGCTCGACGCGTATACCTCGTTTTGGTTAGAAGCATTTGGGATGAGTGTCCAACGCTTATACCTCTTGTTGGTTAGGAACATTCGGGTACACCCGATGTTTACACCAATGTCCTTTTGGTTAGAAGCGTTTGGCATGTGTGTCCAACGCTTATACCTCCTCGTTGGTTAGAAACATTCGAGTACGCCCAATGTTTACACCGACACTGCTCGGTTAGAAACATTTGGGATGTGTGTCCGACGCTTATACCTCCTCGTTGGTTAGAAGCATTTGGGTCGTGTGCCCGATGTTTATACCACTCCTCGGTTAGAAGCATTTGGGACATGTGTCCGACGCTTATACCGACCCTTTGGTTAGAAACACTCGGGCACGCCCGGTGTTGATACCACCCCTGTCAGTTAGAAGCGTTTGGACCGTCTCCCGACGCTTATACCTCTTTGTTTTGGTTAGAAACATTGGAACTTGCTCCGATGTTTACACCCCCCCCTTCGGTGCTTGCACCACTCTCTTTTCCCTCTCGCGCGTGACACGTTAGGACGCTTTGGTTAATTGCGTCTGGACAGATTCCAATGCTTATACCGCTCTTTGCTTTGATTGCATAATAGTTGGATGTGTTTCATTTGTTATCGATGTTTTCTGTGACTCGGAACCTTGGGGTGTGTCCCTAGGTTCGCACCACCTCACTCCTCGCGTGTGCCACGCGTTGAGATCCTGTTTACCACCTCAGGTGTGGCCGACGGTTGTTGCTTTTTATCTTTCTTGTGTAATGCGTATTTAAGATTGCATAATTTTCTTACATCCATTCTGCATGAAATGTGGTTTGGTTCTTGTATACTTACTTATGTACGAGTTTGCTGTAGCATTTCTTTGCATAACATTTGTATCTAGATGTTTCATTACAGCCCTCATTGCATGATCGTAAGTTGTGTTCTGCATCGTGCATATTGTTTACATCTTGCCCCTGAACTACGCTGGTTTGATTCCTTGCAAAGGAATACGTAGGCAGCCTACGGGCGCAACCATTCTTTTTTGTTTTCTTTGTATGTCCAAGTCTTCGGCCTTGTCAAAAATAGGTCGTCTCTGGGTTTTGACATTCACTCACGTCATTTCATAACTTTGAGCTCTGTCAAAGAGGGGCAACTGTAGACACCCCATTTTTGACCGTTCTTCAGACTTGGGCGCCACTGATCATTTACTTGGTGATGAAAATTGTGCAGTGCAAAGGTTCGATTTTTTTCGGGCGAGGAGAGAGAGTCAAATCCCAACCTTACACCCCATTTGAGGACCAAAACTATTCTGACTAAAGATTTTAGACCTTAAAACCCTCTCTTTCAAAACATTTTTGAGAAAAAGTTTCTACGATGTTCCGAGGCTCGCATTTCATTAAATGTTGCGCTTTTCGGTAAACCGAGCAAGGGAAAAATGGAAAGGAATGAAAGAGAGGTGAACTCCTTGAAAAATCTTTCAAAACAAGCTATTTATGGGTTTGGAGTTGAAGAAAAAATGAGAGGAGAGAAGAAAACTAGTTTGGGAGAAGTTCAACATCAATCCGAGTAGGATCGAAACTGAGCAGTCTTCACTAAAAGAGGCATAACTTTTTTCACAATTGGAATTTTGATGTGAGGCTGCCACCATTGGAAAAAATACTTCTAGGGCTTCAATTAGGCTCAAGAATGACCTGCAAAGAAGTCCAGATGAAGGAGTTATGTCCGGTTGAAGTCGGGCCCAAAAAGCAGATTTTTCTGGCCAACCAGAGGTGAAGGATGCTGGCCATAAATGGGATTTTCTGGCCATGTGCCGGCCATGAATGGCCTATGCCGGCCCCCTGCCACCCAAGGGTGACCCGTGCCGGCCAACAATGATCATGTGCCAGCCATCAATGAAGCAGTGCCGGCCATTGATGCAAAAAAGTAGTTTTTGGTAGATATTTGTTCTCCAGCTGTTACCGCTGTCCCTTTTGGGATATTTTCAACCAAGGCTTGCATTCTTCTATATATAGAGAGGCTTCTCTATGGTTTTCAAGGTTAGAAACAATTTAGGAAGAAGTTTGGGAGCCTCTCTCTCTACAATCCTCTCTCTAGATTTCTCTCTCTCTCTAGAGCTTTTGTGCTTAAAAGCTTGCATACATCAATCTTTAACCTATCAACCCCTAACAAGAGTGGTTCATCTTTGGGCTGAGGTTGCTTGAAGCTCTCTTGGAGCCTCCTTGGAGCTCTTGAAGGTGATTTTGCTTGGTTTTGTGGCCTAAAATTGGGTTGTGCTTCAAGAGGTATAACTCTCTCCCTTTAAGCTTGTTTTTTCACACTTGCTTTACCATATTTTCCCACCATTTCAAGGCTGGTTTTGGCATGTAAAAAGTTCTATTTTTCAGTCCTAAAAGCGGTGGTTTGAGCCTTTGTGAGTTAGGCGGTTGTCCCTCCCTTTTGGCTCTTTGGCTTGTGAAGCTTTTTGTGCCATCTTTCATCACCTTTCAAACCAACTCTTTTGGCCTTTTAACCACTAAAACTCAGAGGTTTTTCAGTGGCAAAAACCATGTTTTGAGGTCCAAAATAGGAGAGGGTGTAGACACCCCATTTTTGACAGTCCTTAAGACTTGGACATCATCGTTTGAACACTCGGTGATCATCCATGTTTGTGTTCGTTTTGAGTTCCCGAAAGTCTCGGCTACGCGCCCTGCCTTAGGATCTCTTAACTTGTTTGTTTTTGTGTTTGGTTTTGCACGAAACACTTGTTGTTTTGCTTCTGAGGGTGGAAAATAGCTTGTTGGCCATCCCCACACCTCACCGGCCAAGGCTTGAGGCCACCGGCCATTGGTGATGGCCGGTCGGCACTCTTGCTGGTCGACCGGCCACCTTTGTTGGTCAAATGGCCATTTTTGTAGGCCGACCACTGTTCATCTGCTTTTGGCAGATATTTTGTGCCAGCTGGCACCCACTTTGCACTCCCTCCATGCACGTGTATGGAGGGATTTCCCTCTTGCTTATCTTGTTTTGTAAGCTTTGCAAGAGTGGGAATTCTATAAGAGGAAGGCTTCTCCTCCCTCCTCAACGGTTACAAAAAAAGTTCCAGAGGTCTGGATTAGGGTTAGAAATAGTGTATCTATCTATCTCTATTTCTCCCTCTCTTTTGCTCTTTGTGTGTGTTTAAAGGGGTTTTGTTCTTAGTTTTGCACTAGGACACCTAGTTCTACACCTTACCTTGGTTGCTGAGGAGCCAGGGGATTATTCTTGAAGTTTTTGAGCTGGTTTAGACCTAAGGAAGGCTGCTGGAGCATTGTTCTTGAAGAGGTCTATAAGGGTAAGAACTTTACCCTTTTATTCCCCATTTTTGCATAGGCTTTTAGCCATCCTTGCATCTATTTTTAAGCTTAACTTGTAACATATAAAAGTTCTGATTTTAAGTGCTTAAAATAGTTTCTTAAGGTTGCTTTGGTGTTTGGGGTTGTTCGACCCCTCTTAGGCCTTGTTTGGCCCCATTTTGTGCTATTTTGGTGAGCTCCGGGACAACCTTGTCTTGGCCTCCTCACCACTGAAATCCAGAGGGATTTCAGTGGTGGGGATGGTGCTTTAAGGTCCTAAGAAGGAGACGGCCATCCCCTCTCCTTATTGCCTTCAATAATTGTCATTTTAGCCTCATGTGTGAGCACCTTGTTAAGTTCATGTTGGCCATGTCTTAAGTAGTATTTGTGCTTATTTTGCCATGATATAGCACTATTTTTAATTGGTTTAGACACACCATGCTTACCTTGCATACTTGTCTTGTAATGCCATTATTTGCCTTAATATGTACTTAGCATTTAGGCTACTCTGCTTACTTGTTTTGGCCGAGCTTTGTGAATCTTTTATGCATGTTTTAGTATGTTTAAGGTCTGTTTGTGGTTGTTTTGGCCATCCATGACATGCTTTGTATAGCCACCTTGCATTTTGGCTTGTTAGCCTTGGATGTGTGAGTGTTGGGCAAGCATTACTTGGCTTGTTTCAGTGGTTTGACACCACTTATAACACCATTTCAGTCCTTGTGGTATGCTTGTATGCTTGCATTTGATGCCCCTTTAATGCTTTAAAAGGCTTGTGTCTTATGCTCCATGTTTGGACCTTTGTGCATGCCTTTAGACTTAGGCCATTTAGATGCCATCTAGGTGTGCCTTTGACCTTGTTTTGGTCTGCCTTGGGGTGGTTTTGAGTCCCCATGGCCCTTTGGTCATTTGCTTCATGTGTCACATGGCCATAGTTTAAGTCCTTGGGTTTGGTTGCATGCCTTGCTTGCATTGTTAGGTTGATTTGGCATCATCCCTCATGTATTTTCAGAGCTTGCTATGCTTGCCATTAGTCCATGTTTATCCTCTTTTTAAGTGTGCTTAAAAGTTGCTATTTGACGCAGAAGTGTTGGACTTTGTATGCATGAATGTTTGTGTGTACATTGGCCTTGCATGTTGTCACATACTTGGCCTATAAACATCTTGTTACATGCTTAAATGATAATGCATTTGGCATGCATTCTTCTCTTTGTTTTGGTTGCTTAACATGTTACATGTTTTGCATGTTTGCATGCTGGCATTGCATTTCGCACGCTTGTTTGCTTGCACACTTGTTACATGTTTGCATGCTTGTTGGCATTCTCACGTTGCATACTTAGCTCACATGCCTAGGTTGCATTGCATTGAGCATGCATGTCTTGCCTCTTGATCAAGTGATAGAGGTTGGGCCTATTGTTTGTTTATGTGCATTTCATTCCACATTGAAATGGCACACTTGGTTTCTTGGGCCATCACGCATCGAAATGCGTGATTGGTGGTCCAAGAATCAAGTACCATCCCCCTTTGAGTCATAAACATGATAAGGGGTGTGGTGGTGCCCACACTGCCTTGAAATGCATTGCCATGCCTTGTTTTGTCCTCTGCTGCTGTCAAAACAGGATTCTGCAAGCATAGATGGCCGACCAACCACATTGAGTGCCAGCCAACCACAAACTTCTGGCCGAGAGCCACATTTATGGTCGATGACCATTCCTCCATGGCCCATGACCATTCCTCATGGCCGGTGGCACCCCACAATGTTCAGAAAGTGCTCCTTAGGACTTGTGCAATTCTCAGAGGCATGAAGCAGTGAAACCAGAGGCAGCTTGTGCATGGTGGTGGATTTCTGAGCGGAGTCGAGCACACATGCATTGGACCCTCTTCCCGAGGATGTTTTATCACTTTATTAGCTTAGTTAATTTGCTTAACTAGTTAATTGGTTTGTAACTATTTAATTAGCTTGTTAGTTGATTAAATTGTATTATTCTTTCGGTCCCTCCGAGAGAGGGCAATGTTGTAATAAGCGTGCATGTGTGATGCATGTCTTCCAACCCCCATTTCTTTCTCCCTTTTATTTAACCGCTTTTGACGGTTAGTATTAGGACATGTTTTGATTAGCATCCTTATGCTATGCATGTATGCATCATTCATCAGTACCACATGCATCGGGCTCGGCGCATCATACTAATTGCATAGTATTTCAAATCTAACTTGAATACATGTTATCTGTTGTATTTCACATGCCATCTATAGAATAGCCGAGCCTATCTTAGTTGCATTTTGCATGTGTTGCATTAGCCATCTTAACATGAACTAGGATCATGCATTGATTACTAACTAGTTTTTGTTTTGGCTCGGAGTACTCGGTAAGTGTTTATGCTTTAGCATCCTTGCATGCGTGTGAGTGATTGCCATGATAGCATGCTTACCATGACGCTATATGCTTATGTGATATTACTGCCTGAATGCCTGCGGGTGGAGGTTGGTTTGCTTGAGTTGGAACAACTCGCTACTTGCGAGTAGCAAATTTCAAAATGTCTTTTAAACAAGCGGGTATGCAATGCTTTGTTCCAAATTAGGCAATCTAGTCTATACTTTTGTGTTGTGCGCATCACACGTGGCCTTAGGCACGAGTCAGGGTTTCCTAAATTTCCCCAAAATAAAATATTTAGGTGGCGACTCTGTATCTGGCAAAGAAGTCAATGTTTGGCACTTCTTTCTAAAAAAATCTGTTTTCAAAAACAATTTGCCGGATTTGGACTCTTTGATGATTCATCGGTCTTGCATTGTACTCTGCAAGATTAGATACAGGACCGTGACATTGAGTCCTGAACTATAGTAAGCCCATATGAACAAAATGGGATTTCCCTCTCGGGACATTCGGGGACGTCTACAGGGGGTGGCCTCCCCTCCTTGTGTTTTGTTTGCATGTGTTGATGGCTTAACATATGAGCATGTATTTCTACCTCTTTGTAGCTTTATTGAAGCATGTTTTTGTGACTTTTTTTAGCTGCTTTAGCTCTGTTTTTGGCTGGTTAAATCACGTGTTGCTTGCTTCTTACACTAGTAGTGTAATCATGCTTAATGAGTTAGCCTATCATTCTAGCTTGTGTTAGCTTGACTCCAGCACATTTTTGCTAATGTTTTGGCATGTTTAAGCTCTGTTTTGAGCTGGTTTGATCACTCGAGCTTTGCTTTGTATGCTTGTAGTGTAATTGTGCTAAATTGCCTAACATGTGCTATTGTTTTGGCCTCTAAGTCAAGCCATTCTTAGCTTATTTCAAGCATCTTTTAGAACTCCATTTAGGCTGTTTTAGGACTGTTTTGGGCTGTCTTGGTCATATATGCTTTGTCTTGCATGGCTATAGTATAGTTGGCTTCACTAGCTTTGTGTTTTAAGGCATCCTACATGTCTTGCCTGAGATGATTGCATGGTATAGCATCATTTTATATGTAATTTCAGTGCATAAACCACTGTCGCACTCTCACATATTCCACTCTTTCATTGCTTTTGAGAGTTATGCTTTGTGTCTTGTTTGTGAGCCAACATGCGAGCGTGTTTTTCTTGTCTTTTCTGCCTGAGTTTCAGCATGATTAGGCCACTGTTTTGGCATGATGTAGCTCTATTTTGAGCTGGTTTGGTCATTTGAGCATTGTATTACATGCCTCTAGTGTTGTGTCCTTCACTAGCTTTAATGGTTTTGGCCCTTAACATGCTGCGCATGTGTTGCTTGCATGTTGTAGCACTACTTTTCATGCCATTTCAGCACTGAAAATTCTGCAACCTCCTTTTGTTCTTCACTTTTGAATTTTCTTTTGAAAGAGGTCTTGAGCCCCTTGTTGGCTTGAGCATGAAATTGAGGCACTCATGCCTAATGGTTTTAATCCTCTCTTGGGGGTTTCTACTAACCAACAGCATGAGACCTCTTTCATGCTCAAGGCACTCGTGGCTTAGGCCCTCTTTCGAATTAGAGGGCTTTCACATTGGACTTAACCAACTAAAGAATGGCTTGGTAATGCTAAAATGTGTAAACAAAATTGAATCAAGTAAAACATGACCAAGATAAGCATGTTATGCGTGCATTGCATTGCGTTCAATCGGACGTTATATTGAACACAAGGAAGATTGGTCCATTTCATACTCAAAAGTGATGAAATGAACCAATCTCCTTTGTCTCCATTGCCTTTGATCATCAATGATAAGGTAGTGGACCTGAGTCTCATATTTATGCCTTTATTGAAAGTGTACAACTTGGATCTTTGGCCGTCATGCATTGAAAATGTTTGATTGGTGGTTTTGGATCCAAGAGTGCCACTCCTTTGATGTTTTGAGATGATAAGGAGAGGGACAATACAAACATATCGTTGGAAAACCCTTCATTTTCCTCTGTTTGTGCTCTGTTGCAGTTTAGTGACTCAGCACAGGCTCACTGATGGCCGACAGTGGCTTCACCCTTGGCCGGCAGCACACTCCCTTGGCTGGTAGATGGCCGGCTGCAAGCCCTCAAGGCCGGTAGGCCACTGGTGCACTCCCCAACAGTTATTTGGTAAGGTTCAGCAGAAAGTTCTTGGAGACACCCTGCAAACAGAGATTCTTAAGAGCAAACCGGTGGGCATTTCGGGGCGAAAACCAAGTGCATGCATATTCAGCTTTCCAAAGCAGAGCTGAGGCAGTGTAGTTTAAATATTTTGCATGGTTAGTTAGCATGGCTTTGTAATTTAATTAATTAATTTGTTAATTAGTTAAAGTGTTGTAATAATTAAGTAGCTTAGTTTAGCTATTTCTTTATTTTGTTATGTAATAATTAGTCTAATTACTTTAATTAGATTAGTTAGCTTAGCTTAGCTTAGATTAGCTTAGCTTATTCATTCGGACCCTTCTTCGCGAGGGCGCAATGTTGTAATAAGTGTGCGTGCGTGTGTGCATGTTTTCCAACACCATGTCTTTCTCCCTTTTATTTTAAATGCTTTCGATGGTTAGATTAGGGCATGTTTCGATTGGCATATCTTATGCTTGCATGTTTGCATCAATCATTTGTCTTGCATGCACCAAGGCTCGGCGCATCATTTAAACAGCATTGTATTTCAATACACCTATTTCAATACGTGTTTCAAAGTATGTTATCAAATTGTTGCATTCGTATGCCATCTTAGATAGCTAAGCCTATTTAATTGCATTATTGCATGTGTTGCATTAGGCATTTTGCATAGCTAGGATCATGCATTGTTTCTAACTAGCTTTTGTTTTGGCTTGGAATACTTGGTAAGCTTTTATGCTTTAGCATATTGCATGAGTGTGATTGCTATATTACCATGTTTCGCATGCTTTCCATGAGGAAATTTGCTTAAATGCTTAAACTGCATGAATGCCTGTGGATGAAGGCTTTCTTGCTTAAATTGGAACAATTCGATAAATGTGAGTTTTAAGCCCACTTTGCGAAGTGCCAAATCATGTTTTAAAGCCCATTATGTTTGATGGCAAATCCGCGCTTTAGCCCACTTGAAGGTGGCATTTTCAAACCATTTTCAAAAACAAACATGAGTTGTTTTGTTCCAATTCTTGTGGTTTTAGTCTATACTTGTATGCTGTGCGCATCACATAGTAAGTTAGCTAATAACTGGAATAAGAACGCATGTGTTTATAAAACAACATATCATGCTTAGTAGAGGCCGATCCTTTGATCGGGCGAGCGAGGGTGCTCATTTCCAGACCTTCCCCTCTCGTACCGAAGTTCCTGAGCTGATGCAACTTTGGTGATGACAGACACGTGGCCTTTGGCACGAGTCAGGGTTTCCTAAATTTCCCAAAATAAAATATTTAAGTGGCGACTCCGTAATCTGGCAAAGTAGTCCTGTTTGGCATTATTTGATTTAAAAATCTGATTTTCCAAAAAGATTTGCCAGATTGGACTCTTTGGTGTTTATCAGTGTCACATTGCACTTTGTGAGATTAGATTCAAAACCATGACAGGAGTCCAAACTGTAGGAGACTAATTCGCGCCTCTCCGAAAGGGGGACGAGCGAAGGAAAGTAAAGTCTACAGAAACCAATTTTCCTCAAAATATAGCTCTTTAAGGACGTTTTTGATGTAAAACGGTGGCCTCAAAGATTTTCCAACATTTTTCTGGAATTTTTGAAAGTTGGTTGTAAAAACTGGTTTTTTTTTTGCATAGGACTCAAAATAAGAAGATTTGTGAGAAAGGAGGCCAACTAGGGGAAAGTGTTCACTTCTTTTGTGATGAAAACATACTGAATAATGTATCAATAACTCATATTTTTACAGTGATGGTGTGCCTTTGGAAATAATGTGAGATATGGGAAGAAAAATGTAGTTTTGCATCTATTAAGAGGATATGAGTAAAAGAAAGATCAAGGCTCAACTCATCAACTCTAAACATATGAACACCATTACAACACATCTAAAAATATGATTTTAAGCTTCTAATAACATGTATTTGGAAAAGAAAATAGAACGAGAGATGGTGAGCTGGCTTACTTGAGGCCTGGTTGAATTGCTAACAAAACCTCATCTTTCTCTCTTTTCTCCATCAAGCTCACTCGCTTGCCCTCTCTTACCTCTCAGCTAAATATGTTGTTTGAATGTGCGTTATTGTGTGAAAAATGCCAAGGGAGAGGTGTTATTTATAATAAAATTAGTGCAAAAGTTCCAATTTGCCCATCGGTTGGAAATGGATTGGATATTTTGGATTTAGTTTGAACTTAATGGAATAGTGGATGATTACAGGCCTTAATTATGCAATTAATCATGATCTAGTTAGGCTTTAGTTAGGATGGAACTTGAGGTTGAAACAAGGTTCCATGTTTTGGGGTGTACTAGAATACTTTTCCATGAATTCATGGATTAGTTTGAAAAAGTAGTATACATTTTTTTCCCTGGGGTGGTCAGCCATATGGGATGGATTTGAGTGGATTATTTTATTTTATTTTATTTTGTGTACAATTAATGGAAATTTCAAAATATAGTGTATAATTTATTTAAATAGGTTTAAAGGTACACGTATATATATATAACAGTACTAACTTGAGGTCAATTAGAAGTTTAATAAAAATGTGAGGGCTTTGGATTTAATTTATGAATTGGAACATTTATTTAAGTGTAGAATTAAACTAAATTAGGGTTAGAGAATTATTCAATTAAGATTTTTTTGTTTCGAATAAAAAGGCTATCAATTGACGAACATGATGAAAACCAGAAAAATCTAGGGTTTCAAGTGGTAAATCCATATTTAGGGAGTCATTTAATCAGTATTAGGGTATTAGAAATGATTCCTAATTTATTGAAATCGATTAGGGTTTGCGAGTTTTTGCTTCTAGGGTGAATGTTGAAATTATTTAGGAAATCAAGGGTCTTTACTACAATATTCCAAAAGTAAGGGACTTTGAAGAAAATAAAATTTTCAGGGGCTTCACAATTTCGATCATTGGAAAATAGCCAATCTATCCTAACAAGGTAGTTCTAAATTCTAATTGCTTTTCACTTGGAAAAAAAAAAAAAAAAAAAAAAAAACCCTTTATGTCTGATAATTTTCTTATTAATTTGAGAGTGTAGACAAGAATTTCACCAATATAAAGAATTTCATTTTATTTGTAAAATTGATTTAATGAAAAGATTCCCAAAAATATTAGTGAGATGCAACGCAGTCATCATAATTGGGTATAAAAGTCATCTTACAAACAAAGATTACTAATAAGCTATAGACATATTGCTAAGCACATTCTTGTAACAAAAGCATATAAATAAGTAGGGTAAAAAACAACTATCCATGATCAAGTGGAATGGACAAAAAACATCACTATGGGACTGTGTCCTAGACCGGGCTGCAAAATGTGCTAACTGATATGCTCCATGAAGGTCTCATTTGTGCACTAGAAATATCTTATAACAATACAAATCTTGGAATAAGTAGCAAAAATCAACAATAACTGAAGTCGGAGCTACCTAAAGATCCTTGTGTCTTGCAAGTTGATGAAAAGAGGAGTACAAGTTAGTATAAAAACCAAGAGAGAGTAATTCTAGATAAGAATGAGTCCTAGAGTCATGACAAAAGTGACTCCTAGGCATAGGCAAGGCACTCTATATAAAGAGATCAACCATCATTGGTAGAGATATGTGAGATTTTGTGCACTAAGTTTATTGTGCTTTAGCTTTGTTGACTTTGTCACTAACTTTATCATATTGGAGTGCCTTCCTGGTTGACACCCAATTTGGGCAATGTTTATAGTCTAGGCGACAAAAGATCAATTTTGTTCATAAATTGTAGAATTCATCAAGAAGATCAATTTCATTTTTAAATTTGTCGAATGAGAATACCTTATTAATCGTATGTGGTTAAGTCAAATTTTAGCACACACAATAGCATATAGAGGCAAAGGCATAACCAACAAAGTAGTTAGCACCCTTGATGTGACAACCCTACTTTGTGTTATGCTAATTAATCTTATTTATGCTTATAATTATATTCTTGATATGGTTTTGAATTTTAATTATATGATTATATGTGTTTTGAATTTTTATCTGTTCACCATAGGAAAATCTATTTGATTTTCTGTTATAAAATTTAAACTGAAGGCCGTAGAGGCAGTAGAAAACCAAAATTGGCTGTACCATTGTGATTAGCATAATTTTTAGAGCCCGCGGTAAAATTTGATTTGGATTAAAATAATTAGATTAAACTAATTAAATTAAGCCTAATCAAATAGCACTAAACCTTAATTAGCAATTTTGATTAGGCCAACATCTAAATATGTTCTAAGGCACTTATGCTCATAAGGTGAGCTCAAAAAAATTCTGAAATATACACTTTAAGGAGAGTAAACTCTACACTTAGAGAGAGAGGGAAGAGAATTGCGAAGGAGTTAAAGGAGATTAGAAGGATTGAGCTAGAATACACTTGAATTCAAGCCTTAGGTATGATTTTTAACCATAATCCTAGCAAATAAAACATGTAGAAGTTGAATTCATCTAGTTCTTGAGCTCATTTGCATAAGATTGTACTATGGAAGCATGAATTATTTTGGAATGGAAGAATTGAATCGAATGGTGTACATGCATGCATGAATCACCAATTTGAGTTTGAATTTCATGGAATTTTCTACATGCATGAAGTTACATTTGACATTTTTGAAGATGTTTCATGGTTTTACCACTTTTCATCTCATGTGTGAGGTTTTGAAAAGATTTGAAAAGAAAAGAGTGCAATCCATATCATTCATGTTTTCAACCTCATGATTTGAAAGATTTTGGAATTTGGTCCATGATTTCGAGTAATTGGTTTCAAATTAGAAGTGTTCCCATGTCATATAATGTTTCTCCATGCTTTTGTACCAAAATACGAGTTTTGAGCCTTTGGAATCAAGTTTTGAACTTCAAACACAGTTCTAGAAGTTCCAAAATTCGACATGTCCACTCGAGCGAGCAAAGTGTCACTCAAGCGTAAAAATCAAGCTCCCAAAAGTTTTACAGAGATTTGCATAGTAGCTCGAGTGGCAAACCTTGCACTTGAGTGAACCCTATTTTACATGATTCGCCACTCGAGTGACAGAAGTCTTGCTCGAGTGTAAAATTCATGCAACCAGTACTTTTACAGAGTTTTCCAGACCGCTCGAGCGACCAAAGGTGCGCTCGAGTGGAGTGCATTGTTTCAGAAACTTTTGAAAAATTGTTTTACGTCCCAAATTCCGTTCTCTTTCATTTCTGAATATTCTTAGGCACGTATTGAGCATCCTAAATGAATTAAAGGGCACGAAAGAAGCCTAAGAAAGTTACATAAACCAAAGAATGGATTGAATTGTATTATGACCCAATGTGTTATGGATTATGTAGGGTCAAGTACGAGGACGAATCAGGCACCAGAACACTATAAGTAATATCTTAGCAAAGATATTTTTCTATATACATTACTTTCTAAATGATACCTATGTGGTAAGGTTCTAAACGTTTGAAGTGATATTATGAATGAGTATTCTATTCACTTAATTCAAAATGAAATATGTGAAGTGATTGACGTACGAGTGTGAAATGGGCCTAAGGTCATTTAGTATATTCAGTAAGGATGTGGATTGGGCCTAAGGCCATTTTGTATAATTGTTAAATGAGCCGAAGGCCGTTCGGAATAAGGAATTGAATGGACCTAAGGTCATTTTGGAGACAAAGATGAATATGTATATGACCATGGATCTAAATGTGTGCACACAAATGTGTAAGTTGAACCCAAGGTCGTTCTGTGTGTAAGCTGGACCCAAGGTCGTTTTGCATATGATGGACCCGAGGTTGTTTTGTATGCTACATGGACCCGAGGTCATTTTGTGTTTGGGATATGATAGAAAGGACCTGAGGTCATTTTACTTTATTATTGATTACAAAGTGTAATAATGAAGTATGATTATAACAACCTTGTTCATGAACTCCTTTGCTTTGGTATTATTCACTGGGCGTTAGCTCACTCTTTATTTATATGTATGTAGGTGAGCAACGGGATGTCCAACCCAGCCCCAGTGAGCTTTGAGAATCCGAGTTTTGAGGAGTTAACCGAGGTCGCCTCATGCAAGAGGCCTTGTTTCTATATTGCTTTTCCTTTTGTTCTTTTGCGGTCTTATGTGGCTGAGTTGTGTATAACCTTGGTTTTTGTTAACACTGACTCTTGAATGATCCTAGACTTATGTAGTACATAATATGGATGTGTGTATAATGTGAGTTATTACACTTATGAGACAATTTTTGGTTAAGCCATGTATGCACGGCACATTAGACAATCTTTTCAAGTTTTTGCTTTTGCTATTTGGCCCTTGTAATTAAATATGGTTTGATTTCTGACTGAGGCCATAGGTAATCTCATGATTACTAGCCGGTTATGACCCTAATCCATGGGGGCAGGTTCGGGCCATGACACTTGACAACTCATGAAATTACAAAATAAGGATATTTCAAAGAGAAAAGCCACAAAAATAATATTTCACTATACGAATCTAAAGAAAGTAATATAATGTATGGGTTTCTTAAGAAAATCAATCAAGTGCCCCTAAGCAAAAGCTGCCAAGCACTTAACCAGGACTCATTGGCTTGGGAGACATAATTTTGGATAATATATTGGATGTACAGTGAGCCACAGCCTAGTTGTATTCTTAATTGCAATTAGGGGATTAAATATTAGTCTAAGGGCAAGTTTGATTGATAGGATTAGACCATGGGATTGGGATTATTAGTCCATGGGCCTAATAGTCTTGCATTTGTTTTGCACTTTCATTTCCGAATTACTGATCCGTTGGATAATCAATCCAACAAATTTGTAGGATTCTTAGTATTGGGTGTGACAATTCATCCCATGTGACCTCTCGAGCGGCGAAAAGATAACTTGAGCAGAGATGAGATGCTCCCAATAGTTTGCTTTGCAAGTTAAGGGACTGGTAAGCCAGTCAAGTGGTTGCTCGAGCAAAAAAGAGAGGGTCCCCAATATCTCATTTTGCAGATGGAGATATTGAGAGTTCTCATTCATCACTTAAGTGGTGAAAAGACCGCACGAGTGGTCTGCGCAATATCAGCCACTTAAAAGTGACTTTTTGATCATTTTCTTCACTTTTTCTTTTCTCTCTTATTTCTTCTCTCTCTAACTCCGGAATCGTTAGTCATATCTCTCTAGAAGTCTTCCATTCTACATAGATTTACATCCACATTGCTTGCAATAGTTGGAGTTTGGGTAAGGATAAAACTTTCTACCGATTGGATTGGAATTTTACAAAAAGTTCTTCGATAATCTAGCTTTTTGATCTTGATTCTTGAGGTAGGACTAGTTTTAACATTGCATCTATTTGATTTGAAGATGTTTATGTGGTATTTTTATGTCTTTTAACATTGTATCTACAATTTTCTCAAGATTTTCTACCATTATTCTTGGATTATGGAAGTTTTAGATGAACATTTATATTATATACGTTGGAGAGGCAAAAGCCCCAAATTTTATGAAAACCTTATATTTTGAAAATTTAGAAATAATATGATGAAATGAAATTGATCCTTAATTCTTTAAATTGATGATTGGATTATGATATTAAAGTGATATTTGAATGGAAATTTGTGCAATTCGGAATGTTCTTGAGATTTTACTTGAAGGTTTTCGGGATAGATACTCTATTTTCTTTCAATTGCTTGAATGATGAGAAATCATTTTATCTTCATGAATGCATAAACATTCGGAAGCCTTGGAAAGATTGTTGAAGGGGGAGGTACATAGCTTGTGAGTCTGGGTATATAGTCGGTTTTGAGAAAGTATTATATGTTGTTGGTACCCACGCATGGGAGTCTAGGTGCCCAATTACCCTATCACGAGCTTCTCGCCGGACAAATGTGGGGAAATGTTTTTGGGTGTCCACTAGTCCTGCCATTTAGTAGTTGGTAAAAGTGCAAAAATGGATGACTTTGTGTGTCCATTTCCTGCCATATTAATAGTTGGCAAATGTGGGGATATTTTTGGATATATACTTATTTATACGTATGTATTGGGATTCTCCTCAAGGACTTCATGGCTTATTTACCCCTGGTGTTGAAATGTGACTATGGAAATTCTAATATCTAAGTTTTCTTTGAATAAGTTTAATCTGTATTGAATTAGAAAGTGTTTTTGGTTGTGATAATGTCACTTGGATCTTTGAATAATTAGATACTCTATTAAAGGTTTTTCTACTGGAAATCTAGTTTATTCCTATCTAACAATTTCAGGAATTGGTGATATGTTGCCACCTCAATGACTAGGAGGGGAAACTCTTTTGTTGATGGAGCACGATGGCTCTTAGATGTAATATGTGGAAGCTCCACGCGTACATGTTTTGGGACCGTGAGTCCATTTTGTTGTGTAATGCCATGCCTTGTTTATTTGTAAGCCATTAAGGCATTTTGCTTCATCCTCTAACTTTTTGAATTATGTTATTGTTTATGTATTTAATAGATGAACATGGAACTTGTATTTTTGAAACCTTAGTTCAATGAGAAAGGGGACTTTTCGGGATAATGTCATTATGGTCGTGATAAAATTTTAAATTAATAATTTTTTGAGCAATATTTTAATTTAAATAATTTGGGGGCATTACAAATTGGTATTAGAGCTAACCAGGTTTGAATATCTTGAGCTCATGGGAAGTGGCTTACACCATAATGGGTTTGCCATGCTAGGAAGGGATGTTAATTGCTTTACATGATTATGTGTTTATGTGACTATGTGGGTATGGGATCAAATTTCTAGGATACGGCATGCGCCCATTGCACTCATTGAAGTGCTTTGGAAAGGCACCTGATCAATGCTTTTTCCAATTGGAAGTCTTTGAGCACCATGGGACAAGTTGATATCTTAGGGGGGTGGTTTGTATGTTCTCTATGTGACAAGGTGCTTATGTGGTTTGCTTAATGTGGCTTAATGTGACTTAAGTGTAGCTATGGTCTCATGCTAGTGTGTGTGTGATGGGTGAGACTAAGTGTGGAATGCATGTCACGAATTTAAATTTATCTCTCTTTTTTATAGGATGACTGGACGTGGTAGAGGCTGTGGTAGACCTCGTCGGGACGGTCAGGATATTCTGGCCCAAACTAAGATCCATTCTTAAGAAGAAGAAGTTGGTCAAAACAACATGGCCATGCCACTGGCCCAAGACGCAATGGGGGCTTTGGCTTGAGGGACGGCTAGGACCATAGAAGGAGAAACTAAAATTACATTGTTGAAGAAAGAATTTTTCCGTTCCAACCCCACTGAGTTCAGTGGCGGGCCTAACCCTATGAAAGCAGATGAGTGGTTAAAACAGATTGTCAAATCATTTGAGATTTTAGACATTCATGAAGGTGAGCTTCATGTGCCATTGGCGGTCTATAAACTGAAAAGAGAGGCTATACAGTGGTGGAAGTATGCGAAGAAATGCATTGAGCACACTTGGGAGGCATTTACGCACGCTTTCCAAGAGAAGTTCCTCCCTCCCACTGCTAAGGAGCAATTGACGAGGCAATTTGTGGAGTTGTTACAACTTGACACACCTGTGCCTGAGTTTGAAACCACTTTTACTAGCTTATCCCGTTTTGCACCCGAGCTTGTGGCGACGGAGTAGCGTTGATGCTTGAAATTCGAGAAAAGGTTGTGTGACACCCCACATAACGCCACATCTTATAAATATATCATTGTCCACATTTGAATACTTTAGATCAAACTATGAAGTGATAAGATGAGAACCTCAGAAGATATCTATAGAAACTTAGAAATGAAAATATGCCCTAATGAAAACTTAAATGAATAAATAGTGGAAAGCTTATTGAAAGATAGGGGAATGCCTTAAGCTTAAATTTGTGAATACTAGGATGTGCCTATGCATTAATTGAGGAGCTTAAAGATCTTAGACTAATGTACTCATTATTTTAATATTATATGTCATTTTACTAATCGGGATTAGTATTAATTAAGTAGGATTAGTGAACCTTAATCAAGATTAACTAAGCTAAGCAAGATTAAATTAAACCTCGATTAATTAGAATATAATCTTGATTAATTAAGACTAAGATTGATTAATGAAGTTAATTAGACATTTGGTAAAATACTTAAGTTAACCTTGATTAAACCAAGTCAAGTTAATAAATTGAGATTTGGTGAGCCATACTCCTTCCTTTTGCCCCACCACACCAAATAAAAGCTCAAGCCAAATCAAACAAATAAAATGAAAATCTGTAGGAGTTGAGAACTAACAAGAAGGAGGAAGAAAGAGGGAGAAGAAAAGAGAAGGAAAATAGAAAGAGGAGAGGAAGCTAGGAAGGTTGGAAGAATTGAACCAAAATTCATCTCTTAGCAAATCAAAAGTAAGATTTCTATCCTAAATCATGTAGTACACCTTCCTAGCATTCAAGATCAAGAAAAAGTTAGGATTAATTTGGTCTAAGAATGAAGATTTGAGGGAAAGAATGAAAGAAATTAGGCTAGGAAGAAGAACAAGGCATGTAGCTTAGGATTTTATCTCTTTGAAGCAATTTTTGATGTTCTTGATGTATTTAGACCATCATCATCCCATATGCCCTTGGGTTTCATAAGTTTTGTGGCTTAAATTCATGTTTTGGAAGAAAGAAATGGAAGGTTTTGGAAAAGGAATTAGTTTTTGAAATTCCTGATAAATCTTGAAATTTGATCCTTGATTTTTGAATTTAAACCAAGTTTTGATACTAATGATTTAGAAAATAATCATATTTCCATGTTTGTCATTGATTTTACATGTTTTGGGTTAAGTTGCACAAGCCCTAGTTCAAGAAAAATGACAGAGGAAAGCAAAGGACATGGTTCAATTTCGACTAGGTCTGATTTGCCAAGAATTGTACGTGTGGAGGGCATTTTCGCAAGTGCAGCCTGCTTCCCCAGAACCCATTTTGGCTACTGAAATAATTGCATGTGCGGCTCCTATTCCCCGCACATGCGGCACCCCTACTCAAACCTATTTCAATGTTTCTCTAGCCTTGTTTGCTTAGGACACTCATGCTTGTATTTAACACTTATTATGCACTTGCTTAAGACTTGAATTAGGCCTAGATTAGCATTAAACACTTGAGATAAGTTTAGGGAAACATCTAATCAAGTTTAGATACTTCGTTTGTCATGTTTGCACAAATAAGCTAGGTACTTCAATGCCGCAACCAACACTTGAATTTTAGGGATTAAACAATGTGTGTAAGAATTTAGAGAGCATTAAGTCACTTAGAATGCTCTCACTAATCTAGAAGCATAGAACACTTACAAACGAAGTGAACACTTACAAGAAGTTAGGAAACATTAAACAAGATTAGAACACTTACATTAAACAAGATTAGAACACTTGAATTAAGATTAATACCTATAAGTTGAATTGAATTTCAATGCTTGTTCTTGTTTTGTGTAGGTTAAACTTTGAAGAAGATACACTCTCGTTCCAGGAGCCATTTGTGAGTAGTAGTTTAGTAACGCTATATTGTCAAATGATACTTTTAATGCAAAACTTGATTATGTATACAAGATATGATGTGTTTTGTCATGAATGAACATTCTATACTCTTTTATCATGTATCCAGATGGCATTCTTAGATCATGTCCCACAATTGGGCAAATATCTAATCATGTATGATGGTTGAGCTCACAATTGTTCTGTTTAGACAGTACCCGGGCCAGTTAAGCACCTTGTAATCCATGAAATGCTCATCACTATGTAATGCTGCAAAGTCAAGTTATGTTTTTCCTTGTACAAGCTAAAGATATATTTTGAAGTCATGCTTTTAATACTCATCAATATTCATTCATTTACCGCCTTACTTTAGTACTATTCACTTGGCAATGGCTCACCCCCATCCTTTATATATATGTAGGTAACAAAGAGTTCTAGTTCAAGGAAAGTTATTTGAAGCCGGTCTTTTATGGTTGTACTGATTTGTAGAATTAAGACATATGTATTGTGATATGTTTGTTATTTATGTCTTGTAATAATGTAAAGTAATGGTTCTAAAAAGAATGTATGCTTTCATTTCATATAGTTTTTCATTGCTCTGAATGGATGTTTTAAATGGACTCAATATAATAGATAAAGGCTTCCGTACATCTAAGGAAAAGAAATTTTGCCCCAGTTATATTAAGAGTCCGTCTTTCTTTTGTTTTGTTAGGCCTTTGGTAGTAAAGGACTACTGGCCAATCACTACACCATCTTGTTTGGGGTGAGTTGGGGTCGTGACAAGTAGTTGAGACCGAAAATTTTGATGAAGGTAGTGGGCAACATAATTCGGGATTATGATCAGCTAGTGGAGGATACAACACATGTAAAAATCATAGGGGAGGCAAGACAAAAGTTGAAGAGGTCAAGATACTCGGATCGTTAGCGCGATTTGGGGTCCTCTAAGAAGTCTAGGGGTTCATCTTCTTTTTAGTCACCACCATAGCAAACCAAGTCTTCAGGTTCAGTGATGGCTGGTGTAGACGTCCCCGAACGTCCCGGGAGGGAATCCCGTTTTGTTCATTTGGGGCTCACTACAGTTCAGGACCCAATGTGTCACGGTTCTGAATCTAATCCCGCAAAGTACAATGCGAGACCGATAAATCACCAAAGAGTCCAAATCCAGCAAATTGTTTTGAAAAACAGATTTTTAGAAAGAAGTGCCAAACATGGACTACTTTGCCAGATACAGAGTCGCCACCTAGATATTTTGTTTTTTGGAAATTTAGGAAACCCTGACTCGTTGCCTAAGGCCACGTGTTCGTCATCACCAAAGTTGCCTCGGCTCGGGAACATGGGTACGATTGGGGAAGGTCATCTATGAACACCCCCGCTTGCCCGATCAAAGATCGGCCTCTACTAACCATGATATCTAGTTTTGAAAATATTATGTGCTCTTATTCCGGTTATTAGCCTAGAATTACTATGTGATGCACACACCACATAGGTATAGACTAGATCGCCTAACTTGGAGCAAATCATTGCATATCCATTTGTTTGGAAATGGTTTTGAATTTTGCTACTCGCAAGTAGGCTAAAACATGGATTTCGATTAATAATTCCAATTCAAGCAATCCAACCTTCACCCACAGGCAACTAGGCAATCATATCACATAAGCACATAGCCTCATGGTAAGCATGCTATCATGGCAACACTCACACTCATGCAAGATGCTGAAGCATAAAAGCTTACCTAGTACTCCGAGCCAAAACAAGAAACTAGTTAGGAATCATGCCTGATCCTAGTTCATGTTAAAATGGCTAATGCATCGCAAGCAAAATGCAACTAGAATAGGTTCAGCTAATCTAAGACTGGCATGTGAAATGCGACAACTCGATACACGTATTCAAGTTGGAATTGAAGTACTATGCAATTAGCATGATGCGCTGAGCCCGGTGCATGCAATACTGATGAATGAATGAAAACATGCAAGCATAAGGTATGCTAATTGAAACATGCCCTAGAACTAACCGCCATAAGCAGGTAAGTAAAAGGGAGAAAGACGTGGGGTTGGAAGATATGCATCGCACGCACGGACACTTATTACAAAAATCGCCCTCTCGCGGAGGGACCGAAAGAATAATTCAAATTAATTAACTAACAAGCTAATTAAATATTACAGACCCTTAATTAATTAAACTACTGAAAGCAGTAAAAAAGCCTCGGGAAGAGGGACGAATGCATGCATGCTCGGCTTCGCTCGGAAAATCCATCGCCATGTCACATGTTGCCTCTGTTTACACTACTCTGCATCTCTGAAGACTGCACAAGTCTCAAGGATGCTTCTGAACTACTCCATGAAGTTTGTGGGAGGTCACCGACCAAAAGGGAAGGTCACCGGCCATGGGAAACTGGTGATCGACCTTGAGTGAGGCTCTCAGCCACCAATTCGGGGCCGGTCGGCACTGAATATGGTCGGTTGACCATCTCTTCCTGCAGAACCCTATTTTGCCTTATAGACCTCCTTTAGAAACAAAGCTCCAGCACCTTTCTTTGCTCAAAACCAGTCCAAGAACCCTAACAACAACCTTCTAAGGCTTCAACAACCCAAGGATGGTGTAATGCTAGGTGTTCTAGTGCAAAAGTAAGACAAAACTCACTTTAGGTCACAAAATGGAATCAAATAAGGGAATATAGATACAAAGTTGTATCTCACTCTCTAACCCTAATTCTCTGAACCTCTGGAACCCTTGAGGAGGGAGGAGAAGCTTCCTCTTTATAGAATTCCAAAATTGCAAAGCTTCCAAAACAAGCTAAACAAGAGGCAAATCCCTCCATACACGTGTATGGAGGGGGTCAATTGTGGATGCCAGCTGTTATAGCTGGCATAAAATATCTGCCAAAAGCAGATGGAAAGGGGTCGACCAGAAAAAATGGCCGATTGACCTGCAAAGGTGGCCGACCGACCACAAAAGGTGCCGACCGGCCACAACCTTTGGCCGATGGCAAGAAAAAAGGGCCGGTGGCATCATGCCTTGGCCGATGGGTTGAGGGGATGGCCAAAAAGCCATTCCCTGCCCTCAAAGGCAAAAACACAAGTGTTTGGTCCATGACCAAGCACAAAACAGGTTAGTTGAGAGATCTTGAGGCAAGGCGCGTAGCCGAGACCTCCGAGAACTCAAAACGAACACAAACATGGATGATCACCGAGTGTTCAAGCGGTGACGTCCAAGTCTTGAGGACGGTCAAAAATGGGTTGTCTACAGTTGCCCCTCTTTGACAGAACTCGAAAGTCATAACAATGACGGGAGTGACTGTCAAAGCCCAGAGACGACCCATTTTTGACAAGACCGAAGACTTAGACAAAGCATACAAGCTACAGATAAAGATATGCGCCCGAGGGCATGGGCAAAATGCAAGACAATGCACCAAGCCGAGCATAACTTATGATCATGCAAAGAAAGCTGTAACAAAGCATAACATGCAATAGTTTTAAGCTAGCATAAACCAAACTCCATTACAATGCAGAGAGGATGTAAGAGAATTATTCAATTCTCGCTACGTCTCACACGGAGAATACCATGCCTGCCCGGTTCGTCTGGTCGTGCCAGCTTCAAATGAACCGTACATACAATATCGTGCTTGTAAAAGAAAGAAACTTAACAGGTACAATATCGTTAGAAATATGCATAACAATGCAATTTAAAACTGCATGACAACGCGAGTGGAGGGATGCAAAACAATGGAACCTAAGGACGACGCATAATAATGCGGAAATGATGCAAAACAATGCAACCTAACTGTGACGCATAACAATGCGGAAATGATGCAAAACAATGCAACCTAAGGACGACGCTGTAGACACCCCGTTTTTGACCGTCCTCAAGACTTGGACGTCACCGTTTGAACACTCGATGATCATCCATGTTTGTGTTCGTCTTGAGTTCTCAGAGGTTTCGGTCGCGCGCCTTGCCTCAAGACCTCTCGACTTATTTGCTTTGTGTTTGGTTATGCACCAAACACTTGTGTTTTTGCTTCTGAGGGCAGGGAATGGCTTGTTGACCATCCCCACAACTCACCGGCCATGGCTTGAGGCCACCGGCCCTGTTTTCTTGCTATCGGCCAAAGGTTGTGGCCAGTCGACACCTTTTGTGGTCGGTCGGCCACCTTTGTTGATCAATTGGCCATTTTGGCTGGTTGACCCCCTTTCATCTGCTTTTGGCAAATATTTTATGCCAGCCGTCATAGCTGGCATCCACATTTGACCCCCTCCATACATGTGGAGGGGATTTATCTCTTGCTTAGCTTGTTTTGGAAGCTTTGCAAGATGGGAATTCTATAAAGCGGGAGCTTCTCCTCCCTCCTCAAGGGTTCCAGAGGTCTAAAATTAGGGTTAGAAATAGTTGTATCTATCTATCTCTATATCTCCCTCTCTTTACATATTTGTGTGTGTATAAGGTTGTTTTGTTCATACTTTTGCACACAAACACCTAGCATTACACCATCCTCTTGGAGCTGAGGTCCTTGGAGGTTGATTTTGGCGTTCTTGGGTTGATTTGAACTCAAAAAACCTGCTGGACCATTGTTCTTGAACAAAGTCTACAAGGGTGAGAAACTTACCCTTTTATTCCCCATTTTTGCACAAGCTTTTAACCTATCTTATATCTGTTTTAAAGCTTAGTGTATAACTGAGAAAAGTTCTGTTTTTACTTGCTTTTGAACTTTGTTTAAGGTCACTTTGAGGTTTGGGGTTGTCTCCCCCCTCTAAGGCCTTGTTAGGCCTTGTTTTAGGCCATACCTTTTGGCCATTGTTTTGGTCTTTGAATGACCTCTCTACCACTGAAATCCAGAGGATTTTCAGTGGTGGAGAGGTGGTTTTGAGGTCCTAAATGGGAGAGGGTCATCCCCTCTCCATGTTGTCTTTAATGCTTGCATGAATGGCTTGTGTTGTAGCATGTGTACCTAGCTTGTTTTAGCTCCATTTCAGTAGGTATTAGGCTTTGTTTTGCCATGTTATACCTCTGTTTCAAGTTGGTTTAGACATGCCATGTATGCTTCATACACTTGTCTTGTAATCCCATGTTTTAGCCTTAACATGCATCATGTTGTAACATGTGTTTTTAGCATGATTTTGGCTCAACTCCTTGAAGCTTTTAAGCTTGTTGTAGCATGCTTAAGCTCTGTTTTTAATTATTTTGGTCATGCTTGCATTGTTTTGTATAGTCACCATGCAATCCTAGCTTGTATGCTTGCATTTATAACTCCTTTAATGCTTTAAAAGGTTGGTGTTTTATGCTCCATGATTGGGTCATTGTGCATGCCTTTAGACTTAGGCCATTTGGGATGCCATCTAAGTGGGTTTTTGGGCTCATTTTAGCATGTCATATCTCTGATTTTCGTCGCCTAAATCATGCCATGTTTGGTTGTCTTAGGTGCAGTGTAACACCTCTTTGGTGGCCTTGTATGCCTCATGCCTTGCCCTTTTTGTTTTAGCTTGTTTTAGCTTTGGCCATTGCATGTTTTAGGCTTACTTTGGCATGATTTGGAACTGTTTTGGTCCACTTTGGTCATTTGCTTCATGTGTCACATGATCATGGTTTGAGCCTTTGGGCTAGTTTCAAGCTTTTTGTGCATGACTTGTTTGCATTATTAGGTTGATTTGGCATCATCCTTTGCATGTTTTCAGAGCATTAAAATGCTTGCCATATGTCCATTTTTGTCCCTTTTAAGTGTCCTTAAAAGTTGCCCTTTTATGCTTAAGTGTTGGACCATTATACATGCATGTTTGTATGTGACTTTGTCCCTTATCCCTTAGCATATTGGCCACTAATTTGGGCCTATTTGAGAGCTGCCCATATTGGTTTAAGACCATCCTAGCATGTTGTTGCATGCATGTCTTGCATGTTGTCACATGCTTGCTCCATTTTGCCTTTTGTTGCATGCCATGTATGGTTGCATTGTTTAGGTCATAAGCTTATTGACATGTTGTAGCATGTTAGTTCAAATGTACCTTGTTGTATACTTGGCCCATGGCATGTTGTTGCATGCTTAAGTTGTGATGTATTTGGCATGCATTCTTCCTTTTGTTTTGGTTGGTTAACATGTTGTCCATGTTGCATATTTGCATGCATTGTCCCTAACATGTTGTCCATGTTGCATCTTGCATGCTTGCATGCTTAAGTTGCATTTTGCATGCTTGTTAGCTTGCATCTTGTCATATGCTTGATATGTTGTCACATATTATTGCATGCTTGTCTAGGTTGCATTGCATTTGGCATGCTTGTCGCCTTAACATGATCATGTTGCATTAATCTTACTTGCATGCATGCATCTCTTGCCTCTTGAATCAAACATGATGGAGGTTGGAGGCCTATTATTTGTCTTGTGTGCATTTCATTTGATATTGAAATTGCACACTTGGCCTCTTTGGCCATCATGCATCGAAACGCGTGATTGATGGTCCGAGGGTCGAGGACCACACTCATTTGAGTTCATAACATGATAAGGAGGGTGTTTGTGCATATATTGCATTGTAAATGCATTGCCATGCTCTGTCTGTCCTCTGCTGCTGCCAAATAGGATTTTGCAGGAAGAGATGGCCGGTCGGCCATCTTCAGTGCCGGCCGGCTATCCATATTTGGCCGAGATCTTCATTTGTGGTCGATGACCACTTTTCCATGGCCGGTGACCATTTCTCTTGGCCGGTGACATCCCACAGTGTTCAGGGAGTTTTCCAGAACCAACCTTGGGACTTGTGCAACTTTCAGAGGCATAAAACAGTGCAAACAGAGGCAGCATGAGTATGGCGTTGGATTTCCGAGCAAAACTGAACACGCATGCATTCATCCCTCTTCCCGAGGCCCCCTTCACTGCTTTCAGTAGTTTAATTAATTTGTTTAATTAATTAAGGGTCTGTAATAGTTAATTAGCTTGTTAGTTAATTAATTTGTATTATTCTTTCGGTCCCTCCGCGAGAGGGCGAGTTTTGTAATAAGGGTGTGTGTGTGTGATGCATGTCTTCCAACCCCCATTTCTTTCTCCCTTTTACTTAACCGCCTACAATGGTTAGTTCTAGGGCACATTCCAATGAGCATCCTTATGCTATGCATGCGTGCATCCATTCATTTGTATTGCATGCACCGGGCTCGGCGCATCATACTAATTGCATAGTATTTCAATTCCAACTTGAATACGTGTATCGAGTTGTCGCATTTCACATGCCATTCTTAGGATAGCCGAGCCTATCTTAGTTGCATTTTGTATGTGTTGCATTAGCCATTGCTAAACATGAACTAGGATCATGCATTTGATTACTAACTAGTTTCCTGTTTTGGCTCGAAGTACTAGGTAAGCATTTATGCTTTAGCATCTTGCATGTACGCTAGTGTTAACATGACAGCATGCTTGCCATGAGGCTAATTGCTTATGTGATATGATTGTCTGGTTGCCTGCGGGTGAAGGTTGGATTGCTTGAATTGGAATAATTCATCGAAATCCATGTTTTAGCCTACTTGCGAGTAGCAAAATTCAAAACCATTTCCAAACAAATGGATAGGCGATGCTTTGTTCCAAGTTAGGCGATCTAGTCTATACTTGTGTGTTGTGTGCATCACATAGTAATTCTAGGCTAATAACCGGAATAAGAGCACATAATGTTTTCAAAACTAGATATCATGGTTAGTAGAGGCCGATCTTTGATTGGGCGAGCGGGGGTGCTCATAGATGACCTTTCCCAATCGTACCCAAGTTCCCGAGCCAAGGCAACTTTGGTGATGACGGACACGTGGCCTTAGGCAACGAGTCAGGGTTTCCTAAATTTCCCAAAATAAAATATTTAGGTGGCGACTCTGTATCTGGCAAAGCAGTCCATGTTTGGCACTTCTTTCAAAAAAAATATGTTTTTCAAAACGATTTGCTGGATTTGGACTCTTTGATGATTCATCGGTCTTGCATTGCACTCTGCGAGATTAGATACAGGACCGTGACATTGAGTCCTGAACTGTAGTAAGCCCCAAATGAACAAAACGGTGGATTTCCCCCCGGGACGTTCGAGGATGTCCACAGACGCATAACAATGTGGAAATGATGCAAAACAATGCAACCTGAGGACGACGCATAACAATGCGGAAATGATGCAAAATAATGCAACCTAAGGACGACGCATAACAATGCGGAAATGATGCAAAACGATATGCAATATTTACAAAACAATGTAATAGACAATGCAAGTGATATGCAGTGTATTTGAGATGATCAAACCAAAAGCAGTATAAAAACCTCACAAATATCATAAAGGGATGGAGATGCAAAATCCGTCTACCATAGAAAAGGTGCCGACACCCTCAAACCACAATCCCATCAGTGGAATAGGCGCGTACACATGCAGAACTATGTGTGTGTAGACGGAACACAAAATACAAGTAATTGGGTGGCATGATATAAGTGAGGAATGACTCGATGAGGAAAAATCGCGATCCTAAATGCTGGATGCAACACACTACACTACAATGCAATGAATGTAATGGATAAGGCGCGCGGCCAAACCGTATCTTGCCTAGGAAAGGCATGGACGCAAACAAATCATGTCTAACACGGAAATGTTGCCGTCACCCTCAACACTAGGTGCGTACACATAATATCATAACCGTGTGTCAACGTGAAAAGTATGGACACATACCAGACCAAGCTCAACACGGAAAGGCGCAAGCCATAGATGGGTAACGCAATAAATGCATGCAAACTACAATGCAATAAATATTCTATATGCAATGGATGGAGCGGATAGGCGTGCGGCCAAAACATATCTTGCCTAGGAAAGGGATGGACACAGACAAACCACGTCTAACACGGAAATGGTGCCATCACCCTCAACACTAGGTGCGTACACGTAATATCATAACCGTGCGTCGACGTGAAAAGTATGGGCACATACCAGACCAAGCTCAACATGGAAAGGCGCAAGCCATAGATGGATAACGCAGTGAATGGATGCAAACTACAATACAATATATATTCTATATGCAATGGATGTAATAGATAAGGCGCGTGGCCAAAACATATCTTGCCTAGGAAAGGCATGGACACAGACAAACCACGTCTGACACGGAAATGGTGCCATCACCCTCAACACTAGGTGCGTACACAAAATCTCATAACCATGCTTCAACGTGAAAAGTATAGGTACATACCAGACCAGGCTCAACATGGAAAGGCGCAAGCCATGGATAGATAATGCAGTAAATGCATGCACCGAGATGCATGACAATGTAGGTGGAGGAGAAACATGCGTGTCGACGCAAGTGAAGAGTGCACGACAATGCAAGTGGAAGCGAAACATGCGTGTCGACGCAAGTGAAGAGTGCATGACAATGCAGGTGGAGGCGAAACATGCGTGTCGACGCAAGTGGAGAGTGCACAACAATGCAGGTGGAAGCGAAACATGCGTGTCGACGTAAGTGAAGAGTGCACGACAATACGATATAAGGAGAATGCATGATAATGCATGTACTGAAGTGCAGATGAAAGATGCATGACAATGCGTGTATTTGAAATGCATGATAATGCATGATTTATTGAAATGCAGCTGAAAGATGCATGACAATGCGTGTATTTGAAATGCATGATAATGCATGATTTATTGAAATGCAGCTGAAAGATGCATGACAATGCGTGTATTTGAAATGTATGATAATGCATGAGACACGCATGACAATGCATGAACTCAAATGCGTGACAACGCACGTTTGTCTTTTGAAATGCACGACAATGCAAATGAACTTCAAATGCGCGACAACGACCGTTTGTCTTGAAATGCATGACAATGCAAATGAACTCAAATGCGCGTTACAACGCGCGAACAGTGCATAACAATGCAACCCATGCATATTTATCATAAACAAGACAAAACATGCAATGTAACGCATTTAAAGCGGTTATTGAATCTCGCAAGATACCAAAGGATACACCTCGTACGTATCAAGTGCCACGCACAGAAAACACGGCTCGAGGTCAACACGGAGGCCGGTTAAGCTTTGAAAATGCACTTTCTTGCACTGTTTTGAGTAATGGAGGTCCCAAACATCACAGATGACCCAACCAAGGGTGTGGGAGGCTCACCGGCCTCAAGGAAAGACCACCGGCCATCCACCGGCCAATAAATAAGGTCACCGGCCAAATATTTGGCCGATCGGCTAACAATTTGGCCGATTGGCCAAAAATTGCTATGTCGGGGCAATTTTGTCAATTGGCCACGGGTCTTTAAATATAGGGCTTCAAGCCCTTATTTTGTCACTTGCCCTAGCTCAAAAACTTTCCCCCTTTCTCTCTAGGTGATTTTCTCGCTCTCGATCCGTGCTTTTCCTTGGTTTTAGAGCCCTTTTCGTCGTTTGATTCGTGAAACCTTTCGTGTTTCGAACATTTTGAACCGAACAAATCTTAGTTTCGGTGTACTTTTCTCGATTTCCACCACTCGGGGTTTGCTTCCCCGAGTTTTCCTCAATCTTTGTGCCTTTTTCACACTCCGACCTTTTCCGCCAATTTTTCACCCTCTCGGGGTTGACTTTTCAGTTGACTTTTCACATTCTTGCTCGTTTTTCGCACTTTCGGCCATTTTCACACTCTTTCTGAGATGGCAGACGATGTTCCACTGGGTGGGAGCCCTCTAGCGATTGACGTGGACCCCGAGGCCGAGCTCCTGCCTCTCCACATTCGGCTGTTCGACCCGACGACCTAAAGGTCGGCGATATACGTATTGCCTCCCGACGGTATCAGCCACTTCAGCAGCTTTGCGAGGGGCGTGCCACCGGAGCTTCTATTGCCCGAGCCAGAGTCACACCTGTCTCATGGCGCTTCTGAGGTACACTCTTCTCTGTTTCATTTTCTGCAATGTAGAACATATAACTGCAATAGTCGATTTTGTTCTTTAATTACTTGAACCAGATACACTAACACATCATACGCTGTAATTCACTGCGAACACATCCACTCCTGACATCTGTTTGAATCTGAACACGTGTACACACGCTGTGTTTCCACTGAACAACTCAAACACACTGATACATCATATGCTGTAGTTTACTGCGAGGACAACCGCACCCGATATTTGTTTGAATCTGAATACGTGCACACACACTGTATTTTCATCCATTCTGAGCGCACCCAAACATATGCACACTGTATTTTCAACTGAAATAACCCAAACAAATTGTCACATCATATGCTTGGCCCACCTAAAATCTGTGTAAACTCGAATATATGCACCTTCACTGCATTTGTGCAAATTCTGAAGGCATTCAAAAACTGTATATCTGACGCTGCTTCGCAACTTGTTTGTTTTGAAAACAAGGAGATTCCCATGCCTTCCGAGGGTATGGGAATACGGTCGCTCGCGGATGGTACATGGAGCTACCTAACGCGGTTCGTCGGATCGTTGACCAGGCTGGCTTTGGGCGTTTTTACATGGGGCTCGCGCCTCACTGCGAGCAGGCCTCTTCTTGCTGCCTTGGTGGAGAGGTGGTGGGACACCACCGATTCCTTCCACTTTTCTGCCACAGGGGAGATGACGATGACTCCCTTTGACTTCTTGATACTCACCGTCATCGGGGTAAGGGGTGATCCGATCCCGTTTGATACAGACAAGGACGAGTGGGACGTCGCTCAGATGTACCTACTTGGCACTCAGCCACCTCTCGCTCGAGCAGGGTTTGTGCGATACTCATGGTTCGAGGATCACTTCCGGATCCAAGCGCCTACTACCCGGGAGGAGGAGGAGGAGGAGGAGGAGCAGTACGCTCGTGGCTTCATTATGTTCTTGCTGAGGACTACGCTCTTCGCCGACCGGGCGAACACCGTCGCCCTCTACCTGCTGAGTGCACTGGTTGACGTGACCATGATCCACGGCTATGACTGGGGTGGCGCTAGCCTGGCCACACTTTATGGATATATGAGCTCATCATCCCGCCTCAGCGGGCAGCTGCTTGGAGGCTACTAGCGAGCCTGGGAGGTACATATTCCCTTTTTCTGTCTTTTCAGTTCTGTTTTACATTATTTGTACACCATACACACTGCGCACACGCAATCTGTTTTACGCTCACTGTACATTGCACACACTGCACAATACGTTGCACATGTTTGCACAATACATTGCATACTGTTCTCTGATTTCTCTCTTTATCTGTATACTGCTTTATCTGATAAGCATGTTCATGTCTGCTCTATTACACTCTGCAGCTGTGGGTGTACGCCTATTTCCCAAGGCTTGCCCCAGTACCAGACGAGGAGATGTCCCCCATGATCCCATTTTCTCACCGCTTTGACGTGAGATGCGAGAGGAGGCCGCGAGAGCCTTTCATATTCTTCCGCTGCTATTTTGACACCATCACCGCAGCCGAGGTATGTCAAACTTTTCAGTTAATTGGCTTTGCGTTCCAATGTACTTTAAATAGCAGATAACAAACTATATTTCCTGCTATTTGCAGATCACCTGGCAGTCGTGGGCTTCGTTGCCCATCGCAGTTCGAGAGCGGTATGCCGGTACTCGAGAGACAGCCCGATTCAGAGTTTTACTAGAGGGCCCCGTCTGCCACACTTGGTACTTAGGGGAGCGCTTCTTGTGGCAGACCTTAGGCATGCCAGAGCAGACAGTTCCGCAGCCACCTCTTACTCATATGAGGCATACCGAGAGGTACACTCTCGAGGAGATGATAGACTACACGATCGGCTGGGACTCTGAGCCTTTCAGGGAGGAGGGTGACTACGCCGAGTACATTCGGGCTTATCTGATGCCACCTTTGACCGGTCCTCGCTGAGCTCAGAGGGAGAGGCCTGCGGCGAAAGCGATCGGAGTAGGAGCACGGAGGGCAGCTCGAGCCCGTGGTAGGAGCGGATCTTGGAGAGAGTAGAGAGGCGAGTGGCCAGCGTTACCTACGATGATGACATGCCGAGGGTAGGGTGGGGAGACTTACTAGATCCCCATTGCTCCCCCTCCGGCTGATCACGAGCTTGTCGGATTCCACGGTTTGCCTCCGGTATGTATTACTGCACTTTGCATGCTGTACAATTATTTCATTTCATGTCTCTTGATATTCCGCAGAATACTGATGCTTCTAACACTTTTACAGGCTTCTGCTGAGTACACTCGCCAGTCTCTGGAGTTGACCGCCTCCGTGATGGGGATGCTACAGCGGAGCCTCGACTTGCTGGCCATTTAGGGCATCCCAGTAAGCTCTTTCAACCACAATCTCAAACTGTGCATAATCTGTTTTACACATAATCTGATGCATCGCACTGTCAACATGGCACTTGGTACGCGGTCCTCACGGCTTTGATACATTGTAGCCCACGGATTGCTCACAGCGTTGCTCACGGCATTCATACACTGCACTCAGTCACTGCATTCTGTTACTGATATACTGCTCACAGCATTCATACACTGTACTTATATATTGCATTCTGCTCTGATACACTGCTCACAGCTTTCATATACTGTACTCATACACTGCATTCTGTGTTCATACTCTGCTTTACGTAGTATAACTGATGCATTTACCGTTTGTCCTTTTTAGGCCCCATTCCAGACATCAGCTGCAGGGGGTGCTGTGGGAGGACCGTCTGTATCTGCCTGAGGGGGAGGGAGAGCAGGGCGAGGGACCACAGTATTCCCCCGCACCAAAGCGGGGAGCACTCATGTTGGGAGCAGCTCACGAGCGCCGATTCCAGATGACGACGAGTCCGAGACAGAGGCAGAGACAGAGTCGTCTGAGGAGGAGACTAGAGATGACTCGGGCTCGGGCTTAGATGGTGGAGCTAACGACAATGCTCCTGGACCTTCGTCTAGGAAGAGGACGAGGACAGACTCTCATGCCTGAGACCAGTTGACATTGATCCAGACTTTTGCTACTTTTCTTCTTTTTCTTGCTTTGCTTTTCTTTGGGGACACGATTTTGCTTTCTTCAAAACTATGTACTTTGAAAAGAATGATGAAATGAAACAAGCTTTTTGCTGAAAAAGGTGTTGCCTTTACCATTTCACGCATCACATTGCATTGCATCGCATCATATTACATAACAATGTAATCGAATGGAAATTGAACATGCGTGTGCTACTAGGCCAGGTAGTGAGCCAACATAACAAATTGACTCAACAAGCAATAATAAAACCTTGACAAGTTTACAACTCGATAAGCAAAGAGCAACAACTCGATAAACAAAATTGCGACAACTTGGTAAACAAATGAGCAACAACTCGATAAGCAAATGAGCAACAACTCGATAAGAAAATGAGTAACAACTCGATAAGCAAATTGAAGTAACAACTCGATAAGCAAATTGAAGTAACACTAGGTGCGACTTCGCAGAATCAACACCGGAAGGCATTAGGAGTGGAACCAATCACAAGTTCCAATATGTTCAACACATAGACTGCTCATTCTGAACACAGCCCGTAACACAGTACTTTGTTCCTGTGGCACACAGCTCATACAACGCACTGCTTATTTTGAACATACAGCCCATAACACAGTGCTTAGTTTATTCTGCATACGGCTAATCCTGAACAACCAATCCAATCTAAAAAGATGGGATGCAAAGATGGGATCGGCAGAAGCTGAAACATACTTAGATGCTCCAAATTTTCCTTTTTTCTTTTGCTTCGCAATCCAGAACACAAATATTCACTATTCTTATATGACCTGGGTTGGACCCTGCGGTTTTATGAAAGAATAAATCTTGTTTTGCACAAATGTAGAGAATGGCACAGCACTCTGAGCGTAAAACAGTTTTGTTTTCAAATTGAGTTTTTAACCGGGTATTGAGCCTACGACTGACCACGGCGAAAAAAAAGACTCAACAACAGAAAACAAAAGGTATACAACCTAAAGACAAACACAGACACTTGAAACGACCCAAGACAAGAATCGATACAAACAAAAACAAAGGACACAACACTCGGACGTGTTACAAAGGCAAGAGACCTCTCAGTGCACAAGGAGCCAGTTTCTCTGGGTATTGTTTTCCACCCTTTCTTATTTGTGATTCTCACGTCACTCGGCCCTCAGGCTCTGTTTTTCTGAAAAAAGCCCTTTTCTCACTTTTTCTCTCATTGCACATCTCTCTATTCTTAAATCTCTCATTTTTCAATCCCTCCCATGGTTGGTTGATGGATGAACGGGAAATCGTGGGTTCATGCCCCAACACTATCAGCTCGCAGCTATTTCTTCTGGTGGCGTTTAGACAATGCTCTGGATGAGGGAGTGAAATGTCTCAACCCATCCCAATTCGTGCTTCGCACTTGGCTTGATACCTCGCTGCTTGGAGGATGTTAAGAGCTTTTAGCCCTTTTCTGTTAGCTTCTGCTATGCCCTTTCTGGCAAGTGTGTTCATAATGGGGAAGAGACAGAACACCTGACTCAACTGTGCCCCTAGTTCATCATTTTTGACAATTTTTTTTTGGTTTTCTACTAAAACAATTTTGATCAATGTAAGAGTTAGATTAACACGCTTATGCAACTTTTGATTCAAAATCATGCAAGTTAGGCCATGAGCACTGAAAATTTCCCCTTTTTAGGTCCAAGAAAAGGTCCAGTTTTGGAAAAATATAATAATTTTCGAGAAAATTAGTCAACCTCAGTAAAATACTCTCGAAAATTGTTTTTGCCAACGGCCACTACTCGACGAGCATGGAACCTACTCTTGAGATGCACAACCTCGGATCCATAACAATGGAAAACTACTCCTTATCTGAAGGATACTACATGGCAACGGAAAGTTGCCCATTGTCTGGATGGCGCTGCAGCACACTGTAATCAGTCCTCATTAGTGGTGATCGCAACCGAACTCTCAGATACAGAGAAGGCAAAGACAATCAAAACCATTACATGGACACACTTACTTTGAAAGTGCTTATGGCTGGACTTCAGAATGAAGTTGCCTACGTATCCCAAACATGGGAATCAAGCCTTACGTAGTTCAGGTTAAGGTACACTCGGGTATTTAACCTCTCCTTTTATGCTCTAACTTTTGCCAAGGCCGCCCTTCGGGGTTTTCAACCTTGCGAGCTATGTTTTTCTTTTCTTTTCAATTCTTTTCTTTTTTTTTTCTTTCTTTTTTTCATTTTTCTCTTTTTTTCTTCATTCATTCTTTGCATTTTTCTTTTTTTTGTTCTTTTTGTTCTTTTTCTTGCTCTAACTGTTGCTTGGGTCGCCCTTCCGGGTTTTCGGCCCAGCGAGCCTCTCGAGGGTAAAAGTGTAGCTTTGTCCATGTCAAATGGTTTTGAGATCCTGAAGTCATTTGAATCCAGGAGAATGGCTATTGTTCGCTGACGATGCAGGAGTCCATCCAATGGGGGGTGGATTTGCCCCTAGTGTTGTGGATAGGAACTCAGTTGTCCTTCAGCACAAACTTTCTTCTTTCCTCCCTTCTGGGATTTGGCATTCTTGCCTATCTTCATTGATTTGTAGAATGATCCATCTTCGTTAGACAGTTTATAGTTGCACCATATTCACTCAGCCAATCCATTCCCAGAATAACATCAAAAGAGGTTATATCGAGAGGTATTAGGTTAGCATACACCCGAATATCCCCAATTAGGAGTTCACAAGCAACATATACAGAAGTGCAGTTCATAGATTTCCCCAAGGGTGAGGTTACACACAATATATAAGAGAAGTTTTCTTCAGTTGTATCCAAATTAGGAGCAAATAGTTTTGATACAAATGAGTGGGTGGAGCCAGAATCAAACAATACATGAGCAGAATGACCATAAACAATAAATGTACCTGACACCACTGTTGCCGCATTCTGTACATCACCTGGGACCAATGCAAACACCCTTCCTTGCCTTGCGGTATCTTTATTATTAGTAGGTTTAGCTGTTGTCTTTGCGTTGGGGGTTGGTGTAGACCCCGCAGAACTGGTAGCAGGTATATTGTCCTTCTGTTGAGCCCATTGTGGGCAATTCCTTACCTGATGACCCATTTTGCCACACTTAAAACAAGCCCCAGTCTTCCAGTGGCAAGTCCCTCGGTGCTGCCTTCTGCAATTTGGGCATACGGGAGTGGCATTTTGAGTATAGGTGGTGGTGCTGGAGTTTCCAGAGTTATGCTTCTTATTGGGTGGAGTCACTGATCCCTTTGACCACTGATTGTTCTGCCTTTTCCCTTTCCACTCAGAAATCCGATTCTGAGCAGCAAGATTTCCTTATGCTATAACAGCCCTTTCTAACACATCAACATAAGTAGGTAACTTCAACATATTGACCCTGTCTTGGATGGCACCCCGTAACCCTCCTTCGAATTTTCGTGCCTTCTTATAATCCGTATCCACCATATGGGGCGCAAATCGAGCTAGTTCTGCAAATTGAGCTTCGTATTCTGCAACAGTCTTACTTCCTTGTCTAAGAGTTTCAAATTCTGTCACCTTCTTATCTCGCATGCTTTGAGGAAAATATTTGTCATAGAACAATTCTAGAAATCTATCCCGTATTAATCCGGGGTGTACGGTCCTTGTGAGCATCCACCATCTCCGCGCCTCATCCTCAAGAGTGAAAGCAGCCAATTGCACTTTTTGAGCTTCTGTACAAGGAAACACTTCAAATAGTTTCTCAATTCCCAGCACCCATGCCTCAGCTTTCATTGGTTCTATGCCTCCTTTGAAGACTAGCGGTTTCATCTTTTTAAACTCTTTCGTAAGGGTGATGGTTCGGTCTTCAGCATGAAAATCTGGAACTGCCAGTGGAGGTACTGGTGGTGGTGGTTGTTCTGGTGGCTGTTGCTGCTGTTGTGGTTGTTGCTGTTGTTGTCGTAGGGTCTCCACCATTTCCATAATCATTCTCTCCATCCTATCCAACCGTGCAGAAGTAGCATCTTCCGTGTCGTCTGTCCTTGTTCTCACCATTTCCTACACAACAAACAATTATATACACGAAACATGATTCAAAATTGTTAGCATTATCAGAGTATACGTAACGTTGCCATCGCTCTTTCATATACTTCCAGGATGCCATGCAAAATGCCTAAAGCTTTTCTAGACACCCTAAGCTCAATGGACCCGTGTGTGAGATAGCAACTCGTGCTCTGATACCACTTGTCACACCCCCAACTTGTCCCTGGAAGTTTGGGCATGACCTAAGCAGAAAAGAACACTTAACCTGCTACATATATATAGAAAGCAGGGGCCTGAACGGAAGCAGTAACCATAAGTAATACAAAACAAGAAAATAAGACATCCATTGAGCGACTAAATCAAGCCAGGATCACAGACATAGCGTAGGACGAATAAACCAAAAAGATAAATCAAAGGAGATACACTTTGAGAGCTAATTATACACATACATATACAGATCCAGCCCCAAGGTTGGGCGTATAACAAAAATATTATGTACATAACATCCTAAGCCAATAGCTAGAGCGTAAGCTATAGTCTAGCAAATTCCACAAAAGTATGGTTTCGACCCAAAGCTTGGTGGTGCTTAGGCTGACAAAAGTGTGACGGTGCCAAGTTAAGATCGACCTCCTGATTGGTTACCTACAGGAACAGACATAACATAGGATGAGCCAAGCTCAGTGAATAATAGTACTTACATGCATGTATAACAAAAATAACACAATAATCATGTAGTTAGTCTGCTTCTGTATAACTTTATAAGATAACTTGTTGGTTCACAATGTCATAATTTGGCCCTTGGCCTAAGGAGTTCACACATTCACAAAAGAGCCATTGGGTTTCATAAATTCACAACTTATCGTAATGGCCTTCGGCCCTTTTTAATTCACAATTCACAAGTTCACAAATTCATATTTTTCATATCGGCCCTTGGCCTCATACTTCTTAGTTCACAAATGGCCCTTGGCCACGTAGGTTCATAACTTCACAATTTCTTTGATGCGTTCCATAATTCACACGGTTTCACACATAGCGTACATAACTTCACAATTTCTTTCAATGTTTCCATATAGCGCATATAACTTCATGCCCACATAATTCATACCACAAGGATTATAACGTCAATAATAATAATTGTTAATGGTTAGAGGTACATTAAAGTACTATTACTCACAGCGTTGTGATGGCGTGCTAGTTTCTTCCGGAGTGTGCCCTGCACACAATCATAACTTATAAATTAGTTTGCTTTCTTCTTAAATCATTGGGGAATCATTTCCTGCGTCATTACACTTCACATGAATTGATAATCAGCTTAAAATCATCAAAAACATATTCTAAAACCATCAGGGAATCAAGCACGCAAAACTGAGCAAGCATATTTTCTTTCTGAAAATTAGTCCCCCGCTCGAGCGCCACTTTGGCCGCTCGAGCGGACTGTAAAATGTGCAAAACTGCTGGGAGGTGGTTTTTCCCGCTCGAGCGGGCTTTCCGCCGCTCGAGCGGACCACGCGAATTATGAAATTCTGAACTTCGAATTTAGCAACTTCATTCCATTTCTCATGCAATTCCAAATGAATCTAAGACCATATTTCAACTCAACATCCTTATAATATGGATTCTATCTTGAACATGACAAATTAAGCAAAATTAGGAACTTAAATAAGCCATCTCTTCCCCAAATTCCACTTTTGGATTCAAGTTCTTCATGTTCTTGAAACATAACACATGATATACACATAATTCCATGAAGTGATGGTATGAAACCAAAGATTGAAGTATAATTTCATACAACACTCAAGTTAAGTGTCAAAATAATCAATTGATGACAAACCCTCACAATTCAAACATGAATCACACATGAATCAAATATAAACATGAATTACAACTCTAAGTTGTCATAACAAGAAGATCTTGAGCTTACCTTGAATTCACTCCCAAACTTCTAATAATTTGCCCAAGTTTCTTGTTGAATCCCTTCTTCCCCAATTTCTCTTCTTCACTTTCTCTTATTTTCTCCCCCAAAATGGTATTCACGTTTTTCACCAAAGCTCATCAAGTCTTAGCAATATATTTATTCATAAGTAAAGCATATAAGACAAAAATGAATCGTTTAATCGTTCCAAAATTAAAATTTCACAAACATGCTTAATATTACTTAAAAATTATGCTGATCACAGATATATAATCAATTTCAGCTAATTAAGCCGTTAAGGCTTCCAATTTCTAAGTCAAACGTGTTAATGGTGACAGATAGTTTCCTTGTGAGACAGATAGACATTCATAGACATGGATTTCACTTCCTTAATTATAATTTTTTTTTTCACGGAACTACACAGTAAGCATTTAAAGTACCAATCGAGGACTAAAAATATAACAGAAATCATGTGCGAGGGTCGGGTTATTACATAAACTGAGCGCCGCCCGCAGGTGGACCAACTCCTGATCACATACTTGTAGTATCCTCGAAATCTAACAACTCAGCAGTGACAGACTTTGCTGAGGTAGGTGGGAGGATAGTCTCATTGTCGATCAAATCCTGTACTTCATGACGAAGACGGAAACAGTTGCCGGTGCTATGACCGGCTTGCTGGTGGTACGCACAGTACAAGGCAGCATCATGTGAGGAAGGGAGATTCTTCGGGAGAGGTCGTGGCTCAAGGGGTCTACGATGGCCCTTCTCGGCAAGGACCTGGAGCGCCTTAGACAAAGGCATATAAAGGGCATGGAATACCCTGCGACCTCGGGGTAGGTACTTCGAGGTTTGCTGACTTTTGCCGGACGCACTAGCAAAAGGATCGGCAGGTGTTGCCTTGGCTTTCTGATCCTTTCCAGGTGCAGAGTTAGTGTTGGAGGGAACGGTTTTGGTATAACGGTTCCTATCCCGATTTTCTACCTGGCTCGAACTGCCCTCGATCGGAGCGGGGAAGTCGTCATCCACAGTTTTAGCCACAACTGTGAATACTTGCTGCTTATTCAATCATCCAGCTTTTAAAGCCTCGACTGCCCACAGCAGTTGTTCAACGGGATCAGCATCTGTTCCCACTTTGTTCTTACCTCTAGCCTCAGCTTCATCGAGGGTTTGGGTTGCTACATAGAGTGGAACCCAGTTGTTGTTGACATGTCATGGCCATAGTTTGAGACAGCCTCAGGTTGGCTGAGCTCAATTACAATTCGCCCCAATAGCAGGGGCTCTTGCGGTACGAAATTCCCGGCGTAGGATGTACTTGGTGGCGAAGCCAACATTCCGTAGGCGAGATCAGCCACAGATCGCTAAAGATCGCCAATCATTCCCATCAATTCAAACGTGGTAGGCTCACGAGCTCGACACAACTGGGGCGTCCCGACCGGGTGCGCAACAGGCGACCTAGGCAGATATGGTACTCCAACATTGGTCTCCTCTTGTAAGGTGTTTCCTTGGTCCAATGCGGATGCCATGACCACAATTTCTTCTGAATCTTGTGTCATCATAAGTCCGCTGAATTGAACGGAGACGACGCAACTAATGGCTGACAGATCTGATGAACCGGTGTGCCTTGACTGGCCTTTCTCTGCCTTGACTTAGCAAAAAGGGAACACTAGTTGCTTTTAACCGAATCTCTGGACTGAAAGAGAAAACAGGCAGCATCTCAGCTCATTTTTACCAAGACAGATACCCGCAGATATAACTGAATTACTGTTTCCCAAATTACTGCCTCAAAACTGAATCTGATACCCGCAGATATAACTAATTCTCAAACATACTGATACCCGCAGATATAACTGATTCTCAAAAACACTGGTACTGATACCCGCAGGTCTAACATCCAGACTTGCAAACTAATACGCGCAACTCTGTAGAAATACATTCTAATAGCATGTAGCAAGCAAACGAGAGCCAAAACACCCCTACATTGGGATAGGGTTTCCCTGTCCTATTTTGTCAGGAGCTAGGGTTTCACTACGCACGCAGCGGTTTCAAACAACCTACAATCGGGTAAGCAACCTGTCCTAGTTTGGAATGGTCACTATGGATTCCGAATATGCACTAGGTCGAATGGTCAAAAAGGGTACCCTGGTAAAAATTGGGGTTTGTGTTCCCATCGTGGCAGAGCCCATAACCGGTCAGCCTTATGGCACGTTTCTCAAAGCGAGCCTCCGGCAAATCGTTCAGGAATAGCAGACGGCAAACACTGTGTCCTAGGCGCACCAATGCACATGCAATGCAAAGAAACACATAAGTGTAATCAAAACAAGATATCATGAGTTCGAGTCAAGTTCTCTAACTCCCTAGCAGAGTCGCCAGAAACTGTAGACGTCCCCGAATGTCCCGGGAGGGAATCCCGTTTTGTTCATTTGGGGATCACTACATTCAGGACTCAATATGTCACAGTTCTTAATCTAATCCCGGAAAGTGCAATGCGAGACCGATAAATCACCAAAGAGTCCAAATCCGGCAAATTGTTTTGAAAAACAGATTTTTAGAAAGAAGTGCCAAACATGGACTGCTTTGCCAGATACAGAGTCGCCACCTAAATATTTTGTTTTTGAAAAATTTAGGAAACCCTGACTCGTTGCCTAAGGCCACGTGTCCGTCATCACCAAAGTTGCCTCGGCTCAGGAACTTGGGTACGATTGGGGAAGGTCATCTATGAGTACCCCCGCTCGCCCGATCAAAGATCAGCCTCTACTAACCATGATATCTAGTTTTGAAAACATTATATGCTCTTATTCCGGTTATTAGCCTAGAATTACTATGTGATGCACACACCACATAAGTATAGACTAGATCGCCTAACTTGGAACAAATCATCGCATATCCATTTGTTTGGAACTGGTTTTGAATTTTGCTTCTCACAAGTAGGCTAAAACATGGATTTCGATGAATTATTCCAATTCAAGCAATCCAATCTTCACCCACAGGCAACCAGGCAATCATATCACATAAGCACATAGCCTCATAGTAAGCATGTTATCATGGCAACACTCACACTCATGCAAGATGCTGAAGCATAAAGGCTTACCTAGTACTCCGAGCCAAAACAAGAAACTAGTTAGGAATCATGCATGATCCTAGTTCATGTTAAAATGGCTAATGCATTGCAAGCAAAATGCAACTAGAATAGGCTCGGCTAATCTAAGAATGGCATGTGAAATGCGACAACTCGATACATGTATTCAAGTTGGAATTGAAGTACTATGCAATTAGCATGATGTGCCGAGCCCGGTGCATGCAATACTGATGAATGAATGCAAACATGCAAGCATAAGGTATGCTAATTGAAACGTGCCCTAGAACTAACCACCATAAGCAGGTAAGTAAAAGAGAGAAAGACGTGGGGTTGGAAGATATGCATCGCACACACGGACACTTATTACAAAACTCGCCCTCTCGCGGAGGGACCAAAAGAATAATACAAATTAATTAACTAACAAGCTAATTAAATATTACAGACCCTTAATTAATTAAACAAATTAATTAAACTACTGAAAGTAGTAAAACAGCCTCGAGAAGAGGGACAAATGCATGCATGCTCGGCTTCGCTCAAAAAATCCATCGCCATGTCACATGTTGCCTCTGTTTACACTGCTCTGCATCTTTGAAGACTACACAAGTCTCAAGGATGCTTCTAAACTACTCCATGAAGGTTGTGGGAGGTCACCGACCAAAAGGGAAGGTCATCGGCCATGGAAAACTGGCCATCGACCATGAGTGACGCTCTCGGCCACCAATTCATGGCCGGCCGGCACTGAATGTGGTCGGTTGACCATCTCTTCCTGCAGAACCCTGTTTTGCCTTATAGACCTCCTTTAGAAACAAAGCTCCAGCACCTTTCTTTGCTCAAAACCAGTCCAAGAACCCTAACAACAACCTTCTAAGGCTTCAACAATCCAAGGATGGTGTAATGCTAGGTGTTCTAGTGCAATAGTAAGACAAAACTCACTTTAGGTCACAAAATGGAATCAAATAAGGGAATATAGATACAAAGTTGTATCTCACTCTCAAACCCTAATTCTCTGAACCTCTGGAACCCTTGAGGAGGGAGGAGAAGCTCCCTCTTTATAGAATTCCAAAATTGTAAAGCTTCCAAAGCAAGCTAAACAAGAGGAAAATCCCTCCATACACGTGTATGGAGGGGGTCAATTGCGGATGCCAGCTGTTACAGCCAGCATAAAATATCTGCCAAAAGCCGATGGAAAGGGGTCGACTAGAAGAAATAGCCGATTGACCTGCAAAGGTGGCCGACCGACCACAAACGGTGCCGACTGGCCACAACCTTTGGCCGATGGCAAGAAAAAAGGGCCGGTGGCATCATGCCTTGGCCGGTGGGTTGAGGGGATGGCCAAAAAGCCAGTCCCTGCCCTCAGAGGCAAAAACACAAGTGTTTGGTCCATGACCAAGCACAAAACAGGTAAGTTGAGAGATCTTGAGGCAAGGCGCGTAGCCGAGACCTCCGAGAACTCAAAACGAACACAAACATGGATGATCACCAAGTGTTCAAACGGTGACGTCCAAGTCTTGAGGACGGTCAAAAATGGGTTGTCTCCAGCTGGAAGTTTGAGGAGCATGGGTTAAACCCGTGGTGGTTGTTATCGGTGTGGCCAATTGGGTCACAAAGCTTCAGAGTGTGGGGTGAAGGTTAGGTCACAGTCTCAGTTGGCTTGTTCTCAAAGTTAGTCTCAAGGTAGGAGTTAGGTGCCATCTTGTTATCAGTGTGGTGAACCTAGGCATTTGAAGAAGTTTTGCCCACAGAGAGTCGGGTCAGCTAGTAGATCGAGATCTCGATAGTTAGGAGGTTTCCAAATAGGTTAGGGGCAAAGGTAGCCTCATCAACCAGTCCAGTCAGGCTAGGCATCTAGAGTAGTACACAGGGCCACAAATGTACAATCTATGCAGCAAGCCTATGTTCCGAGAGGCGACCTAGGAGAGCACAGGCCACAAGGAAGGGTGTATGCTGTCACACATCTGAGTAGTCTTTAGGACCATCCATTTTGAGAGGTACTTATCTTGTCTTCAATAGTTAAGCTAGTGTATTGATAGACACCAAAGCGTCACATTCATTCATTTCTTTCGTATTCACATCGGTTTTGGGGTTATAGGTGGGTCAATTAGCATTTTCGCTTATGGTAGAGACACTAATTGGGGGTAGAGTTGTGTTGAACAAAGTATGTGATGGTTGTGAGATAGAGGTTGCTGGGCGTCGACTCTTGTTTGACTTTGTAGCATTAAACATGTCAATTTTTGACTTCATATTAGGTATGGATTGGTTGTCTACTTATAATGCCGTTATAGACTACCAACGTAGAAGAGTTACTGTTTGTACACCAACGGTGGATTGTTTCTGCTTTTTGGGTGACCGTTATGATATATCTACACTACCGTTGTATGACCTTCAGGGTCGAGGCGAGCTTAGTTTCTTTTTTTTTTCCTTAACCTTTGCCGAGGGGAGTAATAGAGTTCGGGACACACTTCCTAGGGTGGTTTGGGAATATCTGAATTTTTTTCGGATGATCTTACCGAGTTACCGCCTCATCGGGAGGTCGAGTTTTCCTTAAACTTGGTGCTAGGCACAATACCTATCTCTATGTCACTATATGGGTTCACATTGACCGAATTGGTTGTTCTGAAGGAACAATTGAAAGAGTTGCTAGATAAGGGCTTCATACACCCTAGCACTTCACTGTGGGAAGCTCTGTCTCTTTTCGTTGAAAAGAAAGATGGTTTGATGAGGTTGTGCATTGATTATCACAAACTCAATAGAGTTATGGTTAAGAATAAGTATCCGTTGCCTATAATAGATGGTTTTTTTGACCAATTCAAAGGATCCCGTTGTTTTTTGAAGATAGATTTGAGATCGGGTTATCATCAATTGCAATTCAGGGAGGAGGATATTCCAAAAATGGCCTTTTGTACTAGATATGGCCATTACGAATTTCTAGTCATGCCGTTTGGCTTGACCAATGCACCTTCTACATTCATGGACTTGATGAATTGAGTCTTCTGAGAGTTTTTCGATAAGTTTGTAGTCGACTTTGTGGACGACATTCTCATCTGCTCACCTTCCGAGGCTAAGCACAAAGGGCACCTCCTCATTGTTCTACAACTTCTTAGGGAACATCATTTGTATGCAAAATACAAAAAGTGCAAATTTTGGCTTTCAGAAGTAAAGTTTTTAGGTCATGTAGTTTCCAAGAACGGGGTCACGGTAGACTCTTCCAAAATTGAGACAGTACAAAAATAGGATCAACCTAAAAATGCCTTTGAAATCCATAGTTTCTTGGATCTAGGCGGTTACTATCGTCGCTTTGTAAGGAATTTCTCTTATATATTATCATCTTTGACTAGATTGACTCATAAGGGGGTGAAATTCATTTGGAGTGAAGCTTGTGAGAGATCCTTTTAGGAATTGAAGCTTAGATTCACTGCCGCTCCTATTCTCATTATACAGGAACGTGGTTTCAGGTATACAATGCATTACAATGCTTCTAAGGAAGGCTTCGGGTGTGTTTTGATGCAAGAGGGTAGGGTAGTGGCATACGGTTCCTGACAATTTAAAACTCATAAGCGAAATTATTTGACCGCCGACCTAAAGCTTGATGTCATTTCTGCCTTGAAACTTTGCAGACATTATTTGTATGGTGAGAAATTTGAAGTGTTCTCTAATCATAGGAGTCTCAAGTACCTGTTTTCTCAAAAAGATTTGAACTTGTGTCAACGGAGATGGATGGAATTTATAAAGGATTACGACTTTGAATTACACTATCTTCCTGGAAAGGCTAATGTAGTGGCTAATGCTTTGAGTAAAAAAATCCGTAAGTACTTTAGCTAGTCTCAATGTGAGGGAATGGAAGATGACGGGTGACATTAGTGAGTTTGACTTGCAACTTCGCGAGTAAACGGAGCAAGCTACCTTGTTCATCGCTATTGCACAACCTACACTTGTCACGCGAGTAGAAGAAGCCCAATATGGGGATTCCGAAGTGGAGACTATCTGAGAAAGAATCTCCATGAGAGAGGAAGAAGAGGGTTTGAATATTTATGCCAATTCAAGCATTCGTTATTTTGACCGGTTGTTTGTACCTAAGCCCATTAGAGATGAAGTCCTTCGGGAGTTTCATTATTCTCGCCTTACAATACATCCTAGGAGCACAATAATGTACCACGACCTTAGTCGTCAATTTTGGTGGAGGGGTATAAAGAGGGTTGTAGCCTCATTTGTGTCTAAGTGTTTAATCTGTCAACAAGTCAAGGCCAAACATCAAAAACCCGCAGGATTATTGCAACCTTTACTAATTGTCGAGTGGAAATTTGTCGAGTGGAAATGGGAACATGTCAACATGGATTTCGTTACGGGCCTTCCTAGAACTCAAAGGGGTAATGATGTGATATGGGTGATTGTGGATCGACTCACCAAGTCGGCTCACTTCCTTTCCATGAGTGTGGGGGATTCCGTTGAATACTTAGCCGAACTTTACATCTATGAAATTATTCGACTCCATGGAGTTCCCATTAGTATAGTTTCTGATAGAGATCCTCACTTCACTGCCACATTGTGGTAGAGTCTTCAAAGTGCCTTCGGTACCCAACTGAACATTAACACCACCTACAACCCTTAGATTGATGGATAATCTGAGATCACCATTTAGATTATGAAAGACATGTTAAGGGCTTGTGTGTTAGACTTCAAAGGGACTTGGGAGAGACTTTTATCTTTAGTTCAGTTTGCTTAAAATAATAGCTATCATGCTAGCATTGAGATGACACCTTTCAAAGCTCTTTATGGGCGTCCTTGTAGGTCATCGGTTTATTAGGCTGAGGTAGGGAATTCACCTATGCTTAGGCCGAAGTTGGTTTGTGAGACCACTGAGAATGTGGCTCTCCTCTAAAAGAGATTAGTTTTGGCTCAAAGCCATCAGAAGAGTTATGTCGACCGAAGGCTAATATCATTATCTTTTGAGGTAGGAGATCATGTATTTCTAAAAATCTTACCTATGAGGGGATTGATGAGGTTTGGTTGAAGCGAGAAATTATCTCCTCGATTTATCGGTCCTTTTGACATCATAGAACAGGTAGGAGAAGTTACATATCGTTTTGCCTTACCACCACAACTCTCCGGAGTGCACAACGTGTTCCATGTGTCAATGCTTCGTAAGTTCAAACCCGACCCTTCCCATGTGTTAGATTGGATGGATATTGAGGTTGAAGAGAATGCATCTTATGAAGAGAGACCGATTAAAGTTCTAGACACCCGAGAACAAGTCTTAAGAGGTAAGACCATTCCATTAGTCAAAGTACTTTGGCATCATCCTGGAGTTGAGGAAGCAACTTGGGAGCATGAGGCTGAAGTCCACAAAAAATACTCAGATATATTTGAGAATATGTAAATTTTTCTCTTGGTCTATTCTCCCTAATGTATAGAAAACCAAATCTAATGTACTTTTCATACTTTATTTTCTTTATATTTGCTATTAAAAGTGCTCCATCCGCTATTTGGGATTGTTGGGGAATTGGTGATTATTGTATTGTTATCATATCGTTGCTGTTGCATTATGGATTGACGTTAATTCAGGGAAGAAATTCCTTAACATGGAGAGATTGTGATAATTCATCCCAGGTGACTGCTCAAGAAGTGAACCTCACACTCAAATCTGAGTAGATATTCAAACCCCTCCTGCCACGACCCAAACCCGCCTCTAGAGGTTTACGTCATGACCGGCCACTAATCCCAAATAACCTCGCCTCAAAGACAGAACAAATAATTAGTATTAGTAAATGGGGCACAGCGGTAGCAATAATCGAATATAACTATGTCCATCGAGCGGTGTATACATGCAAATTTCACGAGTATTTAAAACTTAAAACTCATACACCCATTTTTATATATACATATGTAGGTACAACAAACCCAGTCAAACTTCTTATACATAATATTCATTCAAAACAGTCTCCAAAGACACAAAACAAATGGGTTAACATAGCTTGGCTCCACCTGAGTCCAAGTATGCTCCATCACGGAGGCACTCCAAAGCGGTTTCACAAAGGTGGACTCCTAAGGTTGCTCTAGACTTGACGCTCCATTTGCTCACCTTCATATATATAGGGTAAGGGGGTGAGCTAAAGCCCAGTGGGTAATACCCAGTATAAAGAGGTTAAATAAATGATGTCTAGCATAATTCAAAACATATCTCATGAGTTTTGAAACAAATCATAATTAAGTACTTGTCATATCAGAAGTTCATCAATCATAACTCATATGTGGTACATCCAATATCGCAAAGTAAAGGGCCCGAAGGCATATCAAAGTGACCATTAAGGTCAACAAAGAGACCACATGGGTCTAAGCAAAAGGACCATATAGGTCAAGCAAAGGGACCACACAGGTCAACATCAGAGATCTTTGTACTCATATAACAAGGGGCCTTGGTATTGTTTCCCTTAAGCGAGGGCTTCACTAAAGGATGCCACAATTACTTTTCAAATGAGATAATCATTCATTATTTTCAAAATAGCATTTCAAAATAACATTCTTGTAGTAATTCAAAAATGCTTTTCAACATATCTTTACAAAGATACTACTCACAGTGGGTAGGCATAGCTGTTGGACCTCGGATAACCACCTATACAAAACACATAACAAAGATACACATTGAAGCGCTCATTTATAACAAATAGTGTGTCTTGATTCAACTCTCTTGCGTGTGTTTCTAGCTTATTCCATGGCTAAGGATGTCTAAATGATGCTTAAGAATGCCTAAAGGGCATGAGGATGCAAATATGCACATATGAGTGTTTGCCAAAAATTACTGAAAACAGGGTCTTCGCTCAAAGCGCACCTTTGGTCACTTGAGTGATGTGGCTTGACTGCCAAAGTACTGGATGGTGTAAAAGTAGGCTCGAGCCATCACTTGGTCACTCAAGCCAAGTGCAAATGTTTACAAAAATACTAGGAGCATGCAAAGTGCGCTCAAGCCACAGATCCGTTGCTAGAGAGAACTGGAAGAATTCTGGGTTTTCTAGATTGCTCTTGAAGTTGAAAAATGTGTCTTTCATATTCAAAGCTTGCATGGATTGGTAGAAATGTGTAGAGACTCTTTATAAAACATGAATTCATGGAAATTATGAAATCATATTCCCAATTCTCTTTTAATTTTCTAAAACAAGACTTAAAACTTAATGTTTTTGCCTTGCATGTAATGTTTTGAATTTCTTTCCTTTCAAACCATGATTAAATGAAATGAGAAGTGTAGAAACATGAAGAATCCCTCAAGTTAATGTATAAAAGTTCCACGCACATATGAATTTGTAGAAAATTATGCTCAAAGATGGAGAATTGCGCATGCATGTTCAAATTCAACTCAATTCTACAAGAATTCAAGTGATTCTAGCATTCTTTTCTCAATTTCATTCAAATAATCTTACAACCTACATGAACTTAACTTCTACATGAATTTTCTACAAGGGTTATGGGTGATAATCTTAACTAAAGCTTGAATTGAGATGTTGTTAGCTTAGTCTGTTCTATCCCCTCCAAATTATCTACAATTCTTCTCTTCTCTTCTCTCCCTACAAATATCGCTCTCCCTCTCTCTCTCTAAATTTTCAACTCAAATGGATAGGGAGAATGAACTAAGTAAGCTTGTATTAAATATATATGTTTGGGCTTTCAATTTCAAATTCCAAGTCAGTATTCTAACAGATAATCTATAATCAAGTAGTTAGGCACAAATTAAACATACAATCATGCAATTATGCTCACTAAAATAATATACAAAAATAATATGTATGTCGGGGTCATCACAGTCTCTCACCCTTAGGAGGTTTGGTCCTCCAAACTTGAGTTACCTTCATTCGGAAACAAATGTGGGTACCGTTGTCGCATCTCATCCTCTCTTTCCCATGTAGCCTACTTTCCGTAATGTTCTCTCCACTCTACCTTCACCATTGGGATTGATTTGTTCCTTAGTTGCTTTACTTGTCGGTCAGTGATCTGTACTGGCTACTCTTTGTACTTCATATCATCATCGAAGGCTACTCAATGGTAGTCAATAACATGGAATGGATCCTTAAGATACCCATAGAGCATTGACACGTGAAACATGTTATGCATCTGTTCCATTCCCGGTGGTAAAGCTATTCGGTAAGAAACAAGACCAAGGCTTTTCAGAATTTCAAATGGTTTGATATAACGTGGAGTCAACTTCTCTTTTTCTGCCAAACCTTGTTTCCCTTTCATTGGCGTTACTCTGATGAACACATGATCTCCCACTTCGTATTTCAAATTCCTCATTCTCTGATCCGCATAGCTTTCCTATCGGCTCTGAGTAGTCTTGAGCCTTTGTTGAACGATCTTCATCTTTCAGCTATTTCTTACACAAGTTTAGACCGATACAAAGCCCTATCTCCAACCTCAATCTAGCAAACTGGAGACCTACACTTCCTTCCATATAATGCCTCATATGCTGCCATGCCAATACTTGCGTGGAAATTATTATTATATGCAAACTAGGCCAATGGTAAGTAAGTTTCCTAGCTACCTTGAAATTCCAAAACACACATATGAAGCATATCTTCCAGCGTTTGGATAGTTCTCTTAGTTTGCCCATCGGTTTGTGGATGAATGGCAGTGCTAAATCTCAACTCTATGCCCATTGCCTATTGCAGACTTTACTGAAATCTAGAAAAAAAATATATATATTAGGATCCCTGTCCGACACAATAGACACTGGAACCTCATGTAAGCGGAAAATCTCATCAATATAGATAGCAGCAAGTCTATGAGCATTAAATGAAATTTTCACATCAAGAAAGTGGGCAGATTTCGCCAATCTATAAACAATAACCCATATAGCATTCATACCTCTAGATGTACGAGGCAGACCAACAATGAAATCCATAGTTATATGTTCCCACTTCCATTCTGGAATAGGAAGAGACTGAAGTAAACCTTCCAGTTTTTGGTGTTTAGCTTTGACTTGTTAGCATTGGAGGAGTTTGGAATTGTTATTGGGAATTTTTCACTTCATGTTTGGCCACCAGTATACTTGTTTCAAGTTTTGGTACATCTTGGTATTTCCCGGATGCATAGCAAACATCAACTTGTGGGCTTCCTCTAGAATTCTCCATTTCAATTCTGCATCATTAGTAACATAAAGTCTTCCTTGGAACCTCAATACTTGATCTTCAATGGTGAATCCCATTATGGGTTTGCTCTCAAATTCATCACACACTTTCTTGAGAAACTAATCTTCTTTTTGGTTCTGTTTGATTTCTTCAATAATTGTCAGCTATGTAAACATTGCAGCCAACACACTATCTTGTCCATGACACACAACTTCTATCTCGAGCCTATCTAGATCTTGTAGAAGCTCCCTTCGATCTGTAAGTAAACACGTCAAAGTCCTTATATTCTTTCTGCTACGTGCATCAACTACGGTATTAGCCTTACTCAAATGATAATGAATCTGCAAATCATAATCTTTGATCAATTCAAGCCATCATCTTTGTCGCATGTTCAATTCTTTCTGTTTAAAGAAATATTTCAAGCTTCTATGATCTGTATGCACTTTACATTTAGCTCCATACAAGTAATGGCGCCAGATTTTCAATGCAAATACAACGATAACAAGCTCTAAATCATGCGTAAGGTAATTCTTCTCATGCGATCTTAACTATCAGGATGCATAAGCAATCACTTTGCCATTCTGCATTACGAGACAACCCAAACCTTTGTGAGATGCATCACTAAAAATTACAAGCCCTTTGGTACCTAAGGGTAAAGTCAGAACTTGAGCTACAGTTAGTTTCAGCTTCAAGTCTTGGAATGTAGATTCCCTTTGGGCTGTCCACACAAATGGTTCTCTTTTTCGGGTCAATTGGGTCGATGGTACAACAATCTTGGAAAATTCTTTGACAAATCTCTGGTAGTAATCTGCCAAACCCAGAAAACTTTGAACTTCTGTTACATTAGTTGGAGTAGGGAAATTAATAATTGCTTCAATTTTCTATGGATCCCCAGATATCTCATCTCTATTAATGACATGCCCCAAAAATGTAATCTCATCCAACCAAAATTCACATTTCTTGACTTTCCCATACAATTGTTTCTCCTTGAGTGTTTGAAGGATTATTCTGAGGTGTTATTTGTGTTCTTCCTTGCTCTTTGAATATTACAGAATATCATTAATAAATACCACAACAAACTCATCTAAAAATGGTTTAAAGATCCGATTCATTAGATCCATAAAAGCTGCAGCTGCATTGGTGACAGTAAAAGGCATCACTAAAAATTTCTAATGTCTATACATGGTTCGGAAGCAGTCTTCTCTATGTCCTCAGCTTTAACCTTTAACTAATGATATCCGGATCTTAAGTCATTATTGGAAAACACTTGGGCTCCCTATAATTGATCAAATAATCATCAATCAGAGGTAAAGGATATTTATTGTTAATGGTTACCTTGTTTACCACTCGGTAGTCAATACACAGACGAAGTGTTCCATCTTTCTTCTTCACAAACAATACAGATGCACCCCATAGTGATGTGCTTGGCCGAATAAACCCCTTATCAAGTAATTCCTGCAATTGAATTTTCAATTCTTTCATTTCAGCAGTTGACATGAGATATGGAGTTTTAGATATGGGTTAAGTACCCGATATCATATTAATCACAAATTCAATTACCCTATCAATTAATTGTCTAGGTAACTCTTTCAGAAACACATCAGGAAAATCTTTTACAACTGGAATACTATCTAAGGCAGCATCTAAAGTTTGAACATTCAATATGCTACATAAATACGCTTGTCATCCCTTGTTAATCAATTTACGAGTATTCATTACAGAAATTAAGTATAGTGGGGGAAACTCACCTTGTCCTGGAGGTCAAAATATCACTCGTTTAGAGACACAATCAATGGTTGCATAATATTTGGATAGCCAGTCCAGACCCAATATAATGTCAAAATGTGTCATATCCAAGGGCAGTAAATTAACATATAAGATGGCATTCTCAAGTAAAATTTCACATGCAGAGTAAACAGAGAAGCACAACATAGATCCTCCCAATGGTGATGATACACATAGCACATATCTCAAAGTTTCCAAAGGTCTATTCAGTTTATGAGCAAATAGCATAGAAACAAAAGAATGTATAGACCCCGAATCAATCAAGACATATGTGTATTGCCCACAAATAGAGAGTGTACCTGAAACCACAGTCTCTGCATTTTGGGTCTCCCCTGGAACATGCGCAAAAACCCTTCATTATCTTTGGTTGTCCCTCATTCTAGTCGGAGTTGCATTGGCCCTTACAGTCGGTGTTGATCAAGTTGAACTTGTAGCACCCTAGTTACCATGTTGTTGTGATTGTGGACATTCCCTCGTTATGTGTCCTACATTTCCACACAGAAACAAGCCCCCATAGTCTGATAACATACTCCTCGATGATTCCTTCCGCAATCTGGACAAACAGGTGTTGAGTTACCACTCTGATTAAAACTACTTGAGTATCTCGATTTTGCTTTCATATTCGTTGCTGATGTCACCCCTTTGTTCACATTAACATTCTGCCTTTTACCCCTCCATTCAAAATTTTGGTTACGAGCAACCATATTTGGCTCTGATATGAGAACCTTATCCAAAACATCAACATACGTCAGAAACTTCAACACATTGATCCTTTCTAAAATTGAATCCCAAAGACACCCTTCAAATTTTCTAGCCTTTTTGTAGTCTATGTCGACCATATGCGGTGTAAACCATGCTAGTTCAGTGAATTGGGCCTCATATTCTACCACTATCTTATTTCCCTTATTTAACGCCTCGAATTTCGATACTTCCTTGTCTCGAACACATTGTGGAAAGTATTTCTCGTAGAAAATCTCTAAAAATTGAGCCCATCCAATTTCCTTGTTAGCTTCTCTAACCAACATCTACCATCTTCTCGCCTTATCTTCTAAAGTGAATGCAACCAACTGAACCTATTGTGTCTCTGTGCATGGAAATACCTTAAATAGCCTTTCGATCCCCCAAACCCAGGCCTCAGCCTTTAGTGCATCAATTCCCCCATGAAACAAGGGTGGCTTCATCTTTTTGAATTCCTTTGTGAGTGTAATAATCTAATCATCAGCTTGGTGATCTTGCACTAGTGGCGGCATTGGCATTGGAGGTGGGGGTGGCGGTTCTTGTTATTGCCACTGTTGTTGTTGCCTTACATTTTCGATCAAGTCATGTATCATTCTTTCTATTCGATCAGTCGGTTGGAGGTAGATTTTTCCAATTCATCAGCTCTTGTTCTCACCATTATCTATATAAACTTGATATTATAATAAAAACAATATATGCACACATAATCATATACACATTTACAAAAGTCACATCTTTCTTGTAATAAAATGCACATGGATGTAATCCTTAAGTCTTTTCTAGACAACTTTTTGTTCAATGGACAAGTGATTGAGGTATAACTCGAGGGCACTGCAGAAGCAATAATAGAACATAACTATGTCCATTGAGCGGTGCATACATGCAAATTTCACAAGTATTTAAAACTTAAAACTCATACATCCATTCTTATATATACATATGTATGTACAACACACCCAGTTAAACTTATTATATATAATATTCATTCAAAACAGACCCCAAAGAACAAAAACAAAAGGGTTGACACAACTTGGCTCCATTTGAGTCCAAGTACTCCCCATTACAAAGGTACTCCAAAGCGGCTTCACAAAGGTGGGCTCCTGAGGTTGCTCTAGACTTGACGCTCCATTTGCTCACCTACATATATATAGGGGAAGTGAGTGAGCTAGTGAGTAATACCAGTATAAAGAGGTTAAATGAATGATGTCTAGCATAATTCAAAACATATCTCATGAGTTTTGAAACAAATCATAATTAAGTACTTGTCATATCAAAAGTTCATAAATCATAATTCGTATAAGGTACATCCAATAGTGCAAAGCAAAGGGCCTGAAGGCATATCAAAGTGACCATTAAGGTCAACAAAGCGACCATATAGGTCTAAGCAAAGGGACCATATAGGTCAAGCACAAGGACCACTCAAGTCAACATCAGAGATCTCTGTACTCATATAACAAAGGGCCTTGGTATTGTTTCCCGCAGGCGAGGGCTTCACTAAAGAATGCCCAATTACTTTTCAAATGAGACACCCATTCATTCTTTTCAAAATAGCATTTCAAAATAACATTCTTGTAGTAATTCAAAATTACATTTCAACATATCGTTTCAAATATACTACTCACACAGGGCTGGCACAGGTGTTGGATCTCGGATAACCACCTACACAAAACACATAACAAAGATACACATTGAAGTGCTTGTTTATAAAAAATAGCGTGCCTTGATTCAACTCTCTTACATGTGTTTCTAGCTTATTCCATGGCTAAGGATGTCTAAATGATGCTTAAGAATGCCTAAAGGGCCTGTGGATGCAAATGTATACATATGAGTGTTTGCCAAAAATTGCTAAAAATAGGGTCTTCGCTCGAGCGCACCTTTGGTCACTCGAGTGGTGTGGCCTGACTGTAAAAGTATTGGATGGTGTCAAAGTACGCTTGAGGTATCACACGGTTGCTTGAGCCAAGTGCAAATGTTTGCAAAAATACTAAGAGCATACAAAGTGCGCTCGTGGCTCGAGCGAACTAGGTGAATTTTTCTTGAAGTTCAAAAACGTGTCTTTCATATTCAAAGTTTGCATGGCTTGGTAGAAATGTGTAGAAACGTTTTCTAAAACACGAATTCATGGAAATTAGGAAACCATATTCTCAATTCTCTTTCAATTTTCTAAAACAAGACTTAAAACTCAATGTTTTTCCCATGCATGTAATGTTTTGCACCTTTTTCCTTTCAAACCGTGATTAAATGAAATGAGAAGTGTAGAAACATGAAGAATCCCTCAAGTTAATGTATGAAAGTTCCATGCATGTATGAATTTGTCGAAAATTGATCTCAAAAATTGAGAATTATGCATTCATGTTCAAATTCAACTCAATCCTACAAGAATTCAAGTGATTCTAGCTTTCTTTTCTCAATTTAATGCAAATAATCTTATAACCTCCATGAACTTAACTTCTACGTGAATTTTCTACAAGGGTTATGGGTGATAATTTTACCTAAAGCTTAAATTGAGATGTTGTTAGTTTAGTCTCTTCAATCCACTTTAAATTCTCTACAATTCTTTTTTTCTCTCCTTACAAATGTTGCACTTCTTCTCTCTCTAAATTTTCAGCTGACAAGGATGATGAGAATGAGCTAATTTAGCTTGTATTACATATATATATAGTTGGATTAAGTTAAGCTAATTAGAAAGGATTAAGGCTAATTAATCAAGCTTAATTCTAATTAATTATAATAAATTCTAATTGATTTATTCTAATTATTTTGATGTAAATCAAATTTTAATTAAATTTACCATATGATCCTAAATATTCAAATTAGTCTGTTGAACTAATCAAATTTGCTTTCTAAATCCATTTAGGCTTTCAATTTCAAATTCCAAGGCGGTATTCTAATAGATAATCCATAAGAAAACAGGCAGGCATAAATTAAACATACGATCATAAAATTATGCTCACTGAAATAATATATAAAAATAATACGTATGTTGGGGTCGTCACACCTCTCTTCTTTTCCATTAGAAATCCTCTCCCATATGGTCTCCACTTTGCGGTCACCCTGTTATGCTTCTATGACTCTACTAATCAAAGGTAAATAAGGTAGCACCCCCGCTAGACTCACCTAACTGCAAGTTAAACTTGTTGATATCACCCAACGTAACCCTTTCTCAAATGGCCACACTTGCCATACTACTGACAGATTCTGACTCAAGGCATTAGCCACCACATTTGCCTTCCCCAGATGATAGTGCAACTTGAAACCATAATCCTCCATACATTCCATCCATCGCCGTTGACATAGGTTCAAATCTTTTTGTGAGAACAAATATTTTAGACTTTATGATCAGAGAAAACATCAAACTTTTCACCACAAAAATAATGTCTCTAAATCTTCAAGACAAAAATTACAACCACATGCTCTAGGTCATTGATGGGGTGGCTTTTCTCGTGGTTCTTCAATTATCATGTGCCATAAGCCACAACCTTTCCTTCTTGCATTAACACACAACCAAGCCCAGCCTAAGCTGCATCACAATACACGGTATAACCCAAGGCCCTTTCCGGAATTATCAAAATCGGTATGGTAGTCAATCTAATCTTAAGCTCTTGGAATGACTCTCACAAGCTTCACTCCATACAAACTTAACACCCTTTCTCGTAAACTTAGTTAGCGGTGCGGCTAATCTAGAGAAGTCCCTCACAAAACGGTGACACTACCTTGTTAACCCCAAAAAACTTTAGATTTCAAAAGCATTGTTAGGTTGTTCGCAATCTTACACAGCATATATCTTCAAAAAATGAGCGGTTACCCATTTTCTCAACACAACATGCCCCAAAAATTTTACTTTCGTCAGCCAAAACGCGTATTTCTCAAATTTAGCAAACAACCTGTGCACCTTACACAAGTAGAGCACTAACCGCAAATGTTCCTCGTGTTCCTCCTTAGAGGCTGAATAGATCAAGATATTATCCACAAAGACAACTACAAACATTCTAAAACTTCTCGAAAGACTCAATTCATCAAGTCTATAAAGGAAACCGGTGCATTGGTTAAACCGAAAAGCGTGACTAGGAACTCATAATTGTCATAAATCGTACAAAAAGCCATTTTCTAGATGTCCTCCTCCTTAACTCTTAACTGATGGTACCCTAATCTCAAGTCTATCTTCAAAAATCAACGGGGACCCCTTAAGTTGGTCAAATAAATCATCTATTTTGTGTAGAGGATACTTGTTCTTAACTATAACTCAGTTTAATTTGTGGTAATCAATACATAACCACAAAGACCTATCATTTTTCTTTGCAAAGAGAGCTGGCGCTCCCCAAGGCGATGTACTAGGGTGAATGAAGCCCTTATTTAAAAGTTATTGGAGTTGGATCTTCCACTCATGTAACTTGGTGGGTGCAAATCTATATGGGGCCATGGAAATCTGTGCTATGCTGGGCAGTAGGTCAATGGAGAATTCTATCGCTCAATGAGGTGGCAATTTGGTAAGATCTTCAGGAAAAACATTCGGGTATTCACAAACTACCCTCGTCAAGTCATGTTGGACCATGTTATTCTTGCTGGCTAAGGAAAAGGCAAAAAGAGAATTAAGTCACCATCGACCTTTGAGGTTATATAATGGTGGAATTGAATTATCACCCCGTTCGCAAAGAATATAAAAATAATCCCCGGTTGGTGTGCATACTGAAACTCGGTGATGCTGACAATCTATAGTAGCCCGAAAGTGTATCAACCAATCCATACCCAATATAACAACAAACATGTACATGTCTAAGATGATGAAGTCAAAAGTGAGCCGGCAATCTGTGACCTCAATCTCGCAAGAGCGGCACACTCGTCCCTATGCCACTTTACTCCCAACTGGTGACTTAACCCACAAATGTGACTTTAACTGATCAATCTCTAACCCAAAAGCAGAAGCAAAAAGAAGTAGATATAAATGAGTACGATGCAACCATATTAATCAGCACACTAGCCAAAGAATTGAGCAAAACAAATTACCTCTTACAATAGAGGATCCTCTAGCGTTGTAACAACATACACACGCCTCCTGTGGCCTCTAGTTAACCTGCACGTCTCTCGAAGCATAGGCCTGCTATACTGATTGAGCCGAGGTGGCTCCCTGGATAGCCCGTGAGGTCTGGACTATTGGTGGCTCTAAGTCTGCCTCGACCTTGATGCGTCAAATACGCCTCCCAACTGCTTGCATGGTCTCCTCATATGCCCCGACCGACCACACTAAAAGCAAGTAGGTCCATGTCCCCTACTCTAGGATTGACTTTGGGATTGGTTAGGCGACGGTGGTGGTGGTGGCATTTTCCATCCTCTTCCCTTTTGTGGATAGGCATTGGCCTTGTGACCCAGTTGGCCACATTTGAAACGAGTGAACCCACCCTAAGCATTCTTCTCCTGACTAGTAATGGGCAACAAAAAAGTAAATCTGGTCTGCTGTGATTGGGATTAGGATGAAACAATGCCCTTGTGCTTCTTACTAGGTTTGAAGTGCCCCTATGACTCTTGACCCCTAGACTTCAAACCCTGAAGTTTCTCTACCTCGGCTTACACTGTAATCTTTACCTGTGTTGTCGCCTCCACAAGATAGCCATAGTTCTAGATCATGTTTCCAACAACCTTGAATAAGATTTTAGTTCTCAATCTCTTCTCAAATTCTATGCAATGGCATTTCTCCATTGCCACCAATTGTGGTGCAAACCAGGATCAACTGGTGAAGACCACCTCAAACTCGGCCATAAACATTTTTAGTTGTTTGGGGTCTGGGAACTCTTGCCTCAGTCTGTCCCTAATAGGGGGAGGTAGATACTTGTCTTGGAAAATGATGACAAGTGCTTCCCAAGTCAGGCCAACTCTGCCTTTGCCTTATTTCCACCATTGGCCCGCATTCCCCTTCAAATAGTAATTTGCTAGAGTCACCTTTAGCTCATTGTTGCCGATATGAAGCATCCCAAAGGTGTCACAATTTACTGAAGCCATTCATCCACCTTCTTAGGCTCCGAACCACCGCGAAACTTGTCTGGCGTAGCTCACAAGAACTCTCGGGTAAGAAAATCCACCCTCGTCTCTATCGCGTTCTCACGGGCTTGATTCTCTGCCCTTAAGATGTTCATGGATTCCCTCAAAGCCTTCATCATTTCTCTGGCTAAGGCACCCATAGCCTCTTGACTAGCTTGCTCTAGGACTCCCTCTTATCCCACTTGCTTGACCATATTAGCTTGGGCCACTTGCTCGGCAACATTAGCTTGGCCAAAACCCTTTTCCTGCACCAGGACCTCATGAATTGGTACTTCATGAATACCTCGGCAAGGCCTACCCCGCCTCTCATCCCTAGCACCGTGAGCATGGCCTTGCCTTGATATCCTAATTATGGACAATAATGAACAACTTAGCACACAATCACATATGTGCTCACAACCAAAACTCACGCGTCCCATCACAATATTTACAATTTTTCCGTTCATATAAAAACTTAGTTTGACTCCACGTAAGCATGTAATCACATAAGCACATACGAATTACCCCTTCAAGATGATACTTGTCCCACAAAATACTGAGAATTCCTATTAGAATGAGTAATTGATCAGGTGCCCTTCTAATAAGGTTTCAAGGAATTTAATAGGCGCAAGCGACATCCTAAAGGTTCAATCCTATCCCATTTCGTCACATAAACATGTTATCATACAACACTTAAAACATAATGCATCTCCTAGCTTCCATAATGAACCCATTGTGGTAAACCCACTTCCCACGAGCCCCATGTATTCCAACCCGGTAACTCTGATACCAAGCTGTATCGCCCCCAAATAAATGACATAATGATAAGTTTAATTAATTCATTCAATTACATTAATCTTAAATCAAGTGGTCAAATCTTTGTATTTATATTCCATTTATGCGAGAGATTTACAAAAGGAGTCCACATCCAATACATATTCAAACTTCTTAAAAGGTGAATCCATATATAGCATGTAGGATGATGAAGACAAAAGAAATAATATAAAATAAATGTCCTAAAGGCTATAAGTTCCAAAGCTTAAGCCTGGTTACACGAAAGATGGTTTTCCAAAAATCTATACAATTATAGCCCTTGGCTTTTCAAAACATACAACCAAAAATAAACGGGTATAAAAGTGCCTCATGCTCTCAAACAATATTCCTCCCCTTTAGCAAGGCGAAATCACATCATTTTCTACACAAATCCACTAGGGGTGAGCACAAAACCTAGTAGGAATATCTTAACAAAGTATATATGTTTAAGAAGTCTCACAATATGCATCCTACGCAATGCCATGCTCCAAAAATCCCTATGTTTATTCCTTTTTGAAAATCATATGCAATGCTTTTTTTAAAAATACATCATCTCAACAATTTCATAATACACAGTGGGATGGTAAATACGACCAAGGTAATCCCTAGGGTGATGTTTGCAAGTAGGCATACCAAGCACTATCAATCTCCACTTTACCGGCTCTTAACCAGAAGGCACGTGGTACCTACTCCGCTCGTATTTTCGGTCTTCACCCTGGACATTTAGGCCAACTTAAACAATACCAATCTACACCGCCTATCCAGACTTACCAACGTATTTATCCCAAAATCTTTTCAAGATCAACAATTATTTTCTCAAAACAATAAATCAATTTCCAAAACATAGTCACGATAATCAATATTCAAAGCTATGCAAATGAATGTATGTAGATGTAATTATACAATTCACATGTTTCTCAATTTAATGCAATTATTAACATCCCTCAATTTAATAATCAATAACCATATCCATGTGACATATGACACACTCCATATTCACAATGTTATAAATTTCCAATTTTTCCATGATCCAAGTATTTTCACTTTACTAACCATGGTAATTTCTCAACAAAAAATCATCCAGTTCATAGATAATTTAATAACAGAATAACAAGTGATTTTTTTTTTATAATTTTTTTTTCATCATTCTCAACAAAATCTCATGATCCCATGAATTTTTCTTCAATAGTTTCAACATTTTCTCAACTTTCAAACTCCAGGGTTTCCACCCAAAATGAATTTCTTACATTTTTAAGAAGTGTTCTAGTCAATGGACTTCAAGAGTCACACATTTTATAAATAAGAATCAATTTCATAATAAGGAAAAGAAATATCCATTTTTAAAACACAACCAAAAACCCTCACTCAAATCCCAACTCATAACACAAAGATAACATTAAGGAAAAAAATATATGACAAGAACATGCCAAAACCATATATATAAAACAAAGAAACTCTCAACCTCAAGATTTGAAGGAGAAAGAGGGGAAAAACTCCAAAATCAGCGGTGTCGAAACTCGATCTCCATGTAACGCCCTAACTTTCGGGTTGTTAATAAATCAACTCAACCTTAAATTTAAAATTCTAACTAATTAATAACCTTAAAAATACAAAATTGTCTCCAAAATAATTACACAAAATTCTCAAAAATATAACCTATACAAATCTCTAAAAACAATATATAGTGGTGAACCACAAAATCTCTAACTAAATATTCCTTTAAATTCTTCAACTCCAACCGCCACTAAATTTGCTCCACACCTGAAAAATAAATTAATTCATGAAGTATATAATACGACAGAAGTCACAAAGCTCAGAGAATGAATAATTTCATAGAGATCCAATAATTACACAAATGATTCAATTCTAGATACCAAGCAATTTGCCAAATTGCACAAACAAGTTAACTTGACATATGATAATTTATCCAGGACCAAATACGTAGTCCTACTCAGAACATGACCAGTGCTCGCCTCACCCCCCTCAATCAAGCACAACCGCTTATCCGGGCTATTGGTACAAAGCATATTGGCAAAGTCCACTTGATCCATGTACGGAGCATTTTCATGTCATTTAGCTAAACAAATCAACATTTCCAAAACAGAATAACTATATAGAGTTCATCAAATGACTAGAGTAATCAAACGAATCAACAACGAATAATTCCACCGAATTTATCAATTTATCAAAATCATCAAGAGGATTACAAATTGAAGGTGATTAAAATAACACTGTTTGCAAAGAGATTTAAAGGAGGCATATTGTATGCCACCCGAATTACCTCAAATCAATCTTCTCCATCGCCAATACTCTAATCTCGATATTTCTCCATGGATCTCAAAAAATAACTTTGATCTTACTTTGATAAAATCTACAACTCTCATCTGCTATATATCACCAAGGCAAAACAGAATTTCCAGATTCAAAAACACTTAAAGATTGAAATTAAAAAGACCATTTCAAATTTTTGCTGAGCCCGACCTTTCCATGGTTCGTAGAGAATTTTGTCTAGTTTTCAGAACATTTTCCGGAAATGGAATAGCTTTCCTAATAGATTCGTCGATCGTTACAAAATCGAATTTTCTCACAAATCGCTCACTCTTTTTCAATGAAACCAATTTTCCTTGAAAACTAACTCCTTAAGGAACATTTTGACATACAATTTAGATTCAGAAGATTTTTCTACATTTTTCTACAATTTTCAAAAGTTGGCTGTAAAATAGATTTCTCTGGCACAATTCTTGGAATAAGAAAGTTGGTGAGAAAAGAGGTCAACTAGGGAAAATTTTCCACTTCCCTTGCGATGAAACATGCTAAATAATATGTATTAAACTCCGAAATTCGAGGTGAAGATGTGCCTTTGGAAATTTTGAGAGATTGATATGGAAAAAGGTAGCCTTATACCGATTAAGAGAAACATAAGAAGGGTATAATCAAGGCTCAACCCCTTTCATTTTTAACACAAGAATACCATCAAAACACATCTGAAAATACCATTTTAAACTTCTAGTAACATGTATTTGAAAAAGGAAAATGAAACAGAGAGTTGTATTGTGGGTTACTTGAGGGTTGTTGGAATTGCTAGCAAACTTTTTCTTTATATCCTCTCTTCTACCAAGCTCACCCTCCTTTCTCTCTTCTCTCTTAGCTGAATATAGTGTATGTGTGTGTGTTCTTGCATGTAAAATGCTATGGAAGGGGTTGTTTTTATAATGAATTTGGTGCAAAAGGTCATAAATGCCCATTGGTCGGAATTGGATTGGATAGTTTGGATTTAGTTTGAATTCAATGGAATAGTGGAGGATTAGAGGCCTTAATTATGTTCTTAAACGTGATCTAGTTAGGGTTTTCCTCCTAATCAAACCAACCTAGTGGCATATATACATATATATATAAGTTTATACCAAGTCAAAGATATTTTCCTTAAATCATGCAAAATGGTCTCAAAGTACATTCATAGTATCGATATAGGTTATGGCTGGCCATAAATGGTGATTTAAGGGACTTATTTTATTATTATTTTTTTGGGAACAAATGTTGGAAATTGTAAAATATAATGTTTAAAAAAGGTTTTAGCGTACAAGTATATATATAAATATATAATACTACTTGTTTGGGATCAAAATGTGATTTAATAAAAATGTGAGGGCTTGGGCTAAATTAAAATACCTATTTCAAGTGTAGAGTTAATAAATTAATGTTAGGAAAAATAATTTAGTTTGTATTATCTTGCTTTGAATTTATAAGTGAATAACCGAAAGAAAACTATGAAAACCTAAAGTTAAGGTTTAGAGAGATTGACCTAAAATTTGAGAGTTAAATAATTAATATTAGAGTGCTAGAAATGATTTCTAAGCTGCCAGGGTCAATTAGGGTTTGCATGGGTTCGTTCGTAATGCATTTTCAGTTCTAGGGTTTAATTCTACGAATAAACGGGGAAGTAAGTGTTTTTATTATAATAACTCAAAATTTAGGGACCTAATAGGGTTTACTAAAGTTTGGGGTCTCACACTCCAACGCACCAAATGTAGCCTTGGATGAGCTCTCCGAAATTTATGAAGGAAGTTGAGTAAAATCATCAATAGATTTGAAGAAATCAAGAATTTATGGTCGTGGTTGAGTGTTTGTAGAGAGGAGGAAGAGGAAATAAGGTTTTAGAGAGAGATATATAAGAGAATCGGGGAATACACTCAGCCTAAGGAGAAAGAAAAGAAAAAAATTTGGACATCCAACCATTCCAGCATGTGCGTGCCATTCGCAGAGAAGCAATCTCAGCACAGCACACATTCCAGCACGTGTGGCTCATTTCCTGCATGTGCCCCATACCTGTTTTTTATTTCAGACCTTAACTGCCAGAAATCCCCCCCCTCTACATGTGCAATTCATCCTCCCACACGTGCGGCTCCAAGCCCCGCATGTGTGGTTTTGCTATAGCCCATATTTTTGTAAGTTCAATAGCCTCTGACCACCCCGACCCCAACTACACTGCTAAAATAAGAAAAACTCAACTCTGGAACAAAAATGGAGTTGCAAATCTAAGAAGAGTTTCAAGAACGAGGGGCTTAAATGGCCGACGAGGCCTTAGATTAGTTTCGAACGTCCCTAACACGAGAAAAAAATAAACACGATTAAGGGAGGACAAGAAGGGTTATGTATTCGGGCATCACAATTGTGATTCTTGTAAATTTCATAGACAAAGAACTTTGTGGCGTAAAAATGGTGCAAACCCATGAACTACAATGAGATAGAATTTACCAAAAAAATATCATACACATAAAAATGTTGATATAGTAATGAAGGACGATAAAAGATAGCAATAATAGTAGGTTTTGGAGATGAATTTAGTGGGCTTAAAGTTGAAAAAATGTGGGCAAATTAGAGCTTAAAAAAATGTATGGAAGGAACTAGGTTTAGGGTTGAAAAAGGGTGAGGAAGTCGATCAAAACAAGGGATGCTATGGTTTTGGAAATAGTATTCGTGAATAGTAACTGGGTTGTAAATAAAGAGAGAAAATAGGCTAAATGATATTGGGGGGTTTAGGACAAATTTTGGCTAGGGTATGGTATTCTAAAGTAGGGTATAAGAAGCTCAAAATTTTGTTTTAAGACACAATCAACAAGTGGATTTTATGTAGAAAAAATGCAGCCAAGGTAAGGAAATAAAACATGTAAAGAAAGCAGGCAATCACACCTTGGTTCTTAGACAATTACACCTAAGGGTTAGGGTAGAATCACACAAACTCAAACAGAGATGTATCACACATCTATAAACATAGGAATATTTCTTATTTCTTCAAGTTGTGCTCAATGCATTGTGAGCTTACATATTTATTAATTGATTTTACTTCTTTTTTTTCTTAGATGGACAATAATAAATACTCAGAAAGTATGATGGACCTATTTGATGCATTTGTAGCACTACAAGAAGTTCTTTATCTATTAACTATGTATGTGGTGTGTACATTGTTAAACTACATGTTGCCTTGAAGAGGTACAAATCTAGGTTGGATGTGTATAGGTCACTACATCCCTTCCAAACACAACTAGACTACTTGAATAGATTGGTGAAGGATAGTGATATTGATTGTCATGAACAAGTCCGAGTGAATAGGCATACCTTCATGTGTCTTTGTACACTTGTCCGAAGTGTGGGATTATCTGATTCCAAATGTATCCTCTTAGAGGAGAAAGTTGTAGTGTTCTTAAATGTGATGGCACATGACTATAAGAATCGCTACATCAAATTGTTAGTCAGTTCTTCAATGATGTTCTTAAGACTGTTTTACACTTACAAGTTGTCTTATTAAGACACTAGAGCCAATAATTGCAAATTGCACAAATGATAGATGGAGGTGTTTTAAGGTATCACATAGTTCAATCTCATTTTGATTTTGGGCAAACACTAACATGTTTAAAATAAATAACTTTATTTTATTTTGATCTTCGGTAAAATTGTCTTGGAGCTCTAGATGGAACTTATGTTAGGGTTTGTGTGACGCCCCAAAATTTCACGACATCATAATAAGTTTTAATCTTAAAATTAATTTAATTAAGAGCTTCTAATCATTGTTGCCAAATTTTTTGTTATCATCCATCAATTATAAAAGTGGAAATCAAAAACTATCAAATTACAACCCCAATATAAACTTAAAACTTAGTCTTACTACACCCTTAATAAGAAAAATAGTTGAAACTAAATAACTCAGAAAAATTTCATGGTACTTGAGCACGCTTCAAGTTAGCCATCTGGTGGCCATCGCCTTCACAGGTTTCAGCGATCCCTTCTATTTCTTTAGTACGCGGCATAAAACGCCAGGGCAATACAAAGAAAGCCATGAGCTGTGCAGCCCAATAGGATACTACGACCCAAAAACTACCCATCCCAATAATAATACTCACAGATAATGCATATAGTGTAACAATATAATGATAAACAACACTAAATAAAACAGAAAAAATAAAAATACTAACAAGTATAAAAAAAAAATAAACAGATAAATGAATAAGAACAAGGAAATGCAGAAGTAGTTAATCATCATAGAAAATACCAAACTTTACTTTTGAATTCTCATAGGGTTAGTTTATCATGTATAAAAGGTCACTCCCCGCGGAGCAACATTCCTACCCAATAACTAAACAATGGCCATGGACAATTCTGACTCCCCTTAGGTTATAATTAAAAATGTTACCGCAGTAACTACCAATGACACCCACAGGCCAGGGTTAAGTACTCAAGTCATGACATTACGGTCTACCCCAAAGTAATGGTCTGCCAGGGAAACCCACCCTGGAGTGCCACCTGCACACCCAACCTTATATCTCCCAATACTGATAAGAGCCAAAATACCATCCCATGCCACGTTAGGGTTCAAAACACGTCCAGCTCACACAATACCATCACTAGTACACACCCTAAACATCCAACAATACACACCACTTTCATATCCTCATTATCATATATTGCGCATACCCCATACCACCTAGTTGTACCCTGATTAGTCACATTCAAGTAGGGCATACATTAATGAAATTTCAATGAAATATAAAAGGGAGGTATCCACAAGTTTATGAGGAAATAGTGGCGAGAAAGTAACAACAATTTGAAACACATGCACATCGGAATTCATTACTCAAAATACATCTAAAATAGTTCTTAAATAACTTCTAGTAATTTTGGTTAAGTAGTCGTGAGGAATTAGTGTTATACACGAAAGAGACTCAACACTTAACATGTTTCCAGCAATTTTTCAATAAATTCCAGCGTAGGTAGTTCATTTTGTAAAAATAAAAAGTGGAATCAAACAATTGCGAATAGTGGTGGGATTAAAAATTATGGTACCTAATGAGTTAAGAACATTTTTGTAGAAGAAATCTGAAGCGAAAAACCCCTGTAACTATGAGAATAATTTTGTTTAATAAAACAGGACAGAATCTATCACAGTTTAGGAAAATAGGGATTTCTCCTCCGATACTTATCCATTTTTAGTAAAATCAGTGAAAAATGAAAGATAACTCATATATCCAACTATTCCAAGTGTCTTGTAGAAAATTACATTTTTGTGGAGAAAATGGCACGTGTTTGAAGTCATTGTTTCTACTTTATTGTAATCGGGGAAAAATATTTATTTCAGTAAAGAAATGTTGTACAATAATTTTATAAAAATTTACACATGTATGGAACATCTATATCTATTCCCAATACAAACAGATTTATAATAGAAATTACTTTAAATTTATTAGAGCATTTTTCAACTGATAAAAATCTGAAACAGTGCAGAAAATGAGTTTCAAGTAAAAATAAACCAACATTACCCCATTTCATCCTCATGCAAGATTATTTCAAAACAATAGAGAACGTTTGAACATATAAGAAGAAACAATCAGTAGCTAAACCATTTAATCTATACATGCAACATATATGTAAAGTTCATGAAGACATGCAAGCTAAAAGGATAACATATATTTAGATTCTTGTTCTAAGAATATTTTTATAATACAGTAATACACTATTCTTAATGTCACGACCCAAACCTGCCCTATAGGTTTAGCATCATGATCACCAGTAACCCTGAGATTACCTATGGCCTAAATAAAAAAATATAAAAAAAAACAATCTTAATATAAGTTATGGGGCATAGCGGAAGCAATAGGAAACATAAAGATGAACCATTGAGCTGTGCATACATGGAAAACCTCATGTTATAGCTGTGCAGCCATTCTTACATATGTATATTCATACAACACAATAACCTTTAACATTTGATAGATAATTCAAACATCCATAGTTCCAATTCAAAACAACCCCCAAATAACAAAACAAAAGTACAAAATAACTTGTGTACCACGAAAGGGGTTTTGACTTGCTTGGCTCCACTCGAGCCCAAGCTTACTCCAACTAGGGTGCTCTTCAAAACGGCTGACATAGAGTTAGACTCCAGGGCTTTCTCTATCCTTGGTGCTCAGTTTGCTCACCTATATTTACATATAAATAGTGAGCATAAATGGTTGAAGTTCGATAACATTTCAACACAATTCCCATTTCAATTCAATTCACAATGATCTAATAATAGCACAATAGCAATAGTCTTTTCAATGATTTACATGGTACATCCAGTAGAGTAACAATATTTTGATATCAATGGGACCACAAGGGTGGATCAATGGGACCACAAGGGCCATTCAATGTTTCATATTCAATGTGACCACGAAGGTCTAACATCAGAGACTTCTGTGTTTCGATTATCGAATGGGCCTCGATATTGTTTCCCCCAGGTAAAGGCCTATTAAACCAATGGGCTATGGTATTGTTTCCTCCAGGCAAGGGCCAATTATATCAGTGGGCCATGGTATTGTTTCCCCCAGGCAAGGGCCTATTAAATCATTGGGCCATGGTATTGTTTCCTTCAAGCAAGGGCCTCACTGTTGGATGTCATGAATACAATTCAAAAGAGAACTTCATTCATTAATGGAAAACAACATGTCAATAAATCAAGCATAACAATTTCGAAAGTATATATAGTATGAAGATATCTTTATTAAGTTACTACTCATAGTGGGTTAAGTCGATGCTAGGCCTCAGACGTCCATCTATACAAAATACATAGCAAATACACATTGCGGTTCCATTTCGATTTAACTTTTTATCTCTGTTCAATTCTCTTCTTGTGTGTTTCTACATCAATTCCTTATTATTGATGTCTTAATTACAAATGCCCTAATAAGCATGAGGATGCAATGATGCACTTATGAAAGCTTTTTGAAAGTTGCTCAAAACAAGGTGTTTGCTCGAGCGCACACTTTGTTGCTCGAGCGGTGTGGGCTGTCTGCAAAAGTACTACATGCTTGTAATCTAGGCTCGAGCCAACTTTTGGTCGCTCGAGCCATGAGTAGTGCAAAAGCAGGTTTGCTAGAGCACACACTTTGTCGCTCAAGCCATTGAGTAATTATCTATAAAAATACTGGGAGCTTGAAATGTGCACTCAAGTGACAATTCCATCGCTCAAGCAAACTGCGCGAATTCTGAAATTTCCAAAATTATGTTTGAAGTTCAAAATTGCAATTCAAAGGCTCAAACCTTGCATGATTGGTATAAAATCATGGAAAAACATTGTATGACATGAAAACACTCTCAATTTGAAACCAATTACTCAAAATCATGATAAATTCTCTCAAACGAACTTAGAACTTCTTGCACGTCTTGAATTTGATTTTTTTTTCTTTTCAAAATTTAGCAAAATTTTATAAGAAATGTGAAACCATGTAGAATTCTTCAAGATCATGTGTCTACAACTCATGCATGTGGTGACTTTAATGAAATTCAACCTCAAGGTTAAGAATTTACGCAAGCATGCATATGATTAGCTTGTTTCTTCCAAATTCGTGGTAATCCTAGCTTCCTCTGCACAATTACATGCAAATGAACATAGGAACTTGATGAATTCAATTTCTATATGTTTTATTTTCAAAGTTTAAGGATGAATTTCATACCTAGAGTGTGAATTCAAGTGTAAACCTAGCTCAATCCCCTATTTTGTCTTCAAATGTCCACAATTCTCACATTTCTCTCTCTAAACTTGTTTAATGCTCAAGTCTCTCTCTCTCTAGTTTCAGCTCATATGTGTCAAAGTATGAGTTCGAAGTATGATTAAGACATATATATACAAATAGATTAAGTTAAGCTAATCAAGATGATTAGGATTAATTAACTACACTTAGTTCTAATCAATTCTAATCAGTTTACTCTAATTATTTTGATCTGAATCAAATTTCAATCAAAGCTTTCATAAAATTCTAAATATTCTAATTAGCCTATTGGGCTAGTCAATTTCGATTTCTGAAGCCGTTAAGGCTCTCAATTTTTGTCTCTAAGTCGACAATTCTAATAGGTATTCCATCAACAACAGATATTCACACTCAAAAACATATAATTAAGCAATTCAACTCACACAAATAATATATAAAAATAATGTACGCGTTGGGGTTGTCACAATATCTCCCCTTTAGAAAGTTTGGTCCTCCAAACTTAAGTTACCTTCGTATGGAAACAAATGCGAGTATTATTGCCACACCTAATCTCCTTTTTTCCAAGTGGCTTCTTTTCCATAATGTTTCCTCCATTCTACCTTCACCATCAAAATCGATCTATTTCTCAATTGTTTCACCTGTCAGTTAATAATCTGCATCATCCATGCTTCATGGATCATATTATCATCTAAAGCAATTCGGTGATAATTAATTACATGAAATGGATCTCTAAGATAGCCTCGAAGCATAGACACATAAAATACATTGTGCATCTGTTCCATTCCCAGTAATAAAGCAATTCGGTAAGCAACAGGACCCAATCTTTTCTAGATTAGGAATGTTCCAATGTAACGAGAAGTCAATTTTTGTTTTCTACCGAATCTTGTCTGCCCTTTCATTGGTGTTACCTTGATAAATACATGATCTCCCACTTCATATCTAAATTTCTTCTTCATTGATCCACATAACCCTTCTGTCGGCTTTGTGCAGTTTTGAGCCGTTGTTGAATAATCCTTATCTTTTCAGTCGTTTGCTGCATAATTTGTGTCCCATATATAGCCCTATCACCAAACTCAATCCAACAAACTGGAGATCTACACTTTCTACCATATACTGCCTCATATGGCACCATACCGATGCTAGTGTGGAAACTGTTATTATAAGCAAATTCAGTCGGTGGCAAATACGTTTACCAACTTCCTTAGAATTCCAACACACACATACAAAGCATGTCCTCTAAAGTTTGAATAGTTCTCTCTATTTGTCCATCAGTTTGCGGATGAAAAACTGTGCTGAACCTTAATTTTATTCCCATTGCACTTTGTAGACTATGCCAAAATCTAGAAACAAATTTAGGATCCCTATTTGATACAATAGACACTGGAACCCCATGTAAACGGATAATATCATCAGTGTAAATGGTGGCAAGTCTATAGGCAATAAATGATGTTTTCACATCAAGAAAATGAGCATACTTTGTCAATCTATCAACTATAACCTAAATAGGATTCATAACTCTAGATCTTCGAGGTAGACTGACGATCAAGTCCATGGTTATGTGTTCCCATTTCCATTCCAGAATAGGGAGGGACTGAAGCAAGCCTGCCTGTTTCTAATGCTCCACTTTTACTTGTTGTCATTATAAGCATTTGGAGTTGAATTCAGCAATCTCTCATTTCATATTCGGCCGCCAACACACTAACTTCAAATCTTGATACATTTTGGTATTTCCTGGGTGCATAGCAAACATCAACTTGTAAGCTTCTTCTAGAATTCTTCTTTTTAATTTTGTATCATTAGGAACATAGTCTCTCCTAGTATTGCAAGACTGAGTCTTCAATTGTGAATCCCGGTTTAGGTTTAGCTTCAAACTCATCACAAATCTTCTTCAGAAACTGCTCATTGATCTCTTCAATAATTACTAGTTGTGCGGACATTATAGCTATCAAACTATTTTGTTCAAAAGGCACCACTTCTATTTCAATCTTTTCAAATTCTTGTAGAAATTCTTTCTGATCTGTAAGCAAACAGACTAAACCTCCCACATTCTTTCTGCTTAGTGCATCTGCCATGGTAATGGCCTTGCCCAGGTGGTAATGAATTTGTAAATCATAGTCTTTGATTAATTCAAGCCATCACCTCTATCACATGTTTAACTCCCTCTGTGTGAAAAATATGTACACTTCACATTTAGCCCAATACAAGTAATGTCGCCATATTTTCAATGCAAACATAACCGCGGCAAGCTCTAAGTCGTGTGTTGGGTAGTTCTTCTTGTATAGTCTCAACTGTCGAGCGGCACATGCAATCACCGTGCCATTCTGCATTAAAACACAATCCAGACCCTTACAAGATGCATCGCTAAAAATTACGAATCCTTCGATACCTAAGGGAATAGTAAGGATTGGAGCTGTGGTCAATCTTGTTTTCAGTTCTTGAAAAGTTGATTCCCTTTGTTCTATCCACACAAATGGTTTCCATTTTCGACTCAGTTGGGTCAATGGTACAATAATTTTTGTTAAGTCTTTAACAAATCTCTGATCATAACCTGTCAATCCCATAAAACTACGGACCTCGGTCAAATTAGTTGGGGTATGCGAATCAATAATTGCTTCTATCTTATAAGGGTCAACAGAGATATTTATTAATGACATGTCCCAAAAATGCAATCTCGCCTAACCAAAATTCACACTTTTTGAATTTTCCATACAATTGTTTTTCTCTAAGTGTCTGAAGGGTTATTCTTAAGTGTTGTTCATGGTCATCTCTACTTTTCGAATAGATTAAAATGTCATCAATAAAGACAACAATGAATTTGTCTAAACAGGGTTTAAAAATTCTATTCATCAAATCCATGAATGCTACGGGTGCATTTCTGACTCCAAAAGGCATGACTAAAAACTCATAGTGTCCATACCTGGTTTGGAAGGCAGTCTTTTGAATATCTTCAGCCCTTACCTTCAACTGATGATATCCTGATTTGAAGTCAATTTTTGAAAATATATGAGCCCCTTGCAGCTGATCAAATAAATCGTCAATATGAGGCAACGGATATTTGTTCTTCACGGTTACCTTATTGAGTTTTCGATAGTCGATACATAGACAAAGAGTACCATCTTTCTTTTTCACAAAAAGGACTGATGCACCCCACAGCAATGTACTCGGGTGAATAAACCCTTTGTCAAGCAATTCATGCAACTGAATTTTCAGTTCTTTCACTTCTATAGTAGACATTTGGTAGGGAGTTTTAGATATTGGTTGTGTACCCAGTATTACATCAATTGTAAATTCAATCTCCTTATCGACTAATTGTCCATGCAACTCATCAGGAAATACATCAGGAAAGTCCCTCACCGCTCGAATACTGTCTAGGGCAATTTCCATGGTTTGTTCAGTCATTACACTACATAAATATCCTTGACAACCCTTACTAATCAATTTTTGGGCTTTCATAGTAGATATAAGATATGGTGGTGGAACTACACCCTTTCCCTCAAAATAAAATTCATCATGTCTGGAAGGTCGAAATATTACTCGTTTTAAAGCACAATCAATGGTTGCATGGTATTTAGATAGCCAATCCATACCCAAAATAGCATCGAAATGACTCATGTCTAAGGGTATTAAATTAGCATACAACACAACATTTCCGAGTAATAATTCACATGCAGCATATACAAATGAACATAACATAGATCCCTTTGTAGGTGATGCAACACACAATATATATCTCATTGTTTCCATAGGTCTATTCGGAATTTCAACAAACACCATAGAAACAAATGAATGTGTAGATCCTAAATCAATTAAGACATATGTAGGTTGATCACAAACAAAAATTGTACCTGACGCTACTACCTCTGTATTTTGAGTATCCCCCGGTACAAGAGAAAAAACCCTTCCTTGTCTCAAATCATTTCTTGTTGTGGATAGTGTTACAGCTGGTTTTGCTGTTGGAATTAACCCGGTAGAACTAGTAGCACCTCGATTACCACCCTAACGTGGCTGTGTACAATCTTTTGCCATATGCCTGACCTTTCCACACTAATAGCAAGCCCTTGTAGTGCGATAACAAATACCCTGGTGCTTCTTTCCGCACACGATGCAAGTAGGTATTGAGTTGCCACTTTGGTTTGACACGGAATTACTAGAAGCCCCAGACTTTGACTTCTTGTTTGTTGATGTTGTTCCCTTATTAAAGTCTACCTTTTGCCTCTCCATTCAAACTTCTAATTACGGTTGGCCATGTTTCCTTCTAACATCAATGCCCTATCTAGTACATCCACATATTTTGGCAATTAGAGCACATTAACCTTCTCCTGGATTCAATCACGTAGGCCTCCTTCAAACTTCCTTTCCTTTCTGTAGTCAGTGTCTATCATGTGTGGCGTAAAACGGGCCAATTTTGTAAATTAGGCCTCATACTCAACAACTAACTTGTTTCCTTGCTTGAACTGTTTAAACTCCGACACTTTTCTATCTCTAACACACTTAGAAAGTACTTCTCGTAGAAAATTTCTTGGAATCAAGCCCAGCTGATATCTCTGTTTTCTTCACGTACTAACATCAATCAACGCCTTGTTTCATCTTCTAAAGGTAATGCAACTGACAAGACTTTCTGAGTCTTAGCACAAGGAAACACCTCAAACAGTTTTTCTATTCAAAGTACCCAAGCCTCAGCTTTAAGTGGTTCCATTCCCCCTTGAAACAAATACGGTTTCATATTCTTGAATTCCTTAGTCAATGCAATAGTACAATCTACAGTCGGATTTCCTAGCACTGGTGGTGGTACAAGCATTGGAGGTGGGGGTGGCAGTTGTTGTTGTTGCTATTGTCTCAGAGCTTTAGCCATGTCATGTATCATTCTTTCCATTCTATCAAGTCTTCAGGAGGTTGCCTCCTCTGGGTCATCACCTCTTGTTCTCACCATTTTCTATATGAAACTTTATATTATAACAAACACAATATACTCACACACACAAATTCACATATTTAGTTATGTACAAATTATCTCACCATAATATTCAAATGCACAAGAATGCAGTCCTTAAGTCTTTTCTAGACTCCCTTATAGCTCAATGGTCAAGTGAGTGAGATGTAATTCATGCTCTAATATCACTTTGCCACGACCCAAACTCGCCCCTATAGGTTTAGCATCATGACCGGCCAGTAACCTTGAGATTACCTACAGCCTTAATAAACAAAAACAATCTTAATATAAGTTACGGAGCTTAGCAGAAGCAATATGAAACATAAAGATGAACCATTGAGCTGTGCATATATGGAAAACCTCATGTTCTAGCTGTGAAGCCATTCTTATATATGTATATTCATTTAACACGGTAATCTTTAACATTTAATACATAATTCAAACATCCGTAGTTCTAATTCAAAACAACCCCCAAACAACAAAAAAAAAGTACAAAATAACATGTGTATCATAAAAGGGGTTTTGACTTGCTTGGCTCCACTTGAGCGCAAGCTTACTCCAACCAGGGAGCTCTTCAAAATGGCTGACAAACTCCAAGGCTTTCTCTATCCTTGGTGCTCAGTTTGGTCACCTATATTTACATATAAATAGTGAGCTAGGGCGCAGTGAATAATAACAGAATAAAGGATTTAAATGGATGAAGTTCGATAATATTTCAATACAATTCCCATTTCAATTCAATTCACAATGATCCAACAATAGCATAATAACAATAGTCTTTTCCATGATTTCCATGGTACATCCAATAGAGTAACAATATTTCAATATCAATGGAACCACAGGGCCATTCAATGTTCCATATTCAATGTGACCACGAAGGTCTAACATCAAAGATTTCTGTGTTTCAATTATCCAATGGGCCTTAGTATTGTTTCCCCTAGGTAAGGGCATATTAAACCAATGGGCAATGGTACTGTTTCCCCCAAGCAAGGGCCTATTATATCAATGGGCCATGGTACTTTTCCCCCCAAGCAAGGGCCCATTAAATCAATGGGCTATGGTATTGTTTCCCCCAGACAAGGGCCTCATTATTGGATATCAAGAATACAATTCAAAAGAGAACTTCCTTCATTAGAGGAAAACAATATGCCAATAAATCAAGCGTATAACAATTTAGAAAGTAAATACAGTTTGAACATATCTTTATTAAGTTACTACTCATAGTGGGTTAAGTGGACGCTAGGCCTCGGACATGCACCTATACAAAATACATAGCAAATACACATTGAGGTTCCATTCCGATTTACATTTTATATCTATTCAATTCTCTTCTTGTGTGTTTATACGTCAATTCCTTGTTATTGATATCTTAATCAATGTCTAAGAATGCTCTAATAAGCATGAGGATCCAATGATGCACTTTTGAAAGCTTTTTGAAAGTTGTTGAAAGCAAGATCTTCGCTCTAGCGCACACTTTGTCGCTCAAGCAATGTGGCCTGTCTGCAAAAGTATTGGATGCTCGTAATCTAGGCTCCAGCCAACTTTTGGTCATGCGAGCCATGTGTAGTGCAAAGGCGGGTTCGCTCGATCGCACATTTTGTGGCTCGAGCCATTGTGTAATTGTCTATAAAAATACTAGGAGCTTGAAATGTGAGCTCGAGCGTATAGACAACCCGTTTTTGACCGTCCTTAAGACTTGGGCACCTCAGGTTGATCACTCGATGATGAAAAGTTACATTGTACAATCGCCCAATTTCTTCAACAGGAAGCTCTAATCCCAAACCATGCACCCCATTTCTGACCAAAACTATTTTAGACCTTAAAATCCTCTTTTTAAGAATGTTTTTTTCAAATGTTTCTATGATGTTCTGAGTTTCGCATTTCATTTAAAATATCCCACTTTTCGGTAAATCGAGTAAGGACAAAGTGGAAATAAATTGAGGGAAGGTGAACTCTTTGAAAAATATTTAAAAACATCTTACTTATAGGTTTGGAGTTGAAGGAAATAGGAGGGGTGGGAAGAAAACTAGTTTATGAAAGGTTGGGCATCAAACCACTAAGAGATAAATGAGCAGTCTTCACTAAATTAGGTATATCTCTTTGTACACTTAAAATTTAGATGTGAGACCACCACCATTGGAAATTAGAATTTCAAGGCTTCAATTTAGACTCAAGAAGCACCTAAAACCGAGTCTGAACGAAGGATATATGCCTGTTTGAAATCGAGCTTGGGAGCAGATTTTGGTGGCCGGCCGGCCAGTTTTTGGTGGCCGGCCGTCCCACACTTGGCCAGCAGGCCAAGTGTCCTGGAAGGGAGATATTTTAATGCCAGTTGTGCCCCCCATGTGCATGCCTTACACCAGTTGTCTCTATACAGATATTTCCGACTGGAGAAGCTGTTTTTCTATAAATACAAGCCCACTCCTCTTGATTTTAAATTAGAAAAATTTGTGAAGACTCCAAAACTTACATATCACTCTCTTTCTTTATCTTGCAACCTACATACACTCTACTACCTACACTTCCTAAAACAAATAATTGAGGCTCCTTGCTGAGGTTCTTAAGCTAAAATCTCAGCCCTTGACAGTGTAAGCTTTATGGTTTGTGAACAAAGGAGTTACTCCTCTTCAAGAGGTATAACTTTGACTATCTTTTTACTACTTCTTCATCCTCTTTTCTTGCTGTTTTTACACTATTTTTGGACTGTTTATATGGGCTGAAACTTGGGGCTTAAAGCTATCAAAGGTGGAGGGGTTAACCACAATTCTTTGAACCTTGTTCTCTAAGCTTTTGTCCATGTGTTTCCCACTTCTTTCTCAACATCTTTCCAAATTTTTATCACTTGTACTGAGTTTTTTAGAGGCTAAAAATGTTGTTTTGAGGTCCAAAAAATGGAGGGGTTAGCCACCCCTCCACAGGCTTGCTTACTAAGTTTATTTCTCTCTAATTTTTGCTTACTTTTCTAGCTTTTTCAACTCAATTCCAACACTGTTTTTACGCATTTTAGGATTGTTTTAATGTGTTTATTTCATTTATGCCTTGCATAGTATGCTTGTAGTGTTGTAGTCCTCATAGGTTCGGTGGTTTAGGCCTTAGACACCAACCTATTTAAGTTGATAGCTTTTATTTTATGCTTTTCATATGTGTGCTCACACTTGCCATAATCATTTCTGCACTCTCCCTCCTTCCTTGGTCTTTCTTTGTTTGAGAGTCGTTTCAAACGAGTGTTGTTGAGGGCATGCAAAAGAGACCCTTCCATGCTTAATGGTTTAATCTCTTTGGAGGTTCATTACCAAGGCATTACATCTCCCTTATGCCAAGAACAACTTCTTGTTTGACACTTCTCTCCATTTAGTCAACTTAACTCTCATTTTTGGACTAAAATGATTAGAGAATGAAAAGGTAATTAAAAGAGGCTAATAAAATTGGACTAAAAGAGGTTAACAAGATAATAAAATCAAGTTGGATTCAATCAGACATTAATTGAACCTATTGAGTCTTGAAGCATTACATACTCTTAGTGATGTTAATGGTTCAAGAATCAATGTCTATCACTTCTCTTAATGTAACTCCATGATAGGGAGAAGGTTTTTGTTGGTCTTTACTTTCCATTTGTTAAGAATTTGTCCCATCGATTCATAGATCATCACACAACGAGTTTGCATCAATTGATGGTTTGCGAATCAAGTCTACCCCTCCCTTGATCTGTTTCAAGATAGGGTGAGGCAGATAGGACAAACATCCCCTGGAAACACTCTGTTTTTGCTCTGTTTCCATTATGTTGTAGCAGGGCAGTACCAAAAACTAGTGGCATGCCGGCCACCCTACCATTCGGCCAACCACTTTCCTTGGCCAGCTAGCCACCGCATTTTAACCAAGCAGTGCCATTTTCATGGCAGGACAAAGCAAAAGCTGAGGCAAAAATAGACTTATTTTCTGACTGCAAAACAAAACAATTTTGGTAGCAAAACAGAGGCATTTTCGGGTGGAAATTTGCATTCATACGTGGGCGATTCCATGCTTCCCGTAGCTCATTAATTAAATTGTAGTATGTCATACTTAAATTAGTTAATTCCTTTGAACTTGCAATAACTAATTACTTAGTTAATTAAATTCATGTTGTAATTAAGTAATTAGATTCATTTAATTTCTAATAATTAGTTAGAATAGCTACTTAAATTTTGGTGTTGTAATAATTAGTTAGAATAGCTAGTTAAATTTCGGTGTTGTAATAGTTAGTTAATTTGGGCATTCATTCGGACCCTCCTACGTGAGGGCAAAATTGTAATATCGTGTATGTCATCCAACCCCCATTTCTTTCTCTCTTTTATTTACTCGCTTATGATGGATAGCATAGAGCATCATGTTTTCTTTAGCATTTGCCATGACTTGCATCCATTCTTCTTGCATACATAAGTGTTCGGCTCATCATACAAAATTCAAATTCTTACTTGAATACGTGCTTCGTTGCATATCTTGAATTGACTCACATACCATACTAGTAGCCGAGCCTATTAAAGTGCATATTGTATGCATTACATTAGTCATGTCGCATTGCATAGGATTATGCATTTTTCTACTTATTTTTTTTGTTTTCTTTGGCTTGCCTTGGAGTACTAGCTGAGTGGTTTTGCTTTATCATACTGCATGCGTGCGATTGTTGCCATATCAAGCATAAATATCATGAGGCTAAGTACTTAAGTGATATACCTATTTGAATGCCTGTGGATATGCCTAATTGCTTAAAGTTGGGATGATTTGCTTAAGTGTACATATGAAATCACTTTTTCAAACGGTATATATTCAAACACCTTTCAAAGCACACATAAAAGTAAAGTGTTCCAACTTTCGCAAATTAGTCTATACTTGTGTGCATCACATAGTAAGAATAGCCTAAATAATCGGAACAAGAGCATACACTATCCATAAGAATCACATCATGATTAGTAGAGGCGGATCTTTCATCGGGTGAGTGGGGTGCTCAATTCATGACCTTCCCCTCTCATACCTAAATTCCCGAGCCGAGACACTTTGGTGATGACAGACACGTGGCCTTTGGCATGAGTCACGGGTTTCCTAAATTTTTCAATAATATTTAGGTGGCGACTCTGTAATCTGGCAATGCAGTCCATTTTTGTCATTTTTTATTCAAAATCACTTTTCCAAAAGATTTTCCGGATTTGGACTCATTTGGATTTATCTATTTCACATTGCACTTGTGGAATCAGATTCAGAACCACGAGAGTCTGAACTATGGGGCTAATCATATTCGAGAGGAGCATGAAAAGCATGCTGCAGTTTCTGGCGACTCTGCTGGAAATTTATAGAACTTGACTTGAAATTCATGATGTGAATTTTTATTTACATATATATGTTCTTTGCATTGCATTTGCAATGTTACTCTAAGTCATTGTGTTTTCCATCTGCTATTCCTAGACGGCTTGCCGGAGGCTTGCCTAAAAATCTTGCCAAAAGGTTGGCCAGTCGTGGCTCTGCCATGTTGGAAACACAATCCTTGGATCTAGATTACCATTGTACCGCTTGATCCTCATTTCACTTCTCGGTGTTAGGTGTGAAAGGTATATTATGTAATCTTGCTGAGGTACCCCTTTGACCACTTGACCTACTGCATATAGTAAAGCCCTAGTGACTATTGCAAACTAGGACAGGATACTCACCCCTATGCAGGATTCTGTGAAACTAGTTGCTTAATGTAGTAATACCCTAGATCATGTCAAATCTAGGATAGGGTAACCCTACCCCCTCATAGGGTTGCTTTGGCTCTCTGTAACTAGTATGTGCTTTACAATAGGAACTATATAGGAAACTTCATATTAGTGGCACAGTTGGTATCTATTTTGGGTCAGAATTTAGTAGGGAGTACAGTCATTCAGCAGTGATTATATCCATTATGTTGAAAATTGGGGTTCAGGTGCTGTTTATTTTTTCTTTTGCAAGCTAGTCCTGGAACCATGGCGTTAGAAAGCTCTGATATCCCCGGAGTATTCTGGACTCGTGTTGATAGACTTTGTTAGGTTGGAGATCTAGTTCAGGGGAGACCAGTGTTTGCTTCACTGTTGCCAAAGGCAAGGCGAAGAAGGACCAGACAAGGTTCAACAGTTCCAATATTCTAGCATTTACTAGTTAGATCACCTCCATTCAGAGTACAACCATCTACCCCTATCATGGCTCAGCCTTTGACAAATCTAGAGGCATTACTGATTCATGTTCAACAGTCAGTCAACTCACTTAAACATGACATAGCCTGTCAAGCCAAAGTCACGAATAGGTTACAACAACAACAACAACATTTGGTTGCGGTTTCTGCTTCGCACACACTTAACGTGGCTACTCCTATGCTCGGTACCACTATCAATATTACTGCTCAGGATCCACTGGCTGAGGGTGTTCCTATACCTCCCACCCAGACAGATTCAATCCCAGTTTAGGTGTCTAGAGTTCCAGCTCACCAGACTGAGGTACCTTTTGAGTTCGAGTTTGACCCGACCTTGCTCAAAGTCAACAAACTTGACAAACTGTTCAAGAAGGCACAGGGGGTTAACTCTATTCTGATTATTGAGGACAAATATACAAAGTTTGTTGTTACTCTATCAGAGTAGTTCAAGATGCCGCATATTGACTGCTTCGATGGCTCTGGAGATCCAATGGTGCATCTGCACCTTTTCTCTGATATTCTGTGACCAATGGGTTTGACCAGGCTTTAGAAGTTGTCACTATTTGGCCGAACCATGTCTGGTATAGCTACCATCTGGTATGCTAATTTGGAGGACTCTGTGAAACAGAGCTGGGAGCAGTTGGCCGAATCTTTCATTACCCAATATTCCTACAACACATAGATCGAGGTCACAACTCGTGATCTTAAGGCAACGCGTCAGGAACCGAAGGAGGGCTTTTCAGAATTTGTTACTCGATGGACGGCAAAGGCGGCTATGATGGCAAATAGGCCTCCAAAGAAAGAGCAAGTTTGTATCAGTGTTAGAAATCTGCATGAAAGGCTATTACAAAAAATGATAGTCTTCCCACTATTCAACTTTAAAGACCTCTATGAAATTAGGGTTCAAATCGAGGATGCCATCAGACAAGGGATCATTGTGGAAGGTAATGAGCCTTTGAGGAAGAATGTTGTTCGCGGTTCTAATGCTACTACCAGTGGTAGCACAGCTATGAAATGCTCAGAAGTAAATGATGTCACCAATCCCATTAAAAACCCTTTTGCTAATAATAGCCTAAAACCAACCACTTCAACTTGGCCCCAAGCCCGAAATTTCCATCCTCTTTACATGGCTCTCTCTCAAGCTTTGAAAATGCTACTAGAAAAAGGGCACCTAGAGCTCCTAGAACCCCGACCCCTCCCAAATCTCTTCCACCAAGATATGACCCCGTTAAACACTGTGCTTATCATCAACAACACGGTCATGATACAAACTGTTACATCCGCTTCTGTCATAAGATTCAGGATCTTATTGACGAAGAGATCATAGCTCCACCAAAAGGACCTCAGGCCACCATTAACCCATTAACTTCACACCTTAACCTAATCCATACACTACCATCCACCTACAACCCCAGCATATACATCAGCCCAGCCCGTTTACCTAAGCCTGAGGTCTTCTTTCTAGAAAGCACGGACTTGTGTATGATGGGTGCACTTGAACCCCAATCATCTCAAACCCATGAACCCACTACTTCTGAGCTAATGAGCATGATTGAAGATCTTCAGAGAACTGTGACAGATCTAGCCTTTGGGATCTTGGCTCCATCATCGACTACATCACGTGCCAGAAATTTTCCATCAAAAAGTTCTTCAATCTTGGGGTGAGCTACAGTTAAAAAGGGCTAACCCAAAGCTATCTCAAGTTTGGGTGATGACAGGTCAATAACAAATGGGTCTCGCTCTGATATAGCCACCCAATCCCTTAACAAAGCTGAAATAATTAGCAAGAACAAGGCTAGGGCAAGTATTGATCCCTGCGTACATCTTCAATGGGCTATTGTGGCTTTAAAGATCAAAGGGTTAAACAAATAGTAAGTGCTTACAGTTGTTGTAAAAACAGTAGATGACACTTTTGTCGCTCAGGTTGGGGGCATTTTGAATTAGGGGGTAAGCCAGGCAACACCTGCTGACCCCCCTGTCAAGACCTGTAACCGCACCTTCAATACCCTTTTATATGATGTTGTCCAAAGCTCTCCAAATCCTCATAAGAAAAGGCTATCTCAAACCCCTTGACGCTCAGCCTCTCCCTGATCGCTCTCCGGCTAGACATGATGCTGCTAAATATTTCGCCTTCCATCAGCAACCCAGCTATGACACTAACCGTTGTTTTTGCCTTTACCATGAAGTACAAGATCTGATTGACAACAAGGTCATACCTCACCAGGTCCTACAAAGTCTATTGATGCTGGATCAATGAACTTGGGGGGATAATGCGACTAGTTTTATGATCGGGAATGAACCACCTACTGATGACACTCATTTTACTCCAAGCACGATGGGTGGTATGCACTGAGTTTAGCCATTTGAAAATGTTGTTTATTACTTTCTGAACTGGGTGTTGATTCGTGTTAAGTCAGTCTTATTATGTCAGAGTTTTGTGATTTCGAGGGTGTTAACTCAGACATCACTGTCTTCTTTTGTTTGTATTTTAACTCTTTCTTTTGAGTCTATTTCTATCATTAGCCAAAAGATCTGAATGAAATGACAGTAATTTTTACCCACTTCTCTGTGCTTTTAAATCATTGCATTGACCAAAGCTTTTCAAAACTGTTTGCAAAACTTTGGTGAAAACAAAGAGGGAGGAATTCCTCAGGATTTGTAAAATTTGATCAACTAAGAGGAAGGAAGGCGTGCTAAATCCCTTAATGAATGAAATCATGTCTGTTAATATGAGTACTGAGGAGGATCCTGGCTTGGTCTAGATTGGTTCTACATTGTCTTCAGAGCAGCACGAGCGACTGGTCGCTTTATTAAAAGATTTCAAAAACATTTTTGCATGGTCCCATGAAGACATGCCTGGAATTGATCTTGAGATTGTACATCATAGGATCACTCTCGGCCTCGAGACTGAACCCCTTTACTTTCAAACCATGAACCTTGATTCAAATGATCAACGATCAACCAAAATATGAGGCTTGCATGGTTAGATTGGAAGCAACCCTTGAACTAGGGGCAAGAAGGTCAGATGTGATCAAAGGAAGCTTGAATAGCTGGATGAGAATCAGCCCTTGAACTAGGGGCAAAAAAGGTTAGATATGCTTGAAGATTCAAAACTGGGTCATTTCTCAAACCAATAGAGACTGGCAAAAAAGCCAAATCCCATAGTTGGAGAGAAGAAAATTTTTGCTAAAGGACAATCGAGTTCCTATCCACAACACTAGCGAAAAATTCAGGCCTAATTGGATGGGTTCTTACATCATCAAGACAATTTAGTCAGGGACAACAACCATTCTCATGGATTCAGATAGCTTAGAGATCCTACGACCAATCAACATGGACAAGTTAAACTTTTCTATCCTTGAGAGGCTTGCTGGGCCAAAAACCCGGAAAAGCGACACAGGTAAAAGTTAGACCAAGAAAAAAAGAAAAAACAAAACAAAAACGAGAAAATGGAAACAAAGAAAAAAGAAAAGAAAAGAAGAAAGAAAAATGAAAAGGAAAAAAATAGAGCTCGTAAGGTTGAAAACCCGAAAAGGCGGCCTTGGCAAAAGTTAGAGCGTAAAAGGAGAGAGTTAATACTCGAGTGCACCTTAACCCCGAAACTACATAAGGCCAGATTCCCATCTTTGGGATACGTAGGCAACTTCATCTTAAAGTTCGGCCCCAACCATTTTCAGCATGTTTGTCTCATCCTTATTGATTGGCTTACCATTGTTCAACTCGGCTATCCTATCCATGTCCAATTGGCTCATCTTCATTCAAAATCGGGTGTCCTATTCTGTTAAAGGATTCTGCTGCAAGACAAATCAAGTTTGGATTGGAGGTTGTGCATCTTAAGAGTTAATTCCACGTTGGTCGGGCAGTAGCCATTTGCAAAAATAGTTTTTGAGGATTTTTAGTGAAGTTGACTAATTTTCTCAGAAATTATTCCATTTTTCCAAAACTGGACTATTTCTTAGACCCAGAAAAAGGAAAGTTTTCAATGCTCACAGCTTGACTTACATGATTTCAAAACAGAAAGTCAAACAAGCATGTTAATCTAAACTCTCATGTTGGTCAAAATTGTTTTAGCAAAAAGCCAAAAATAGAAATGTAGTCAAAGTGATGAACTAGGGGCACAGCCGAGTTAGGTTTTCTATCTTTTCCCCATTATCAACGCATTCGCAAGGAAAAGCACAACTGAAGTTAGCCGCAAGTGCCAAAAACTCTCTCATCCTCTAAGCAGTGAGGTATCGAACCAAGTACAAAGCACGAACTAGAAATAGAGCTGGATATTCGACCCCCCTCATAAGGTCCACAACTTCTAGGTTATCCATCAATCACACCTGGGAAGGGATAAAAAATAACAGAGATTAAAGAATAGAGAGACGTGTGCTAAGAGAAAAAGTCCAGAAAATGCTTTTCAGAGAAAAAGAGATTAAGTGCCAAAGTGAAGTGAAAATCATAAATAAGAAAGGGTGGGAAACGATACCTGGAGAAGCAATGGGCTCCCTGTGAACCGAGAGGTCCCCTGCCGGTGCCAAGTAACCAAGTGTTGTGTGTTGTTTTTGTTCGTTTTTCAGTCATTTGCTTTGAGTTGTTTTGACTGTGGTCAGTCGTAGGCTTAATACCCGGTTAAGAACTCATTATCAGTTTCAATTTTAAAAATAAATCATTTTGTGCTCAGAGTTCTGTGCTATTCTTAACATAATCTTCAAAATAGGATTCGTTCTTTCGTAAAACTACATGGTCCAACCTCGATCAAAAGAGAGAGAAATAAAACAAGGACCTATCTAAAGCTACATAGGTTTTGAACTGCAAAGCAAAAGAGCGAGAGAGAAAATTAGAGCATCTAAGTTTGTTTCAACTTCGGCAATTTCTGAGATTGTATTCCGGATGCACCTCAGGCATGCTTTAAAGTCAGAATGGCAATAAAAGCACTCTCCCTAAACACCATTCCCTGCCAGAGGCATCTTGGCTGTGTTTGCAATGAGTTTCTAGGAGACCAACTGAGACAGTGGAAACTAGAGTTCGAATGGCAATGCCTAGAGCACAAAGGTTTGGAATTTTCGAGACTAAAGTCTGGTTTAAATACCCAGGAGTGTATCCTCGACTTGAAATCTATATGGAAGCCCCACAGGTTGACGTAGTGTGTATGCGCCTCAATTCTGGATACTGAACCAACCTTGTCTGTCAACCCGTTGAAGAATAGGAAAAGTTGTAAGTATGATCAGGGAGAAAAGCGGCATCTGTGGCTTCTACATGCAGATGTTACCCCTTGCCAGTATTTGAGGACCTTTGAACTGTGAGTTGAAGGTAAGAGTTCGAAGAGGACAAAAGGGAGATTCTCGTCATAGTAGAATGGTTCATCGCCACTCACCCTATGAGGTGCTTTCTAAAGCGCCGTTTTGTTTGTTTACTACATTTCTTAAGCATCTTCCACTACATTGCTTGTCACACCTATCATATCATCTATCACATTTATTGCATCTATTTGCATCTTGCATTACCTTGTATCATTTATCCTTTTGTACTGAACAGGGTTTAGGATCATTGTCCCCTGGGCTTTTCTCAGGACATGTGGGACGCATTCCCGAGCTGTTTTAGTATCTCAAGGCATGCGGAAGAATGACCTTGGGCCGTTTTCCTCTTCTCACGATTTCAGCGTGGTTAGAGTATCTCAAGGCGTGTAGAAGCATGACCCTGGGCAGTTTTCCTCTTCTCACAATTTCAGCGTGGTTAGAGTGTTCTCTTCCTCACAAGATTTTCAGTGTGTTTGGAATTTATCTCAGGATGCGTGAGACGCGACCCTGAGCAATGTTCTCATGACCTTTTCTCATGATTTTAGCGTAGTTAGAGTGTTCTTGAGCGGTTAGAGTATCTGAGGACGTGCGAGACGCGACCCTGAGCAGTCGGACCTCTTCTCATGATTTTAGCGTGGTTTGAGTGTTCCCTTCCTCACACGATTTGAACGTGTTTGGGATTTGTTTTTCTTCCTCTCACGATTCCAGTGTGGTTGGAGTATGTCACCCTATTCATCACATTATCCATCGTATCCATTACATCATACCATTTTATCACATGTATCCTTCCATGTTAAGCTTAGTCTGGCATGGGCTCATACATTTCCCTCGTTGAAACATGGTTCTGTCATGTGTAAGTACCCATGCTGTGTTGAGGCCAGTATTGAGGGTGTCAACACATTTTTTGTGTGAGACGTGGTTTGTTTTGTGCCCATGCCTTTTCTAGGTAAGATGTGGTTTGGCCTGCGCCCCTTTTCACTTCATCAATTACATCCATTGCATCATACTTTGTCTTGTTACATTCAGCATTTAGGATCATTATCTTTCCCCAGCAGATCATTCCTCACTTATATCATACCACTCAAATTACTTGTACTCTTTCTACGAAAATCATAGCTCTGCATGTGTACGCGCCTATTCCACCAAGAATTGTGGTTTGAGGGTTTCAACACCTTTTCTGTGTTAAACGTAGTTTTACTTACATCTCCATTCCTTTATGGTATTCGTGTGTTTTGCACTGCTTGTGGTTTGATTATTTCGTTACATTGTGTATCATTTTGCATTCTGCCCCTGAACTACGCCGGTTTGATTCCTTGCAAAGGGATACGTAGGCAACCCTTGAGTTTAACCAATTGCATTTGCATTTTGTTTGTTTGCCCAAGTCTTATGGCCTTGCCAAAATGGGTTGTTTTCGAGCTTTGACATTCACTCACGTCATTTCATGACTCTGAGCTCTGTCAAAGAGAGGCAACTGTAGACACTCCATTTTTGACAGCCCTTAAGACTTGGGCGTCTTAGGTTGATCACTCGATGATAAAAAGTTACGCTATACAATCGCTCAATTTCTTTAGTAGGAAGCTCTAATCCCAAACCTTACACCCTATTTCTGGCCAAAACTCTTTTAGTCCAAAACTATTTTAGACCTTAAAATCCCCTTTTTCAAAATATTTTTTCAAATGTTTCTATGATGTTCCAAGGCTCGCATTTCGTTTAAAATATTGCACTTTTCGGTAAACCGTGTGACGCCCCAAAATTTAAGGACATCATAATAAGATTTAGAACTTAAAATAATATTTCCACTAATATTACTAACATCCATTAATTAACAACCCAAATTTAAAGTTCTTACATTACAACTTAGTCTTAGTACATAAACGAAATAACACAAATATAAAAAGAAAACTAGAGAAAAACTAGAAATTTTAGAAAATAGTTCATGGAACTTAGCACTCTTCAAGCTAACCAAGGTTGAATGTCACCTTGCAAGGCCTCGATATTCCCTTTGGTTTCTTCGGTACCTGGCATAAAACGTCAGGGCAACGAGAATGCCAATGAGCGACGAGCTTAATAAGATACTACAACCCGAAAATACCCACCCCAATAATAATACCCATAATTAATGAATAATGTGTAGTAACAGAATAACAAGTAGCATTTAGTAAACATAACATGAATGTTATCAGTTGAAATAATAACAATAGATAATAATAAATTAATAAAAAAATAACAAACGGAAGCAGTATTTCATCATAAGGAATATGCCCACCTTTCTTTTTAAAATTGTCATAGATTTAGTTTATCAGATAAATTTAAGTAACTCCCTACGGAGCACTATTTCCACTTAACCGCTAAGCAATGGCCATGGGCAATTCTGACTCCCCCTTGGTCAAATATTCAAATGTTACTTACTGTAACTACCAATGATGCCCACGCACCAAGGTTACGTACCCAAGTCATGACAACACGGTCTGCCCCAAGGGAACGGTCTATGTTATGACACCCGCACCACCAACCTTATATCGCCTACACCGATAAGAGCCGAAATACCTTCCCGTGCCATGTTAGGGTTCGCAACTCACTGGGACGAAATTCTAAACCGAGCTTACCCCATCACTTTTAAACTTTAATGCATCGGTTCAATTTCATGTTTCTTTACTTGTTGAGTTATTCACAATAATTCAAAATTTAATTACCAATAATGTTATACCAACTCATTAAAATTCCCAACATAAAATATTACACATGTCACACAATAATAAACAAATGTACAAAATTTAAATAAACAATTTATTTAAACCATGGTATGAAATAATAATGTAGATACCAAAAAGAAGAAATAAATCATAGTCACACACATGCACGGATTTTTAATCTACAAGATTAGACTAGCACAATATCAAATTTTAGTCCAAATAAACAATTGAAGAGATAATTTTTTATTCCTCCTTAATCTGCCAAAATTTTTTAGAATGTATATCTCGCAATTAAAATTATAAACAAATTACTTATACAACTCTAAAATTCATAAAAATTCACAAAATACTCAATAAACATGTTATGGTCATTTCTCAAAAAGCATTTTCCAAAAATAAATTATAAATAATTTTGAAAAATTCCAAGAAAGTTTATAACACAGATTTATCACATCTTCTTAAATTAATTCCATACTTAAATTTATAAATAAATTCCATAATCTAAAAATTTATTATGAAACTAGACTTCTCAAATTTTATTTTTTGTTTAAAAATTACAAGATTTGGTTTAATATAGAATTTTTAATGAATTTTCAAACATATAGTAAATCTGTCTTGCAGCTCTAGATTTAACTAAAATTTTTTATAAATTCGTACAAAACTCAATAATTGTTGAAACATTTTGCGGATGAACTAGTCAACATTATCAACAACTTTGTAGAAGAAATCATCTCAAAATTTTGAGTATAAAATTGTAAAGAAATTCTTACAAATGATCAGCAGATTTAAGGGCCAAAAAGAAATCTCCAATCCTCCCTTTAATGGTATAAACTGCACATGCAAGCCTATTTCCATAATAATACCATGACTTTAAGACTATCAATATCTTCAAATATTTGATATACACATCACAAAATTTATATACAACTATAAATAAATTTGTATCTATAATTATTGTTAGGAACACAATCTAAAATTTTAACCAAAAAAAATGAGTGGCTTGAGAGGGCTTTCTTACTTAGTTGTAAGATTGAAATGGAATAGTGAAATGGTAGGAAATTATGCAACCTTCTTAACCTCATCCTCTTATTATCTTACGCCACTTCGCAGATTTTCTTTTCTTTCCTCCTTCTCTGAATTCAAGCATGCATGTATATATATACACAATGCATTGCTGAGGCTTCCTCTCTCTCTCTCTCTCTCTCTCTCTCTCTCTCTCTCTCTCTGTAGACCTCCTGGAACTCCGCTCCAAGCGCGAGGGCGCGAATTGTTGTTCTTAGCTACTACAGTTCAGACTCATGTCACGGTTCTGAATCTAATCTCACAAAGTGCAATGTGAGACTGATAAATCACCAAAGTGTCCAAATCTGGCAAATCGTTTTGGAAAATTGATTTTAATCAAAAAGCGCCAAACATGGACTGCATTGCCAGATTTCAGAGTCGCCACCTAAATATTTTATGTTGGGGAAATTTAGAAAACCCTGACTCGTGCCTAAGGCCACGTGTCCGTCATCACCAAAGTTGCCTTGGCTCGGGAACTTGGGTACGAGAGGGGAAGGTCATGCAATGAGCACCCCCACTCGCCCGATCAAAGGATCGGCCTTTACTAACATGATATGTTGTTTTTGAAAACACATGGGTTCTTATTCCGGTTAATTAGCTAATCTTACTACGTGATGCGCACAGCATACAAGTATAGACTAGATCGCCCAAATTGGAACAAAATATCTCATGATTGTTTTCGAAAATAGTTTAAAGTTGCTACTTCCAAGTACGTTAGGACGCGGATTTGCCATCCTCGAGTGGGCTTAGAAAACATGGTTTTGCCACTTCAAGTGTGCTTTAAACTCGCATTTCGATAAATTGTTCCAATTCAAGCAATCCAACCTTCATCCACAGGCATTCATGCAGTTAAACACTTAAGCAGTTAGCCTCATGGAAACGTACACATCTCCTGCAGTATGCTAAAGCGTAAAAGCTTACCTAGTACTCCGAGCCAAAACAAATGCTAGTTAGTAATCAATGCATGATCCTAGCTATGTTAACAATGCCTAATACAACACATGCAAAATGCAACTAAAATAGGCTCGGCTATTCTAAGATGTCATGTGAATGCAACTAGATAACATGTATTCAAATAGGAATTGAAATACGATGCAGTTTGTATGATGCGCCGAGCCCGATGCATGCAAGACAGATGAATGGATGCACGCATGCAAGCATAAGGATGCTAATTGAAATATGCCCTAAAACTAACCATCAAAAACTGATAAGTAAAAGGGAGAAAGAAATGAGGGTTGAAAGACATGCATCACACACACGCACACTTATTACAACAGTTGTGCCCTCTCGACGGAGGATCCGAATAATAAGCTAACTAGCTAATCAGAGCTAATTAAACTAATTATTACAAATCAAAACTAATTAATTAATCCTAGTTAACTAATTAGTTATTACAACATAGATTGATTAGCTAAGTGCGTTAACTACTTGAGTACAAAACCAAAGCATTAGCTAGCTAAGTAAAGAAGCTAAGTAAAGTAGTAAAAGAGGAGCCTCGGGGCGAGAAGTATATGCATGCTCGGTCGCCTCGTTCGGAAATCCATTACGATGCCCCAACTTGCCTCTGTTTGCATTTGATCTTAGAACACTGCACAAAGCTCCGGATAGCTTCTACTCCATCATGGGAACCTCCAGGAAGGCTGCCGACCACTTATTGGTGTTGTAGACCACCTGTAGACCACTTACCTTTGCTACAGACTAGAAAAAGTGGCCGGCTAGCCACTTTTATTGGTCTGCCGACCAGAAAATTCAGCACAACTCCATTTTGCTGCAACAGAGAACAAGAAGGGGCACGGCATTGTATTTGCAAGATATGTGTGCACAACCACTCTCCCTATCATTTCTTAAGCTCAAGGGAGTGCGGTTCTCGACTCTCGGGCCACCAACTGAGCATCACAATGCACGGTGGCCGAGAAGCCAAGTTGGCACGAATCAATGTGAATGAATGCACACATAACACAAAAGAGCCTTAACCTCTATCATGCATGATCAAAAGGGTCGGCGACCGAGAAATGAGGCACGTTTCATCACTTCAAGTATTAAATGTCCCTCATTTCTCGTGTTTGGATTGACGTCCAATCCAAACATGCAATGCAACTCAAGCATGCCAAACACAATGCAATGCAACATGAGCATGCAACAACATGCAAACACTATGCAATGTAAAAGCACACAAACAACATGCAATGCAAGGGCTATGTAATGCAATACTCAATGGACCAAACCAACCTCAAACAAGCCTCATGCATGCCAAGATAATGGCCAAAACATGCTGAAAATGAAGTCCGAAAGCAATACAAGCATGCATACACATTGACCTGTCAACTAAGCATAAGAGCACAACTCTCAAACATGATTAAGAAGTGACAAACATGGAAGTGTGACAACACTGCATGCTCTGAAATCAAGTGTGAAATGATGCCAAATCATTCAAAGAACGCAAGCATAGCATACTAGAGTCCTTAAACATGAAAGCTAGTGAAGTACACAACACTAAGGCTATACAATGCAATGCTAAATGGAGTGAACCACCCTTGGACAGACCTCATACATGCCAAGATAGTGGCCAAAACACTCTGAAATGATGGCATGAAAGGTAAGAAAATGCATGCTCATGCAATGGCTCAACAACTAGGCATAAGGGTCAACTTTCAAACACAATGAAGAAGTGACAAACATGAGAATATGGCAATGCTATATGCTCTGAAATATCATGTTCAATGATGCTAAATCATGTACATGTCACAAATGAAGCATGCTATGGTGCTCAAAACTCAAGGCTATCAAGGCCAATTCCACTACAACTATGCAATACATGAACCATATGGCCAAGGCAACCCAAAACAGTTATGTCAAAATGATGCTAAAACATGTATGGACTAGAGCTAACACATGCTAGCATGAAGGGCATGAAGCATGGAGTATGCAAGGCCAATAAGGAGGATTACACTACCCCTACCAAAACCAAGCATGAGATGACTTTACCAACAAAAATCAGAGTTATATCATGGCAAAATAACACCAAAAATACACTGAAATGGTGGTCCAAAAAGCTAGGCAAGATGGCATACGCATTGGCTCATATTTAAGGCATAAGGCACAAACCCTCCAAAGCATTGAAAGAGTGAAAGATGTGAGGGCATGACAATGAAACATGCTCTGAAATCACATAACAAATGATGCCAAATCATGCAAATAGCCCAAGCAATGCATGCTAGTGGACTCAAAACACAAAGCTAGTGAGCTAGAATGCACTATGGCTATACAAAGCAAGGCATGCATGAACCAAAACACTTAAATCAAACCTAGAGCATGGAAAAACATAAAGAAAAGCTTGCTGGAGTAAAGCCAAAACCATGCTAGAATGATAGTCAAAAGCATGATGCATGTTAGGCTAGTGAATGGAAATGCACTACAAGTGCAAGGAGCATGCAAAAGGTAATCAAACCAACCCTTGACAGAGTTAAGGCATGCTAAAACAATACCAAAAACTTGCTGAGATAGGACTAAAACATGCTAGAAGGATGAGCTATCAACACAAGCATGTAAGGCTAGTATGCAATGATTACACTACAAGTGTATAGAGCATTCAAGGGTGGCCTAAACTAAGCCAAAACAGAGGTATGCCATACTGAAATAAGGTCAAAAATAGGCTGAGATGGAGCCAAAACAAGCTTGACAAACATGCTACTTTGATGAACCAACAAGGCAAGCACACAAGACACAAGGAGAGGGGATGACCCCCTCTTATTTGGGACCTCAAAACACACTTTCCACCACTGAAATTCTTCTGAGTTTCAGTGGTGAGAAGGCCAAAAAGAGGTGGTCCCAATAGCTTAAAAAGATAACACAAAAGAAGCCCAAACAAGGCACAAGAGGGGGTAGACCACCCCCAACACCAACAAAGCCTCAAACAAACATGTTAAACACTTAAAACCAAAACTTTTTTCAGTTTAAAGTTAAGCCAAAATAAGCATGCAAACAAGGCTAAGAGCTTAAACAAAAACCAAGCTTTCAGGGGTTAGAAACTCACCCTTGTAGAACAATTTCAAAGCTGCAACTCCAGCGACTTTTTTGGACCAAAGCAATCCAAAAACTTCAAAACCAGCTTCAAGGTGCCTCAGCAACAAGAGTGTGGTGTTTCACTAGGTGTTTGTGTGCAAAAGTGTGAAGAAAAGGCACTTTTAAGCACAAACATGAGAGGAAGGGTGCAATATAAAGATAGAAGTGTATCTATAGCTCCAATGCAAAAATTTGAACCTGAGACAACAAGGAGGAGGCTCCCTTTTATAGAAAATCAAGAATCAAGCCTCTTGAACAAGCTAAGAGCTTGAATCAATCCATCCATACACATGTATGGAGGATGCTTTACGTGCCCAACAACTGGCACAGCTGGCATCCACAACACCTGCAGAAAGTATAGGAAAGCTGCCGACCAGTTGAAGTGGTCGGCCAGCTACTTACACTGGTCGTCCGACCAGTGAAAGTGGTCTGCAAGGAGATAAAGTGTTCGGCAAGGGAGAGGAGGTGGTCTGCCCAGAGAGAGGAGGGTGGTTGCATGGCTGCAGACCACTTTTTTGGTCTGCAGACCAGAAAATGTGGCTGGTAGACCAAAAAAAGTGGCTAGTCGGGAAGAAAAGTGGCTGGCAAGTGGCCAAAGTGAAGCCCTAGAAGTAAGCTTTCCAATGGTGGCAGCCTTCCATCAAAATTCTAACTGTGCAAAAAGTTATGTCTGTTTTGGTGAAGCCGCTTAGTTTCAATCCTACCCGGATTTATGCCGAACTTCTCCTCAACTAGTTTTCTTCTCTTCTTCTTAAACAAGGTGTTTTGAAATATTTTCAAAGATTTCATCTCTCTTTCATTCATTTCCACTTTGTCCTCGCTCGGTTTACCGAAAAGTGCAACATTTAACAAAATGCGAGCGTCGGAACATCGTAGGAAATTTTTTCAAAAATATTTTGGAAGAGAGGGTTTTAAGGTCTAAAAACCATTCAAAATGGGGCGTAAGGTTGGGATTTCACTCTCCTCTTGCCAAAGGAATCGAACCTTTGCACTGCACAACTTTCACCACCATGTAAGCAATTAGTGACACCCAAGTCTTAAGGGCGGTCAAAAATGGGGTGTCTACACACTCTCTCTCTCTCTCTCTCTTCATTCTAAGTAGTCACTTTCCCTCAATTCTAAGAGCATAATGAGCTCTTCTTCCATATATTAACATGCAAACAACCATGTGGCAAAGTTGCCACCGAAACTTGCAAATTTTATTTATTTTTATTATTTTTGTATATATATATCTATAATTGTGTATTTGTGTGGGTTGCTTAAAATTGATACACTGAGGTTTTTAACTAAGGTATTTAGTAAGAATAATTATCATGTTGAATCCTAAGTAAAATAATTTATAAACAATAAATATTGAATACCCACAAAATTATTATTCTTAATAATGTCTTTGTAAGTGATTGAATTTGGTTAATTTAAAACTAACTTTTACACTAATATATATTTTGGACAGACTCTGGATAAAATTAATTAATTTTCTTTTAAGAATAATTAAATGTGGGTTTTCACAAACCGAGTAAGTATAAGGTGGAAATAAATAGAAAGAAGGTGAACTCTTTTAAAAATATTTAAAAACATCTTATTTATAAGTTTGGAGTTGAAGGAAATAGGAAGGGGGGAAGAAAACTAGTTTCAGAAAGGTTGGGCATCAAACCGTTAAAAGAGAAATGAGCAATTTTCACTAAATTAGGTATATCTCTTTGTGCACTTAAAATTTAGATGTAAGCCACCAACATTGGAAAGTATACTTCCGAGGCTTCAATTTTGACTTAAGAATTACCTAAAACCGAGTCCAGATGAGGGAGCTATGCTTGTTTCATATCGAGCTTGAGAGCAAATTTTTGTGGTCGGCCGACCAGTTTTTGGTGGCCGACTGTCCCACACTTGGTCGGACAGCCAAGTGTCCCGAAAGGCAGATATTTTGATGCCAACTATCCCCCCCCATGTGCATGCCTTACACCAGCTATCTCTATACAAATATTTCTAACTGGAGAAGCTGTTTTTCTATAAATACAAGCCCATCCACTTGATTTTAAATTAGAAAAATTTGTGAAGACTCCAAAACTTGCATAGCACTCTTTCTCTCTATCTTGCAACCTACATACACTCTACTACCTACACTTCCTAAAACAAATAATTGAGGCTCCTTGCTGAGGTTCTTGAACTAAAATCTCAGCCCTGGACAGTGTAAGCTTTGTGCTTTGTGAACAAAGGAGTTACTCCTCTTCAAGAGGTATAACTTTGACTATCTTTTCACTACTTCTTCCTTCTCTTTTCTTGCTATTTTTATACTACTTTTTGGACTGTTTTTATGTGCTGAAACTTGGGGCATAAAGCTATCAAAGGTGGAGGGGTTAACCAACCTTCTTTGAACCTTGTTCTATAAGCTTTTGCCCTTGTGTTTCCCACTTCTTTCTCAACTTTTTCCAACATTTTATCACTATTTTTCAGAGTTTTTTAGAGGCTAAAAATTTGGTTTTGAGGTCCAAAAAAGTGGAGAGGTTTGCCACCCCTTCTTAGGCTTGCTTACTGGCTTTATTTCTCTCCAATTTTTGCTTACTTTTCTAGCTTTTTCAACTCAATTTCAACACTATTTTAACGTGTTTATTTCATTTATGCCTTGCATAGTATGCTTATAGTGTTGTAGTCCTCGTAGGTTTGGTGGTTTAGGCCTTAGACACCAACCTATTTGAGTTAATAGCTTTTATTTTATACCTTTCATACATGTGCTCACACTTGCAATAATCATTTCTGCACTCTCCCTTCTTTCTTGGTTTTCTTTGTTTGAGAGTCGTTTCAAACAAGTGTTGTTTAAGGCACGCGAAAGAGTCCCTTCCATGTTTAATGGTTTAATCCTTTTAGAGGTTCATTACCAAGGCATTACATCTCTCTCATGCCAAGAACAACTTCTTGTTTGACACTTCTCTCCATTTAGTGGACTTAACTCTCATTTTTTAACTAAAATTATTAAAGAATAGAAAGGTAATTAAAAGTGGATAACAAAATTGGACTAAAAGAGGTTAACAGGATAATAAAATCAAGTTGGGTTCAATCGGACGTTAATTGAACCTATTGAGTCTTGAAGCATTACATACTCTTAGTATTGTTAATGGTTCAAGAACCAACGTCTACCACTTCTCTTGAGGTAACTCCATGATAAGGAGAAGGTTTTTGTTGCTCTGTACTTTCCATTTATTAAGACTTTGTCCTATTCATTCATAGATCATCACGCAACGAGTTTATGTCAATTGATGGTTTGCGAATCAAGTCTACCCCTCCCTTGATCTGTTTCATGATATGGAGAGGTAGATAGGACAAATATCCCCTGGAAACACTTTGTTTTTGTTCTATTTCCATTACGTTGCAATAGGGCAGTACCAAAAACTAGTGGCCGACCAGCCACCCTACCATCCGGCCAACCACTTTCCTTGGCCGGTCGGCTACCTCATTTTGACCGAGCAGTGCCATTTTCATGGCAGAATAGAGCAAAAGCTGGGGCAAAAATAGATTTATTTTCTGACTGCAAAACAAAACAATTCTGGCAACAAAACAGAGGCGTTTTCGGGTGGAAATTTGCATTCATACATGGGCAATTCAATGCTTACCGTAACTCGTTAATTAAATAATAGTATGTTGTACTTAAACTAGTTAATTCCTTTGAACTTGTAATAGCTAATTACTTAGTTAATTAAATTCGTGTTGTAATTAAGTAATTAGATTCATTGAATTTGTAATAATTAGTTAGAATAGCTAGTTAAATTTTGGTGTTGTAATAATTAGTTAGAATAGCTAGTGAAATTTTGGTGTTGTAATAGTTAATTAATTCGGACATTCATTTGGACCCTCTCGCGTGAGGGGAAAATTGTAATATCGTGTATGTCTTCCAACCCCCATTTATTTCTCCCTTTTATTTACTCACTTATGATGGATAGTATAGAGCATCATGTTTTCCTTAGCATTTTCCATGACTTGCATCCATTCGTCTTGCATACATAAGGGTTCGTCTCATCGTACAAAATTCAGATTCTTACTTGAATACGTGCTTCGTCGCATATCTTGAATTGACTCACATACCATACAAGTAGTTGAGCCTATTAAATTGCATGTTGTATGCGTTACATTAGTCATGTCGTATTTCATAGGATCATGCATTTTTGTACTTTTTTTTTTTTTTTTGTTTTCTTTGGCTTGCCTTGGAGTACTAGGTGAGCGATTTTGCTTTAGCATATTGCATGTGTGCGATTGTTGTCGTATCAAGTATAAATACCATGAGGCTAAGTGCTTAAGTAACATACCTGTTTGAATGCCTATGGATGAAGGCTAATTGCATAAAGTTGGGATTTTTGCTTAAGTGTACATATGAGATCACTTTTTCAAGTGTACACATTCAAACACTTTTCAAAGCACACATAAAAGTAAAGTGTTCCAACATTTGGAAATTGGTCTATACGTGTGTGCATCACATACTAAGAATAGCCTAAATAATCGGAACAAGACCATATACTGTACATAAGAATCACATCATGATTAGTAGAGACCGATCTTTCATTGGGTGAGTGGGGTGCTCAATTCATGACCTTCCCTTCTCATACCTAAACTCCCGAGCCGAGACATTTTCGTGATAACAGACATGTGGCCTTTGGCATGAGTCATGGGTTTCCTAAATTTTCCAAAAATATTTAGGTGGCGACCCCGTAATTTGGAAATATAGTCCATTTTTGACATTTTTTATTCGAAATCACTTTTCCAAAAGATTTGCCGGATTTGGACTCATTTGTGTTTATCTATTTCACATTGCACTTGTGGAATCAGATTCAGAACCACGGGAATCTGAACTGTAGGTGTAGACACCCCATTTTTTTATTGCCCGCAATACTTAGGCACTTGGGTCGATACACTCGATGATGAAAGTTGAATTGTGTGCTTTGAATTCGCAGTGATTCGGATTCATTCAGGCTCTCAAAATGACCTGAAATTTTCAACATTTACCATGTTTGAACCTGTGAGTTTCATTTTTGGACCTTTTTTCACTCTAAGCTGAGTTTGAACCAAAAAACAGGGGATGGCATCAAAGCCCGGCTATGCATCAGTGATGGCCGGTTGTGGCTATGAATGGCAAATCGGCCCTTGGTGGCAAGAAATACTATTCTAGGCGAGAGCCCGCCAGCTGTCCATTTTTGAAGATATTTATCACCTTTTGAGCTAGAATTCTATAAAAACGAAGTTGTGTGATTGTTTTGAGGGTTGAACAAAATTTATATACACCTTGAGAGCTTATCCCTCCTCTTTCTTCCATTGCAAGCAACCTTTGAGCTAACCTAGCTTCCTTGTGTCATCTCTATACTCCATACACAACCTTGTCTCACCACCTTAGAGCCTTGGTTGATCTTGGAGAACCTTAATTCAAGCTTGAGAGTGGGTTGAAACCAAGGGGTTTTGTGGATCACAAACAACAAGCTTACCCCCTTGAAAGGTATAGGCTTGTTATCTTCTTTCTTGCCTTCATTTCTTTCATTTGCTACATAATTCTTACTGTTTTGTGTTGCTTTGAATCTATTTGAAGTGTTTGAGATTGGGTTTGAAGAGCTACCAAAAGGGTAGCAAGAGAGCTTTCTCTTTCTACACCTTTACCAATAGCTCAAACCCTTCCTTTTTCACTCTTTTTCTTTGATATCAACACTGATTTTCAGAGTTTTAAAGAGGCAAAAAATCATGTTTTAAGGTTTCTAAACTGGAGGGGTTACCTAGCCTTCATTCTTCTCTTTATTTTCTAACTTTTTAGGCACTTTTCATTAACTTTTAGCCTCTATTTTTCATGTGTTAAGGGCTGTTTAAGCCTTTTAAATTGGCTCATGCTTTGTTTAGTTCATTTGTTGTCTCACAAGTTGGCATACATAACTTGTTACATGTTGTTCCAAGCTTTCCTTTACTCATTTCCATGTTTAGGAGTTTAATTTTAATAATCAATCCATCATCCATCTCTTTCATTCTTGAGAATGATTTCAACCGATTGAGATTGTTCAAGACATGTAAGAAAGACTCCTACTTAATGGCTTAATCTTTTCAAATATTCATTGCCAACAGTATAGTCTTTCTCTCATGCTTTAGAAGAACCTCTCATTTGAGATTACTTCTTGTTTAGAGGACTTTAACATCATTATGGACAAATGGACTAAAGAATGGCAAGGTTTAATAAAATTGTCTTAAAACTTGGATCAACACACATAAAGAAAATGGCTTCAATTGCTTCAACTTGGCCGGACGTTGTACCAAGTTCTTTGTGTCAAGAGTCGTCGCATGCTAATCCATGGCATTATGATGATTCTTGAAGCGTTGCAACCAACCTCTTTGATTTCACACTATGATAAGAGGGAGGGGTAAGTCTCTTTGCATTTCATCGAATTTGTCCAAAATTGCATCCGAGATCATCAAGCAATCATTTTCCTCGTTAATGGCTTTGGAATCAATTTCAACCTTCTCTCAAGGCTTTTCCATGACAGAGAAGGAAAAAAGGGACAAACAGAGCATGAGGACACTCTGTTAGCACTGGTTCACCTCAAAACACAAAAACAGGGCTTCGCACCAAATTGATGCACGGCCGGCCATCTGTGATACACGGCTGGCCCTCAGTGTGTGGCCAGCAGTGCAGTTTTGCAGAAGACAGAGGCAGTGGCTGAAGGTGAAACAGAGTCGGCTTCGGCAGACAGAGTTGCTCTAAGGCACTATGCATGCAACCTTCATCCATCTTCACTCATGCATTTTGTCAAATGTGATTAATCATTTCGTTAGTGTTATAATTATCATAATTATAAATTAATCTTTTTGTGATTAATTAGTTGTAGCTAGTTAATTTCGTAAAGTATTGTAACTAGTTAGTTAGTCAATTAGTTATTCAATTTCGTTTTGTAATTAGTTAGTTAACTGGAATAGTTAGTTGATTCAATTGTTGTAAGAAAGTAGTTAATTAGGTTAGTTAAGTTAATTATTTATTAATTCATTCAGTTTTGTAATAGTTAGTTTAATTCAGACTTTTGGTGATTGATTCGCACCCTCCTGCATGAGGGATCAAAATGATGTAATAATGTGTATGTCTTCTAACCCCATGTCTTTCTTCCTTTTATTTATCTTCTTATGATGGTTAGCTTAGGGACATCACGTTTCAATTAGCATTCTTTATGTTTGCATCCATTTCTATTCATGCACCAAGGCTTGGTTCATCATTCCAATTGTGTAGACGTCCCCGAACGCCCCGGGAGGATGACTCCCGTTCGGTTCGTTTGTGGGTCTACTACAGTTCGGACTCGAATGTCACGGTTCTAAATCTTGAACCAAAGAGTCCAAATCCGGCAAATCGTTTTTGAGAAACCAGATTTTTGAAAGAAGTGCCAAACATGGACTGTTTTGCCAGATACAGAGTCGCCACCTAAATATTTTATTTTGGGAAATTTAGGAAACCCTGACTCGGTGCCAAAGGCCACGTGTCTGTCATCACCAAAATTGCCTCGGCTCGGGAACTTGGGTACGATTGGGGAAGGTCAGCTATGAGCACCCCCTCTCGCCCGGTCCGAAGACCGGCCTCTACTAACCATGATATCCGATTTTGAAAACGTTATGTGTTCTTATTCCGGTTATTAGCCTAGAATTACTATGTTATGCGCACAGTAAACAAGTATAGACCAAATCGCCTAAATTGGAATAAAACATTACATGTTTGTTTTGAAAATGGTTTGCTACTCGCAAGTAGGCTAAAATGCAGATTTTGCCACCTTCAAGTGGGCTTTAGAAAAGATGGTTTTGCCACTGTCTAGTGGGCTTAAAACTCACAGTTTTCATGCATTGTTCCAACTTAAGTGATTTGGCCTCCATTCACAGGCATTCAAGCAGTTATATCACATAAGCAACTAGCCTCATGGTAATCATGCTATTATGGCAACATTCACACGCATGCGATATGCTAAAGCATAAAAGCTTACCTAGTACTCCAAGCCAAAACAGAAACTAGTTAGTAATCAAATGCATGATCCTAGTTCATGTTAAGTGGCTAATGCAACACAAGCAAGGATGCAATCTTAGACAGGCTCGGCTATCCTAAACATGGTATATGGAATGCTACAAATAACATGTATTCAATTTGGAGTTGAAGTACGATGCAGTTTGTATGATGTGCCGAGCCCGATGCATGTGAGACAAATGTATGGATGCACGCATGCATAGCATAAGGTATGCTAATTTAAACATGTCCTAATCTACCATCATAAGCAGGTAAATAAAAGGGAAGAAAGACGTGGGGTTGGAAGACATGCACACACCCACGCACACTTATTACAAATACGCCCTCACTCGGAGGGACCAAATAAATATACATACCGAATAAATAATTAACTACCCTAGCTAATTAAATATTACAAACCCTTAACTAATTAACAAATTAATTAAGCTATTTAAAGCAGTAAAATGGCCTCGGGAAGAGGGATGCACGCATGCTTGGATTGGCTTCACCCGGAAACTCGCTGCCATTGCACTGTTGCCTCTGTTTACACTGCCCTGCTCCTCTGAAAATTGCCAAAGTCCCAGGATTGCTTCTCTGAGTGCTGTTGAACACCATCGGCTGGAGGAAATGCCCACCGGCCATTGAAAATATCCATCGGCTGCTCATGATGTTATCGGCCACACACTAATGGCCGGTCGGCACTCTATACTGCCGGTCGGCAAACAATTCCTGCAGAAGACAGTTTTGACAGCAACAGAGGACAGACAGTGCATGGCATGGAATTTCAAGCAAATGTGTGCACCAACACATCCCTTATCATGCTTTTGACTCAAAGGGGTATGTTCCTTGATTCTCGGACCACCAATCGCGCATTTCGATGCGTGATGGCCCAAGAAACCAAGTATGCACTTTGATTTCAAATGTCATGCAAACCAAATAAACACATAAAGCCCAACCTCTATCACTTGATCAAGAGGCAAGGCATGCATGCCAAATGCCACCTAAGCATGCAATCTAAACATGCGACATGAACATGCAAGCAAGTAATGCACACTAGGCACACAACCTAAGCAAATAAGCATGCAAGGCATGAAACAAGGTAACAACATTTGAGCAACATGTCAAGCATGGATTTAAGCTAATTTGGGCAGCTCTATACTAGGCCCAAAACAGTGGCTAAATGTCATGGAAATGAGGGCCAAAACACATACACACATGCACATGTTATGGTCCAACACTTAAGCATTAAACAAGCAACTCTAAGGCACACTTGAAAGGGGATATCATGGACAATTAGCATGCAACATAAGCTCTGAAAATCATGTCAAAACATGGTGCCAAACCAAGCAACAAGGCAAGCTAAACATGCAACAATGGTCCAAGCATTCAAGGCTCACCGAAGAGGCAATGGACTACACTTAGTACAACCACACATGGCAAGACTTAAGCGACCAAAAACAGAGTTTTAGCACACCAAACAAAGCCCAAAAGACCACCTAGATGGCATCTAAATGGTTCAAATTTAAAGGCATGCATAAAGGGTAAAACATGGAGCATACAACACAAGCTTTTGAAGCATCAAAGAGGTGTCCAAGGCAAGCATACAAGCACACCAAAGGGACTGAAATGGCATGACAAATGGTTCCAAACCACTGAAACAAAGCAAGGATGGCACGCTAGAGGAGTCAATGCTTAAGGTATACAAGAGAGGTTGCATGGTAGCTATACAAAGCAAAGCATGGATGACTCAAATGACCCAAAATAGTCCTTAAGCATTTCAAAACAAGCATAAAAGCTTCACGAAGCTAAGCCAAAACAAGTAAGCATAGTGGTCTAAATGCTAGATACATGTTAAGGCAATTTCATGGCATTACAAGACAAGTATGCTAAGCATGCATGGTGTGTCTAAACCAATTAAAAACAGTGCTATATCATGGCAAAATAAGCACAAATAACACTTAAGACATGGCCAACATGAACTTAAAAATGGTGCTCACACATGAGGCTTAAATGGGACTTTTTGAAGACAACAAGGAGAGGGGATGGCCCTCTCCTTCTTAGGACCTTAAACCACCATCCTCACCACTGAAATCCCTCAAGATTTCAGTGGTGAGGAGGCCCAAACAAGGTGGTCCCGAAGTTCACCAAAAATAGCACAAAATAGGGCCAAACAAGGCCTAAGAGGGGGTAAACGACCCCAAACACAAAAGTATCCTTAATGAAGTATCTTAAACACAAAAAAAAAACAGAACTTTTTTATGTTATACACAAAGCTCAAAACAGCAAGCAAGGCAGGCTAAAATCTGGTGCAAAAATAGGGAATAAAAGAGGTTTAGATGCTCACCCTTGTAGACCAACGGGGACAGCAGCCTTTGGTCCCAAAAATCAGTTCCTTAGCCTCTGAAAATGACCTCCAAGAAGCCTAGATGGATGATGGAGAGGTGTGGTTGAGAGGTGGTGTGCAAAGGGGCCAAGAACAAGACCCTTTTGAACCCTTTAACACACCCAAATGTAGAGAGAGAGAGATATAGAGAGGGAGTGATATATATATATCTTATATATCAAATTTTTCTAACCCTTGAAATGGAAGGAGAAGCCTTTCTTATATAGACAAGGCAAAGGCTCCAAGCTTCTAAGAGAAGCTAACATAAAAAGGGTCAAAGGGGTCAAGCTTCTAAGGGAAGCTAAGCAAAGGAGTCAAGCTTCTCTTAGAAGCTTGATCAAAAGGTGCAAGCTTCTCTAAGAAGCTAAAAAGGTGCAAGCTTCTCTAAGAAGCTAAAAAGGCCAAGCTTCTTGGAGAAGCTAAAAAAGACCAAGCTTCTTGGAGAAGCTAGAGTAAAGGGTTCAAGCTTCTTGGAGAAGTTAAACCAAAGGTTCAAATGGTTCAAGAGGTTCAAGCTTCCCCAAGAAGCTAAAACCAAGGGTTCAAAAGGTTCAAGCTTCCTCAAGAAGCTAGAACCAAGGGTTCAAAAGGTTCAAGCTTCCTCAAGAAGCTAAAACAGGGGTTCAAAAGGGTCAAGCCTCCCAAAAAAAAAGGTCTCGGCCAGAAAAGGAGTCAATCAGCCAAATAAAGTGCCGGCCGGCCACAGAGAGTGCCGACCGGCCATTGATACCAAGCAACCACGGCCGGTAGCAACAAGGAATGGCCGGTGATGTGTGGGGATGTCTCACAAGTCACCCCCTGCCCCTCAAAAGCAAGACACAAGTGTTTGATGCAAAACCAAACACAAAACAGTCGAGTCGGGAGATCCTGAGGCAAGGCGCGTAGTCGAGACCTCCGGGAACTCGAGACGAACACAAACATGGATGATCACCGGGTGTTCAAACGGTGACGTCCAAGTCTTGAGGACGGTCAAACATGGGGTGTCTACAAATTGCATTGTTGTTTAAATAGTTCTTTGAATACGTGCTTAGACCGCATGCTATTTCATTGATTCATATACTATGCTTAGTAGCCGAGCCCATCTAGATTCCATATCGCATGTGTTGCATTAGTCATATTGCATAGTTAGGATCATGCATTTCTCTAACTTTTTTTTTTTTTTTTTGGCTTGGAGTACTAGGTAAGCTTTTATTAGCTTTAGCATAAATCGCATGTATGTGATTGTTGCCGTATTTCGCATGCTTACCATGAGGCTAAGTGCTTAAATGATAAACTGCTTGAATGGTTGTGGAAGAAGGCTAATTGCTTGAATTGGAATAATTTGAGCAATGTTTATATGCGATCACTTTTTCAAGTGGTAAACAAACATGACTCGAGATGTTCCAATTCCTGCAAGTTAGTCTATATTTGTTTGTGTGCGCGTCACGTAGTAAATGCTAGCCTAAATAAACCAGAACAAGAGCACATAATGTATATAAAATTCATATCGTAATTAGTAGAGGTCGATTTTTGATCGGGCAAGCAGGGGTGCTCAATTTATGACCTTCCCCTCTCGTACCTAAGTTCCCGAGTCGAGACAATATTGCGAATGACGGACAAGTGGCCTTTGGCACGAGTCATGGGTTTCCTAAATTTTCCCAAAATAAAATATTTAGGTAGCGACTCTATATCTAACAAAGCAGTCCAATTTTGGCATATTTTGATTCAAAATCAATTTTCCAAATGATTTGCTGGATTTGGACTCTTTGGTGTTTATCAATTTCACATTGCATTTGTGAGATTAGATTCAGAACAGCGAGAGTCCGAACTGTAGGGCTTATTTCCAGCTTCCGAAAAGGGGTACGAAAAAAGTCGAGCTACAGCTTCTGGCGACTCTGCTGGAGAATTTAGAGAACTTGACTTGAAATTTATGATACGACATTTTATCTACACTTATGTGTTTCTTTGCATTTCATTTGCATCAATGCACCTAGGTCATTGTGTTTTTCATCTACTATTCCTAGACAATTTGCCAGAGGCTTGCCAAAAGGCTGACTAGTCGCGGGCTCTGCCATGATAGGAACACAACCCTTAGATCTGGACTACCGCTGTACCGTTTGAACCTCATTTCACTTCTCGGTGTTAGGTGTGAAAGGTACATTAGGTAGTCTTGCTGAGGTACCCTTTTGACCATTTGGCCTAGTTGCATATTGGAAGCCATAGAGACTGTTCCCAACTACGATAGGTTGCTCACCAGAATGCAAGATTGCATAAAACCACTTTGTTTGAATAGTGAACCCTAGTTCCTGACGAAACTAGGACAGGGTAACCCTACCCCCTCATAGGGTTGTTTTGGATCTTACTTAACTGGTATGTGCTTTACAGTGAAATTGTACAGGAACGTGCGTATCAGTTGCAAGTTGGGTATCAATTTTAGGGGCAGAATTTAGTGTTGAGAGAAATCCTACAACTTTGATTACATCTGTGTGTTGTCTTTTTCCACTCTTTTTCTTTGATATCAACACTAATTTTAAGAGTTTTAAAAGGGTCAAAAATCATGTTTTGACGTTTCAAAACTGGAGGGGTTAGCCACCCCTCCTTGTTCTTGCTTATTAGCCTTCATTCTTCTCTTTATTATCTAGCTGTTTCGGGTCTTTTCATTAACTTTTAGCCTCTATTTTTTATGTGTTAAGGGCTGTCCAAGCCTTTTAAATTGGCTCATGCTTTGTTTAGTTCATTTGTTGTCTCACAAGTTGGCATATATAACTTGTTGCATGTTGTTCCAAGCTTTCCTTTACTCATTTCCATGTTTAGGAGTCTAATTTTAATAATCAATCCATCATCCATCTCTTTCATTCTTGAGAATGATTTCAACTGGTGGAGATTGTTCAAGACATGTAAGAAAGACTCCTACTTAATGGCTTAATCTTTTCGAAGATTCATTGCCAATGGTATAGTCTTTCTCTCATGCTTTAGAAGAACCTCTCGTTTGACATTACTTCTTTTTTAGAGGACTTCAACATCATTATGGACAAATGGACTAAAGAATGGCAAGGTTTAATAAAATTGGCTTAAAACTTGGATCAACACACGTAAAGAAAATGGCTTCAATTGCTTCAACTTGGCCGGACGTTGTACCAAGTTCTTTGTGTCAAGAGTCGTTGCATGCTAATCCATGTCATTTTGATGATTCTTGAAGCGTTGCAACCACCCTCTTTGAGTTTATACTATGACAAGAGGGAGGGGTGGTCTTATTCTTTGCATTTCATCGACTTTTGCCCAAAATTGCATCCGAGACCATCAAGCAATCATATTGCTTGTTGATGGCTTTGCAATCAATTTCAACCTTCTCTCGAGGTTTTCCCATGACAGAGAAGGAAAAAATGGACAAATAGAGCTTGAGGACACTCTGTCTGCAGTAGTTCACCTCCGAACACAAAAACAAAGCTTTACACCAAATTGATGCACGGCCAGCCATCTATGGGCCCAGCCGGCCATCAGTGATGCACGGCCAGCCCTCAATGTGTGGCCAGCAGTGTAGTTTTGCAGAAAATAGAGGCAATGGCTAAAGGTGAAACAAAGCCGGCTTGGGCAAACAGAGTAGCTCTAAGGCACTGTGCATGCAACCTTCATCCATCTTCACTTATGCATTTTGTCAAATGTAATTAATCGTTTTGTTAATGTTATAAATATCATAGTTATAAATTAAACTTGTTGTGATTAATTAGTTGTAGCTAGTTAATTTCGTAAAGTATTGTAACTAGTAAGCTAGTCAATTAGTTATTCAATTTTGTTTTGTAATTAGTTAGTTAACTAGAATAGTTAGTTGATTCAATTGTTGTAATAAAGTAGTTAATTAGGTTAGTTAAGTTAATTATTTATTAATTCATTCGATTTTGTAATAGTTAGTTTAATTCGGACTTTCGGACATTGATTTGCACCCTCCTGAGTGAGGGATCAAAATGATGTAATAATGTGTATGTCTTCCAACCCCACGTCTTTCTCCCTTTTATTTATCTACTTATGATGGTTAGCTTAGGGACATCACGTTTCAATTAGCATTCTTCATGTTTGCATCCATTTGTATCGCATGCAACAAGGCTCAGTTTATCATTCTAACTGCGTTGTTGTTTAAATACTTCTTTGAATACGTGCTTAGACCGCATACTATTTCATTGATTCATATACTATGCTTAGTAGCCGAGCCTATTTAGATTTCATATCGCATGTGTAGACGCGCTCCTGGGAACTCTCCGATATCTGCGCTCGCCAGGGGGCCGTGAATCTCGTTTCATTCTGAGCTACTACAGTTCGGACTCAATCTCATGGTTCTGAATCTAATCTCGCAAAGTGCAATGCAAGACCGACAAATCACCAAAGAGTCCAAATCCGGCAAATCGTTTTTGGAAAACTGATTTTAATAAAGAAGTGCCAAACATGGACTGCTTTGCCAGACAAAGAGTCGCCACCTAAATATTTTATTTTGGGAAAATTTAGAAAACCCTGACTCGTGCCTAAGGCCACGTATCCGTCATCACCAAAGTTGCCTCGGCTCGGGAAGTTGGGTACGAGAGGGGAAGGTCATGCAATGAGCACCCGCGCTCGCCCGATCAAAGATCGGCCTGTACTAAGCATGATATTTTGTTTTTGAAAACACATGTGCTCTTATTCCTGTTAATTAGCTAATCTTACTACGTGATGCACACAGCATACAAGTATAGACTAGATCGCCTAATTTGGAACCAAAAATTGCATATTCGTTTGAAAATGGTTTGGAGTTTGCTACTCGTAAGTAGGCTAAATCAAGGATTTTAATGAATTGTTCCAATTTAAGTAATCCAACCTTCACCCACAGGCATTCAGGCAGTTAATCACATAAGCAGTTAACCTCATAGAAAGCATGCTTTCATGGCAATCAATAACACACATGCAATATGCTAAAGCGTAAACACTCACAGTGTACTCCGAGCCAAAACAAAGAACTAGTTAGAAATCATGCATGGCCCTAGTTCATGTTAAAACGGCTAATGCAACACATGCGAAAATGCAACTTAGATAGGCTCGGTTATTCTAAGATGTCGTGTGAAGTGCAACTTGATAACATGCTGTTTGAACACGTATTCAAGTAATTGTTGAAATACTATGCAGTTAGTATGATGCGCCGAGCCCGGTGCATGCAAAACAGATGAACGGATGCACGCATGCAAGCATAAGGCATGCTAAACGAAATATGCCCTAAAACTAACCATCGTAAGCGGTTAAGTAAAAGGGAGAAAGAAATGGGGGTTGAAAGACATGCATCACACACACGCACGCTTATTACAACAGTTGGCCCTCTCGACGGAGGAACCGAATAAGAAGCTAACTAGCTAATCTAAGCTAATTGAACTAATTATTACATCACAATGAAGCTAATTAACTAACCCTAGTTAACTAACTATTACAAAACAATTAAGCAGCTAAACGCATTAACTACTTAAATCACAAGCCAAAGCATAAACTAGCTAATCACATTAGCTAAGTAAAGCAGTAAACAGAGGTGCCCTCAGACGGAAGAATACATGCATGCCCGGTCACCTCGTTCGGAAATCCGTCGCGATGCCCCAACTTGCCTCTGTTTGCAACTGTTCTCAGAAACTTGCACCAAGCTCCAGAAAGCTTAAACTCCACCATGGGAACCTGTGGGAGGGTGGCCGACCACCTAGGGGTGTCACCAGCCATGGCCGACCACCTATCTTTGTTGTAGACCAGAAAAAGTGGTCAGCCAGCTAGTTTTTCTAGCTGGCTGACCAGTTGTTGCTGCCGAACTCCAGTTTTCCGCAACAGAGAGCAAGAAAGGGCATGGCAATGTATTTGCAAAGTATGTGTGCACAACCACCCTCCCTATCATTTCATGAGCTCAATAGGGTGTGGTTCTCGACCTTCAGGCCACCAATCATGCATCTCGATGCATGATGGCCGAAAGGCGAAGTTGCACAATTCAATATTAAAATGAATGCACAAGTAAACACATAAAGCCTCTAACTTTATCATGTGTGATCAAAAGCGTCAGCGACCGAGAATTACGGCACGTTTCATCACTTTAAGTATGAAACGTCCCTCGTTTCCCGTGTTTGGACTAACACCTATTCCAAACACAATGCAACACAAGCATGGCATACACAATGCGACTTAAGCATGCAAACATGCAATGCAATGAAACAAGCATATGAACAAGATGCAAGGGACAAGCATGCAAACATGCAATGCAACATGAACAACCTAACAAGGCTAATGGCATGCACAATGCACAATGCTAAGAACAACAACTAGCATACACAATGCTAAATGACAACTAGCATATGCAATGCAATGAACATGGTATACACAAATGTAATGAAACAACATGGCATACACAATGCGATGAACTACATGGCATAGACAATGCTCAATGGACTTAAACCAAAATGGATAAACCTCAGTCATGCCCAAATTAGTGGCCATAATGATGAAACTAAGGCACCAAAAGACAAGGCATGCATGCACAATGCATTGGCCAACCAAGTAGGCCTAAGAGCACAACCCTCAAGAAGGCTCAAGGAGTGATAAATGCGGAAGTGTAACAACACTAAATGCACTAAGATTAAGTAAGAAATGATGCCAAATCATTTAAATAGCTCAAAGATAGCATGCATGAGTCAACAAAACACAAAGCTAGCAAGGCCAATTGCACTACAGCTATACAAAGCATGAAGGATATGGCAACGGCAACCCAAAACAGTCCTAGAACATGTCAAAATGATACTAAAACATGCATGGAAGGAAACCAAAACAAGCTAGCATGAAAGGCATAAGGCATGATGCATATAAGGCAAATAAGGTGGATTACACTACACCTATTAAGATCAAGCATGGGATGACTTAACCAACAAAAATCAGAGTTATATCATGGCAAGATAACCCCAAAAACACATTGAAATGATGGCTCGCAAGCTAAGGCATGAAGGCATACGCAATGATTCATGTTAAGGCATAAAGGGGCAAACCCTCCAACGCATTGAATGAGTGATAAATGTAAGTGCATGAGCATGAAACATGGGCTGAAATCACATACGAAATGATGCCAAATCATTCAAATAGTCCAAGCAAAGCATGCTAATAGACTTGACACACAAAGCTAACAAGCTAGAATGCACTATAGCTATACAAAGTATGGCATGCATGACCAAAACAACACAAATCAGAGCTAGAGCATGCTAAAGCATGGACAAAAGCTTCTTAAAGTTAAGCCAAAAGCATACTAGAATGACATGTTAAAGCATGATGCATGTTAGGCTAATTCATGGAAATACACTACAAGTGCATGGAGCATGCAAGAGGTGACCATACCAAACCCTAACAGAGGTATGACATGGCAAAACATCACCAAAAACATGCTGAAATGGACTCAAGGCAAGCTAGAATGACATGCTACTTCATGAAGCATACAAAGCTAGTTTATGAGATTTACACTACAAGTGTATAAACCATGCATGGAGTGACCAAACCAAGTAAAAACAATGGTATGCCTCAGCAAAATAAGCCCAAATACAAGCTAAGATATGGCCAATATAAACTTAACAAACATGCTCACACATGAGGCATTCAAGACAAGTATTGAAGACACAAGGACAAGGGATGACCCTCTCCTTTTTGGGACCTCAAAACACCATCCCCACCACTGAAATCCCTCTGGATTTCAGTGGTGAGAAGGCCAAAATAAGGTGGTCCAAAAAGCTCACAAAGAAGGCACAAAATGAAGGCCAAACAAGGCCTAAAAGGGGGTAAACAACCCCAAATACAAAAGTGACCTTAAACAAAGATCTTAAGCACCAAAATTTAGAACTTTTTGTAGTTAAGAGTTAAGCTGAAAATAGCATGCAAGTAGAGCTAAAAGCTTAAGCAAAAATGGGGGTTTAAAAGGTTAAAAGCTCACCCTTGAAGACCACCTTCAAAGCTGCAACTCCAGCAGCTTCTTTAAGCTCAAACCAGTCCAAGAACTCCAAAAACAACTTCAAGGGACCTCAGCTCCAAGAGTATGGTGTTTAAGTGTGTGTTTGTGTACAAAAGTGAAACAAAATGACACTTTAAGGCACAAAAATGAAAGAGATTGAGGATTATAGAGACAAAGGTGTATGTATCCTTCTCTAACTCCAAATGCTGAACCTGGAGGAGGGAGGGGGAGCCTCCCTCTTATAGAGAGCAAAAGCACAAGCTTCTTCAAGAAGTTAAGGCTCAAGGCCATCCCTCCATACACGTGTATGGAGGATGGTTCTTGTGCTCTCCAGCTGTGCCAGCTGGCCAAAAATATCTCCAAAAAGGTGACAAAAAGTAGCCGACCACTTGAAGTGGTCGGCCAATACTTTAAGTGCTCGGCCGACCACTTTAAATGGTCTCCCAAGAAGACAACTGGTCGGCCATGCTGGGAGATGGCCAGCAGCATGAAAACAAGCAAAAGGTGTGGTGGTCGACCAGAAAAGATGGTCCAAAGACCAAGAAAACTAGTTGTCAGACCAGAAAACTGGCTGGTAGGAAAGAAAGTGGTTTGCAGGGAGAGAAACTGGTCTCCCACCCTTGTACCACCTTCCAAACAAGGAAAATAAGGTTTGTACCAAAAACAAACCAAAGCGGAGCAAGACTAAAGTTCTGGAGGCAAGGCGCATAGTTGGGAGCCTCGAAAACTAGCTGACGGGCACCAAAAGTTGTTTACCACCACAAAAGTGGCCTCCCAAACCACAGTGGCCCTCTAGGCCAAGGAAACAAGGTGTGGTTCAAAAACCATGCCAAACGGAGAACATTAAGCGATCCCGAGACAAGGCGCGCGACCGAAGACTCCGAAATCGGAAACTAGTCTCCAAACGAGAAAAGTGGTCTACGACCACAAAAAGTGGTCTACAACCACAAGAAAGGGGTTTACAAGACCTCTCCTTCCCTCAGGCAAGGAAAAAAAGGCTTGGTCCGCAAACCGAGCCAAAGCACAAAGAGTTCAAAGGCCCGGAGGCAAGGCACTTGGCCAAAACTCCGGAAACTCAAAATAAGCACAACATGCACTATCACCGAGCGCTCAATCGATGACGTCTAAGTCTTAAGGTCGGTCAAAAATGAGGTGTCTACAGCATGTGTTGCATTAGTTATATTGCATAGTTAGGATCATGCATTTTTCTAACTTTGTTTCTTTTTGGCTTGGAGTACTAGGTAAGCTTTTATTAGCTTTAGCATAAATTGCATGTGTGTGATTGTTGCCATATTTCGCATGCTTACCATGAGGCTAACTGCTTAATTGATAAACTACTTGTATGCCTGTGGGTGAAAGCTAATTACTTGAATTGGAATAATTTGAGCAATGTTTATATGTGATCACTTTTTCAAGTGGTACATATTTCGAAACAATTTTCAAAACAAACATGACTCGAGATGTTCCAATTCTTGCAAGTTAGTCTCTATTTGTATGTGTGGGCGTCACGTAGTAAATGCTAGCCTAAATAAACCAGAACAAGAGCACATAATATATATAAAATTCATATCATAATTAGTAGAGGCCGATTTTTGATCGGGCGAGCAGGGGTGCTCAATTTATGACCTTCCCCTCTCGTACCTAAGTTCCCAAGTTGAGACAATCTTGGTGATGACAGACACGTGGCCTTGGGCATGAGTCATGGGTTTCCTAACTTTTCCCAAAATAAAATATTTAGGTGGCGACTCTGTATCTGGCAAAGCAGCCCAATTTTGGCATTTTTTTTATTCAAAATCAATTTTCCAAACGATTTTCCAGATTTGGACTCTTTGGTGTTTATCAATTTCACATTGCACTTGTGATATTAGATTCAGAACTGCGGGAGTCCAAACTGTAGGGCTATTTCCGAGCTTTCGAAAGGGGGTGCGAAAAAGTTGAGCTACAGTAGGGCTAATCGTATCTGAGAGGAGCATGAAAAGCATGCTACAAAGCGACAATTCCATCGCTCGAGCGAACTGCTCAAATTCTGGAACTTCCATAATTATGTTTGAAGTTCAAACTTGCAATTCAAAGGCTCTAACCTTGCATGATTGGTATAAAATCATGGAAAAACATTGTATAATGTGACCAATTACTCAAAATCATGATAAATTCTCTGAAACCAACTTAGAACTTCATGCATGTCTTGAATTTGATCTTTTCTTTTCAAAACTCAACAAAATGGTATAAGAGATGTGAAACCATGTAGATTTCTTCAAGATCATGTGTCTACAACTCATGCATGTAGTGACTTTAATGAAATTCAACATCAAGGTTAAGAATTTATGCATGTATGTATATGATTAGCTTGTTTCTTCCAAATTCATGGTAATCCTGGCTTCCTCTACACAATTACACGCAAATGAACTTACGAACTTGATGAATTCAACTTCTATATGTTTTATTTTCAAAGTTTAAGGATGAATTTCATACCTAGAGTGTGAATTCAAGTGTAAACCTAGCTCAATCCCCCAATTTGTCTTCAAATCTCCACAATTCTCACCTTTCTCTCTCTAAGCTTGTTGAATGCTTTAGTCTCTCTCTCTCTAGTTTCAACTCATATATGTCAAAATATGAGTTCTAAGTATGATTAAGGCATATATATACACAAATACTCAAGATGATTATGATTAATTAACTGCACTTAGTTCTAATCAACTCTAATCAGTTTAATTATTTTGATCCGAATCAAATTTTAATCAAAGTTACCATAAAATTCTAAGTATTCTAATTAGCCTATTGGGCTAGTCAATTTCGATTTTTGAAGCCGTTAAGGCTCTCACTTTTTGTCTCTAAGTCAGCAATTCTAATAGGTATTCTATGAAGAATAGATATTCACACTCAAAAACATATAATTAAGCAATTAAAATCACACAAATAATATATAAAAGTAATGTGCGCATTGGGGTTGTCACACTAAATCAATCATACAATATCAGATTTATATTGAATATATCTAAGAGCGATAATAGGTGAAGCATTCCTACCTTAGAGAGCTTCAACAATAATTTCAAGACTAAGCTTTCTTTTCTTTTTTTCTCTCTTCCTTTGTTCTCATGTCTTTCTTTTCTTTTCTTTTCTTTGCTTTTGTCATCCTTTCTCAGCCGTGTGTGAGCAAAATGGGAGGAGAAGACTTACTATATAGGCCACTTAAGCTTAGAAGAAAAGGGGAAAAGAAAATAAATAATAAACATTGCCACCTCATGCTCACACAATTTAACGACTAAAGAAGTTGAGTGTATGACATGGTTTTGCACCATGTGCATGCTGAAAGCAAGCCCAAGAAGGCCTAGGGAAGGAGGTAGCACGCCCCTCCCTTTTTTTTTTTTTTTTGGACTACTATATTATTGATATATCTATCTATCTATCTATCACTCTAACTAAAAAGTTTATTCTTAACTAACTTCCAATCAATTTAGTTCCAATTAATTTAGTTTCCTTAACTTGATTATGACACAAAAGTTAACACATAAAATATTAAATTAGAAGGGTTTAGAATTACTACTAACCATGAAATTTTAAAATTATAAATTGCTAATTGAATTGCCCATATTAAAGTGACTTAATATAATTAAAAGTTATAGTTGATTTTTTAAATTAGATTATACAAGTTAACAATAAATATATGTATCACGATAAATTTCATCGAATATAAATGAAATTGTCATACAATACAATTTTTGAAATAAATCAATTATATGAAAATACGGATTCTCACAATCAATCCCCCTTAAGATAATTTCATCCCTGAAATTAACTTGTACCTTGGGTTTCCAAATTTTGGTATAATTAAAAAGCATCGCGTCTTCTCGTTACCATGTAGATTCCTCCAGTTAATGCGACACTCACCACAACAAAATCCCTTTCCCTCATTCATACACCCTCACTTTGCAAAATTCCACCAAACCTACTTATATATAATTGTGGAAGGTGAAATAAATTGCGCCTGAGCAAGACTAGAATTCCTTATCAAAATAACTCTCAGGGCTAGTTATGGACTTGCCACATGGAGGAATAGAAATTCATGCCTTTGGTGGGTTGAGTCTAGCATGAAGGGCTAGAACCAGAATGACAATCAGACATTTTTAGAAGGATCGGAGGAGTAGGAAGCATGCCTGTAGCACGCACCCTTGGGCCCCGCTACAGTTCGGACTCAATTGGTGTCACGGTTCTTAATCTCGAACCAAAGAGTCCAAATCTGGCAAATCGTTTTGAGAAAACAGATTTTTAGAAAAGAAGTGCCAAACATGGACTGCTTTGCCAGATATAGAGTCGCCACCTAAATATTTTTTAATGGGGAAATTTAGGAAACCCTGACTCGGTGCCAAAGGCCACGTGTCCGTCATCACCAAAGTTGCCTCGGCTCGGGAGCTTGGGTACGATTGGGGAAGGTCAGCTATGAGCACCCCCTCTCGCCCGATCCGAAGATCGGCCTCTACTAATCGTGATATCCAATTTTGAAAATGTTATGTGTTCTTATTCCGGTTAATTAGCTAGAATTACTATGTGATGCGCATAACACAAAAGTATAGACTAGATTGCCTAATTTGGAACAAAACATTGCATATCCATTTGTTTGGAAAAACGCTTTGGAATTTGCTACTCGCAAGTAGGCTAAAACACGGATTTCAATGAGTTGTTCCAACTCAAACAATCCAACCTTCACCCACAGGCATTCAGGCAGTTTATAACACATAAGCATTTAGCCACATGGTAAGCATGCTGTCATGTTAACATTCACACTCATGCGAGATACTAAAGCATAAAATACTTACAAAGTACTTCGTGCCCAAAACAAGGAACATGTTAGCAATCATGCATGATCCAAGTCCATGTTAAGTGGCTAATGTAACGCATACAGAATGCCACTAGAATAGGCTCGGCTGATCTAAGAATGACATGTGAAAATGCACAGATAGCATGTATTCAAGTTAGATTTGAAATAGTTATGCAATTAACATGATGCGCCGAGCCCGGTGCATGCAATACTGATGAATGATGCACGCATGCATAGCATAAGGTATGCTAAATTAAACATGTCCTAATACTAACCATCAAAGCAGGTAAGTAAAAGGGAGAAAGAAGTGGGGATTGGAAGACATGCACACACGCACCCACACTTATTACAAATTTGCCCTCGCTCGGAGGGACCAAAAGAATAATACAGCTTAACTAACCTACAAGCTAATTAAATATTACAGACCATTAAATTAATTAAGCAAATTAATTAATCTAAGAAAGCAGTAAACAATGGCCTCGGGGGGAGGGCTCAATGCATGCACGCTCGGTTCCGCTCGGAAATCCACTGCTATGCTCAAGATGCCTCTGTTTTCCCTGCTCTGCTCCTCTGATTGCTGCCAAAGTCCCAAGGTTTGCTCTCTGGATTCTAAGGAACACCACCGGCTGAAGGAGAACACCACCGGCCATATATAATGGTCACCGGCCACAAATTTGATCCATCGGCCAACAATGATGGCTAGTTGGCACTGAAGATAGCTGGCCGGCCAAATCTTTCTGCAGAATCTGTGTTTGACAGTAGCAGAGGGGAAGACTTGGCATGGCAATGCATTTCAAGCAATGTGTGCACCAACCACATCCCTTATCATGTTTATGACTCAAAGGGACATGGGCCTCGATTCTCGGACCACCAATCACGCATTTCCACGCATGATGGCCCAAAGAATCAAGTGTGCATTCTAATATGGAATGCAATGCACATAATCAAAACATAGGGCTTAACCTCTATCACAAGCAATTCAAGAGGCCAAGCATGCATGCCAATGCAATGCAATCTAAGCATGCGAACTAGTATGCAACATGGACAATGCAAGCAAGCAAAGCATGTTAGGCACACAACCTAAGTAAAAAAGCATGAAAGGCATGAAGCAATGCAACCTGCAAGTAGGCAAGATACAAAGTGGGTGTTCAAGCATGCAAGCCAACATGTGACTTCATTCAATCATGCAAATTCAACCATGCAACAACTCACCAATATGCTACAACATACAAGGAGTGCATGCAACAATATGCAAAGGAGGGACTTACACTAATTGGACAGCTCTATACTAAGCCCAAAACAGTGGCTGATGCTATAGAAATGAGGACCAACACACACACACACATGCACATATTAATGAGCCAACACTTAAGCACAAAAAGGCAACTTTCAAGCTCACTTAAAAGAGGCTAAACATGGACTAATGACATGCAATGTAAGCTCTGAAATTATGTTAGAAATGGTGCCATACCAATTAAACAAAGGCAAGCCAAGCATGCAACATGGTCCAAAGTCAAAAGCTAACAAGCCAAAATGCAAAGGGGCTATGCAATGCAAGCCTTGGTAGACCAAAATAGCCAAGGACAGACCTTAAGCATGGCAAAATAAACATAAAAGCTTCATAAAGCTAGGCCTAAAACATGCTTGAATAACGGTTAAAACCTAGATGCATGTTAAGGCTACAATATGGCATTACAAGACATGTATGCTAAACAAGCATGGTACGTCCAAACCAACTCAATACAATGCTATATTATGACATAATAAGCATGAAAAACAGCTAAGGCATGGTCAACATACTCTTAAACATGGTGCTCTCTCAAGAGGCAAAAATGGCCCTTTTCAAGGACAACAAGGAGAGGGGGTGGCCCTCTCCTTCTTAGGACCTCAAGGCACCATCCTCACCTCTGAAATCCCTCAAGATTTCAGTGGTGAGGAGGCCCAAACTCAATGGTCCCTGAGCTCACTCAAAATGGCACAAAATGGAGCCTTACAAGGCTTAAGAGGGGTCAAACAACCCCAAAGCTTAAAGCAACCTTAACCAACTATTTAGAGCACTAAAAAATAGAATTTTTATATGTTATACACAAAGCTCAAAAATAGTTTCAAGGTAGGTAAAAAGAGTGTGCAAAAATGGGGTATAAAAGGACAAGCTTCTTACCCTTGAAGACCCTCTTTACCAATGGAGCTCCAGCAGCTTCTTTAGGTTGAAATCAGTCTAAAACCTCCAAAACAGCCCTCAAGGGCCTCAGCTCCGAGGGATGGTGTGATGGTGGGTGTTTGTGAGCAAAAGTAAGACAAAACACACACAAGAGAGAGATATAGAGGTAGAATATGAACAAACCCTAACCCTAAAAAAAAAAGCTGTCTAAAATGTCTAAACCCCTTACAAGAGAGAAGAGCCCCTCTTTTATAGACAATTAGTCTTGTAAGCTTACAAGACAAGCTTCCTAAGAGGGAGATCCCTCCATACACGTGTATGGAGGGGAGCCAAGTGCATGCCAGCTGCGCCAAAATATCTGCAAAAGCAGATGCACAGTAGTCGGCCGGCCAAAAATGCAATTGACCAAAAAAAGATAGCCGGCCGGCCATCTATAGTGCCGGCCGGCCAAACATTTGGCCGGTGGCAACAAAACACAGCTGGTGGCCTCAAGCCATGGCCGGTGGAGTGTGGGGATGGCCCACAAGCCATTCCCTGCTCCTCCAAGGCAAAGCACAAGTGTTTGGTGCAAAATCAAACACAAAACAGTCGAGTCGAGAGATCCTGAGGCAAGGCGCGTATCCGAGACCTCCGGGAACTCAAGATGAACACAAACATGGATGATCACCGAGTGTTCGAACGGTGACGTCCAAGTCTTGAGGACGGTCAAAAATGGGGTGTCTACAGTTGCCCCTCCTTGACAGAACTCGAAAGTCATAACAATGATAGGAGTGAATGTCAAAGCCTAGAGACGACCCATTTTTGACAAGGCCGAAGACTTAGACAAAGCATGCAAGACAATAAAGATATGCGCCCAAAGGCAAGGGCAAAATGCAAGACAATGCACAAAGCCGGGCATAACTTATGATCATGCAAAGAAAGCTGTAACGAAGCATAACATGCGACAGTTTTAAGCTAGCATACACCAAACTACACTACAATGCAGAAAGGATGTAAGAAACTTATGCAATTCTCGCTACGTCTCACTCGGAGGATACAATACCTGTGCGGTCTGGTTACACCAGCCTCAAATGAACCGTACATACAATATCTTGCCTACAAAGAAAGCAACTTAACAGGTACAATATTGTTAGCGACAATATTGTTAGCGACATGCATAACATGCAAAATGAATGCAAAATGATATGCAGTATATACAAAACTATGTATAATAATGCAAGTGAAAATGCAATGCAATTGAAATGATGCAAACGAAATGCAATGCAATTGAAACATGATCCAATCATGAGCGGTTCAAAACCACACAAATGTCAAATAGATTGATGGTAGTAACAAGTCCGTCTACCATAGAAAAGGTGCTGCAACCCTCAAAGCGCGTACACATGCAGAACTATGAGTGATGTAGACGGACGCAAGAACAAGTATTGGGTGGAATGACATGAGTGGGGAAACAACCCGCTAACGAAAGGACAATGATCCTAATGCTGGATGCAAAAATTACACTACAATGTAATATATAGAGTGGATATGGCATGCAGCCAAACCAAATCTTGCCTAGGAAGGGCATGTACACATACAAGGCATGTCTAACACAGAAAAGGTGCCGCCACCTTCAAACCAAGTTCATCAAGGAATAGGCGCGTACACATGCAGAACTGTGCTTTGACGTGAAAAGTATGAGCACATACCAAACCAAGCTCAACAAGGAAAGGTGCGAGCCATAGATGGAAGGGGATGCAATGGATGCATGCAAGCTACAATGCGATATTTACAATATGCAATGGAATGGAATAGATACGATGGATAAGGCACACATGCCAAACCAAATCTTGCCTAGGAAAGGCATGTACACAAATGAACCGCGTCTAACACAGAAAAGGTGCCGCCACCCTCAAACCAAGTTCATCAAGGAATAGGCGCGTACACATGCAGAACTGTGCTTTGACGTGAAAAGTATGAGCACATACCAAACCAAGCTCAACAAGGAAAGGTGCGAGCCATAGATGGAAGGGGATGCAATGGATTCATGCAAGCTACAATGCGATATCTACAATATGCACCGGGATGTATGTAAATGCAATATTTACAGTGGAATGCATGACATATGCAGTATATTACAATGATGCATGACATATGCAGTATATTTACAATGATGCATGACATATGCACTATCTATAATGATGCATGACATATGTATTATTTACAATGTAATGCATGACATATGCAGTATCTACAATGAATGCATGACATATGCACTATCTACAATGAATGCATGACATATGTATTATTTACAATGAATGTATGACATATGCACTATCTATAATGAATGCATGACATATGCACTATCTACAATGTATTTTTTTGTTTTTTGAAATGCATGTTTGCATGGAATGCACGACAACGCAAGTCGCTTGACATGTATGAAAATGCATGTACTGTGCACACCAATGCACCGAAGGTCTTGCACCTTCCAAGGATTTAAGGTCACCTAGACCGTCATGAACTGTGCACATCAATGCACCAAAGGTCTTGCACCTCCCGAGGATTTAAGGTCTCCTAGACCGTGCGTATTTAAGGTCTCGCCAGACCATGCGTGCTGGGGAAATGCACATTGATGCAAGTGGTCTTGAATGCGCAACCACGCGCGTCGTTGAAATGCATGACAATGCAATTGAGCGGGTTTAAGGTCTTGCCAGACCGGGCGTGTTTACGGTCCCGCCGGACCAGGTAGAGTGCATAAGACAGTGCGATGTGCAAAATAGCGCGATGGAATACATGCAAAATGCAATGAGGTGCGCATAATAGCGCGATTGAATGTATGCAAAATGCAATGAGGCGCGCATAATAGCGCGATTGAATGTATGCAAAATGCAATGAGGTGCGCAACATAGCGCGATGCGTTAAACAACGCGAGTGCACAAGACAGTGCGATGCGCAAGAGGCAACTTTCGAATCTTGTAAAAGACAAAAGGATACAAAAAGGATACATCTTGCACGAATGCGAGTGCCACGCACTGAAGACACGGTCCGAGGTCAAAACGGAGGCCGGTTGGGCTTCGAAAGTGCCAGTTCTTGCACTGTCTTGAATAATGAAGGCCCAAAACCACTCATCTGACCCAAAAAAGGTTGCAGGAGGCTCACCGGCTGCATGGGGAGGTCACTGGCCATCGACCGGCCACCAAAAAACATCACCGGCCAAAAATTTGGCCGACCGGCCAAAAATGCCTGATTCGGGGCAGTTTTGACTTTTCGCCTTGGGTCTTTTAAAATAGGGTTTTAAACCCTATTTCCCTTATTCCCTTTAGCCGACATTTCATACTCTCTCTCTCTAGAGCATTTCTCTTCCTTTATCCCTCGATTTCCTTGCGTTTTAGGCCCGTTTCATCGTTCGATTCGCGTATGCCTTCGCGTTTCAAACATTTTCATCCAATCGAAACTTCGTTTCAGCACTTCCTTTTCGATTTCCGCTTCTTGGGGTTTGTTTCCCCCAAGTTTTCCTTGATTTTCTCATATTTTTCCATATTCCGGCTTTCCCGGCCATTTTCTACCCTCCCGGGGTTGACTTTTCGGTTGACCCTTCGTATTCCAGCCCGATTTTCCCTCTTCCGGCTATTTTTCCATCACCTTTGTTATGGCGGACGACATCCCACAGGGCGGGACTCCCCCGGAGCACTAGATGGATCCTGGGGTCGAGCTTCTCCTCCTAAGCGTCCGTCCATTCGACCCAGCGACCTACCGGCCGGCAATTCATGTGCTACCTCCTGATGGACTTCGCCAGTTTCGGAGCTTTGACAGGGCGATGCCTCCGGAGCTTCTCCTGCGTGAGCCTACATCTCATCTGTCCTTCGGCGCTTCCGAGGTACCATTCCTTCCTCTGTTTTTATTTTCCGCAATGTAGAATATAAAACTGCCATAGCTGATTATATTCTTTAACTGCTTAGCTCAAAGACCCCGATGCACTGTACATTGAAGTTGATCTCGAACAAACTTGCAACTGACACGTGCGTACGCACTGCGCTGACTCTGAATCACTCAAACACACTGACACAGTACACACTGCACACACTGTAGTTTATTGCAATCATACCGGTACCCGATATCTGTTTGAATCTGAAAATATGCACATATGCTGTATTTGTACTGAACCACGCAAACACGCTGACACATCACACGTTGTAGTTCACTGTAAGTACACCGGCACCCGGTACCTGTTTGAACCTGAAAATATGCACGCATGCTATATTTGCACTGAACTACTCAAACACGCTGACACATCACACGTTGTAGTTCACTGTAAGTACACCGGCACCCGGCATCTGTTTGAATCTGAAAAACATGCTGTATTTATCTTGATTCGGAATGCTTTTCAAAACTGGTATATTTAGCATCGCTTCGCAATTGTTTGCCTGAAAATAGGGAGATTCCCATACCGTCCGGGGGTATGGGAATATCGCCGCTCGTGATTGGTACGCAGAGTTACCTAATGCGGTCCGCCATATCGTGGATCAGACAGGTTTTGGTGCATTCTGCAAAGGGCTGTCCAGACTTACTATGAGCAGGCCTCTCCTCGCTGCTCTAGCGGAGAGGTGGTGGGACACCACCGACTCGTTCCATCTTTCTGCGGCGGGAGACATGACGATGACTCCCTATGATTTCTCGATGCTCACCGGCATCGGGGTAGGGGGTGATCTGATCCCCTTCGACACCGATATGGACGAGTGGACTGCTGCTCAGATGCATCTGCTTGGCGAGGTGCTGTCTCTCGCGCGTCCAGGCTACGTCCGATGTTCCTGGTTTGAGGTGCAGTTCAGGGTCCAGCCAGCTTTGACCGAGGAGGCTCCGATTACCCAGGAGGCGGTGGAGCGGTACGCCCGCGGCTTTCTCATGTTCTTGCTAGGGACGACTATTTTCGCCGACCGGGCGAACACCGTGCCCCTCTGTTTGCTCAGCGCCTTAGTGGATGTCACACAGATCTTTCGCTATGACTGGGGAGGTGCCGCTCTGGCTACGCTTTACGGATACATGAGCTCGGCTTCCCGTGGCAGCGGACAGTTGCTCGGGGGCTACTGGCATGCTTGGGAGGTACATTTCTTTCTCCGCTTTACATTTCTACTTTTACACTTTCTGTAACTCTGTACTGTACTTTGTACACTGCACACACTGTGGTCTGCTTTACACTGACTGTATACTGTTCAAACTGTACACACATATTCTGCTTTACACTGACTGTACACTGCTCACACTGTACACACTCTGCTCAATACACTATCTGCACAATACACTACACGATACACGGCTCTGTTATTTCTGCTTTGTTCTGCATTCCGCTTTATCTGATAAGCATACTGGTATTTATTTTGCAGTTATGGGTCTACACTTACTTTCCCAGACTAGCCCCAGTGCCAGACACGGAGACTCCTCCCGCTGTCCCATTCTTGCAATGCTTCGACGGGAGGTGCGTGCGGAGGCCCCGGGAGACGTTTAGCTTCTTCTGCCGCTATTTTGACACCATCACCCCCGCGGAGGTATGTTTAACTTTAGAGTTCATTTGAGCTTCGCTTTTCATTGTATGTTTTCAACAACAGTAGATATCAAACTGTACGTCATTTTCAGATCACCTAGCAGCCCTGGGCTCCGTTGCCAGCGACGATTCGGGACCGATTTGCCGGTGCTGCGGAGACCTCGCGTTTCCGGATTCTGCTAGAGGGCCCGGTCTGTCGGGCTTGGTACCTAGGTGAGCGTTTCCTCCGCCAGACCCTAGGGTTACCAAAGCAGATAGTCCCAGTTCACCCTCCTGAGGATATGAGGGAGACCGAGAGATTCACTGCCGAGCAGATGGCCGACTACACGATCGGCTGGGACGCAATTCGTTTCAGAGGCATAGGCGATTACAGAGAGTACGTGCAGACGTATATCATGCGGCCTCTGAGCGGTGGCCGTCGGGTTGAGGGAGAGAGGCCCGTGGCACCAGCAGCTAGGGCAGGAGCGGGGGCTGGAGCGGGAGCGTCACGGAGAGCTCGGGTCCGCAGCAGGGGTGGAGCCCAGCGAGGGCGGGGGGCTGGTTGGCCTGCACTGCCTACCTCGCTGACATACAGAGGGCAGAGTGGGGCAGCCTACCAGATCCCCTTTGCCTCTCCTCCGGCTGATCATGAGTTGGTCGGTGTCCCCGACTTGCCTCCGGTATGTACTACTACATTTTGCATCTTGCATTGGCATTTCATTTCAGTTTATTTGATATTCCGCAGAATACTGATGCATATGATACTTTTGCAGGCTTCTTCCGAGTATACCCGGTAGTCCTTGGAGCTGAATGCCTCCATGATGGGGATGTTGCAGCGGACTTTTGACCTTCTGGCCCTCTACAGTATTCCGGTATGTTCTTCAACCACAGTCTCAAACTAGACATAAACTGCTTCACATAATCTGATGCACAATACAACACTTGATGAACTGCTCACGGCATTCGCACACTGTACTCATACACTACATTCTGCACCGATAAACTGTTCACGGCATTCACACACTGTACTCATACACTACATTCTGCACCGATAAACTGTATACTGATGCGTTTGCCCTTTTATGCTTTTCAGCCTCCCTTCCAGATTCCTACTGTAGGAGGTGTTCCAGCCAGACCTCCTATTCCTGCTGGAGGAGATGGAGAGGGCAGAGTATTCCCCCGTACCAAGGCGGGGCGCACTCACGTCGGGAGTAGCTCGAGGGCTCCAGTCCCTGATGACGATGACGAGGAGTCAGAGGCAGAGGCGGAGGCGGAGGCGGAGGCGGAGGCAGAGTCGTCGGGGGAGGAGACCGGGGATGGCTCGGACTCGAGCTCGGATGACAGTGCTGATGATGCTCCTGGACCTTCGTCCAGGAAGAGGACTAAGACGGACCAGTAGCCCTGGAGCCACTTGATATACAGATTTTTGTTGTTTTTCTTCTTTTTTGTACTCTTCCCTTTTGTTGGTAGCTAGGATACTTTGTACTGCCGCAGGCAGATTTTGTTTCCAAAACTTATGTACTTGAAAAGATGATGAAATGAAACAAACTTTTTGTCTGAAAAAGTGTTTACATTTGTATATCTTTACATTTCACTGCATCACACCATATTACATCTCAATGTAAATGAAATTGATTTGTTGTCTGAAAACTGAACACTTGCATTGTAATAATCAGATAACGAACCAATCAACAGTAAAACAACCCAAGCAACCCACTGCTTGATTCTGAACACACAGCCCTTACTCTACTTGGGATTAATCTGCATACAGCCCGTAACACAGCATTCGGTTCATTCTGCAAACAGCAAATCCTGAACAAATAGCCCAATCTGACAAGACGGAATACGAAAGCAAAACCGGCTGGAGTTGAAACACAATCAAATGTAGAGAATGGCACAGCACTCTAAGTATAAACGATTTTTGAAATTGAAAAAGGGTTTCAACCTAGGTATCGAGCCTACAACTGAACACAGCGGGGAAAGACTCAAACAAAAGGCACACGACCTAAGCACAACGAGACACGCTCGGAAAAGGCCCAAAACGAAAGTTGGGCTAAACAAGACAAAAGGCACAACACACGGACGTGTTTACAAAAACGAAAGACCTTAGATCTCGAGGAACCAGTCCCTCCGGGTATGTTCCCCACCCCTTTTGATTTGTGATTCTCACATCACTCGGCCCTGAGGCTTGGCTTTTCTCTCAAAACCCTCTTTTTACTTTTCCTCTCGACTTACACCTCTCTATTCTTTATTCTCTCATTTTTCATCCCTCCCCAGGGTGATTGGTAAATGAATAGGAAGTTGCGGATTCACGCCCAACACTATTGGCTTGCGGCTATTTCTTCCGAAGATGTCTAGCCGACGTTCCAGACAGGAAGTGGTGTATCTTGATCCATTCCGATTTGTGCTTCGTACTTAGCTTAATACCTTGTTGTTTGGAGGATATTGAGAGCTTTCAGCCTCTTACAAACAGCTTTTAGCTGTGCCTTTTCTAGCAAGTATGTTGATGACAGGGGAAAGACAGAACACCTGACTCGAATGTGCCCCTAGTTCATCACTTTGACCATCTTTTGTTTTGGTTTTCTACTAAAACAGTTTTGACCAAGGTGAGAGTTAGATTAACATACTTGTTTGATTTTTGACTTGAAAATCATGCAAGTCAGGCTATAAGCACTGAAAATTTTCCCTTCTGGGTCTCAGAAATGGTCTAGTTTTGGAAAATGAAATAACTTTCGAGAAAATAGTCAACCTCAGTAAAAATTTTCAAAAAACTATTTTTGCAAATGGCCAATGCCAAACAAGCGCGGAACTTACCCTTGAGATGCGCAACCTCGGATCGGAGGTAATCGAAAATTGCCCCTTGCTTGAAAAGGATGCATGGCAATGGAAAGTTGCCCCTGGTTTAAGCGGCAACTCATGGCAACGGAAAGTTGCCCCTTGTTTGGATGATGTCGCGGCATACTGAAAGCCAGTCCTCGTCAATGATGATTACAAACGAACTCTCGGACACGGAGAAGACGAAGACGACCAAAACCAATATATGGACACAGTCACTGTGACAGCGTTGGTGGCTGGACTTCAAGATGAAGTTGATTGCGTGGTCCCGGTTGTCACAACCGAACTATCGGATTCAGAGAAAGCAAAGGTGATCAAAACCATTACATGGACCGAGACGCTATGAAAGCGTTGGGGGCTGGACTTCAGGACGAAGTTGCCTACGTATCCCAAACATGGGAATCAAGCCTTGCGTAGTTCCGGTTAAGGTACACTCGGGTATTTTAACCTTCACTTTTTAGGCTCTAACTTTTGCCAAGGTGCCCGATGCGGGTTTTCGACCTTGCGAGCTTCTGCTTTTCTTTTTTCCTTTTTTATCTTTCTCTTTTCCCTTTTTTTTTTGCATATATATTTTTTGCTTTTGTATATGTTTTGCTCTCTTTTTTTTGTATGTTTCTTTTTCTTCTTTTTTTCTTTTTTGTATATATTTTTCCTTACTCTAACTTTTGCCTGGGTCGCCCTTCTGGGTTTTCGGCCCAGCGAGCCTCTCAAAGGGTAAAAGTGTAACAAGTCCATGCCAAATGGTTTTGAGATTGAAGCCCTCTGTATCCAGGAGAGTGGTTGTTATCTTCGGCTGTTCGAGCATGTCCGACATATTTCTGCCCCTAGTTCGAGGGGTGCTTCTGATCTGGCCACATAGGTCTCACATGGCAGTTGACCGTTGAACAGTCCGCATTGTGGTCAAGGCTTGAAAACAAACGGATTGAATCTTGAGGCTGAGAGCGATCCTAGGCTGCACAATCTCAAGAGCGATTCCACACAGGTCTTCGCAAGACCGCGCAAAACATTTTGTTTTTGAAAGTTTTTAAGGAGGCGACAAATCGCTCGCGCTGAAGATAGTGTGGAACCAATCTGGGTCAAGCCAGGGTCCTTCTCAGTACTCACGCTAACAAGCACGATTTCATTTTAAAAAAGGCTTAGCATGCCTCTCTTTCTCTCAAATTGATCAAAGTTTTACAAAACCCGAGGAATTCCTTCCTCTTCATTTTCACCGCAGTGTTCAAAAAGTTTTGAAAAACTTAGGTCAATGCAATAATCTCAGAGCACAAAAGAGCAGGTGGAATGCGCTGCCGTTTCATTCCAATCCTCTGGCACAACCAACCCAAAATAGCAATAAGCACGGAAACATGATAGCCGCAGCTGTTTCATTCAGATTTCCTGATTGCACTTGGCTCCTCGACTGAGACAGGCTCAAAAGGAAAAATAAAGGGTAATTACAAAACGATGTTCGAGGCAACAACCCCGGAATCACCTGGTATTCTATACAAAAGGGACTGACTCGTTACAACAAGACAAACCCATAAGCAAAAAGGACTGACTCACGACAATGAGACAGACTCAAAACGAAACAAAAGACTGACTCGACACCCAAGCCAAAATTTACAAAACTAGTAGTCGTAGATGCTCAAAAATGCGTGCCAGACGCCATATCCAAAAATACACCAAGCGCCGCCCGCAGGTGGTTTATTTCCTAATTACATACTCATAGTATCAGTATCCTCAAAGTCCAACAGCTGGGTAGTAACAGACTTGGCTGAGGTGGGCGGTAGGATAACCTCATTGTCGATCAAATCTTGCACCTCATGATGGAGGCGGAAACAATTATCGGTAGCATGACCTATTTGCTGGTGGTACGCACAGTACAAAGCAGCATCATGTGTGGGAGAGAGATTCTTCGGGAGAGGCCTGGGCTCCAGGGGTTTAAGATGCCCTCTTTCAGCCAGGATCTGAAGTGCCTTGGACAGAGGCATATAGAGAGCGTGAAAGACCCTGCGCCCTCGGGGCAGGTACTTTGAAGTCTGAGTATTCTTGCTAGACGCACTAGCGAAAGGGTCGGCAGGCACTGCCTTGACTTTCTGATCTTTCCCGGGTGCAGGGTTGGGAGCGGAAGGAACTGTTCTGGCACGATGGGGCCTGTCCCGATTTTCTGACTGGCTAGTACTACCTTCAGTTTGAGCAGGGAAAACATCATCCACAGTCTTGGTCAGGACTGCGAATACTTGCTGTTTGTTCATCCCCCCGGCTTTCAAAGCCTCGACTGCCCACAACAGTTGTTCAATGGGATCGGTATCTGCCTTCATTTTGTCTTTGCCTCTGGCCTCAGCCTGATCGAGGGTTTGGGTTAATGTTGAAACATCATTGCCATAGCTGGAGGCTACCTCGGGTTGGCTAAGTTCGATCACAATTTGTCCCAACAGTGGGGGCTCCTGGGGTACGAAATTCCCGGCATATGGCGCAGCTGATGGCGAAGCTGACATTCCGTAAGCAAGATCTGCCACGGACCTCTGGAGGTCACCTATCATCCCCATCAATTCGAAAGTGGTGGGCTCACGAGCCTGAAACAACTGGGGGGTCCAGACCGGGTGCGCAGCAGGCGACCTGGGTGGATGCGACACATCAACATTAGTCTCACTTTGCAGAGTGATTTCTTGATCTAATGCAGCTGTCATAACCACAATCTCTTCCGAATTCTACGTCATCATAGATCTCGCATCGGCAAGGGGGAACACTGGCTATCCTAGATCAAATCTCTGAACTGAAAGGAAAAACAAGCAGCATTTCAACCCAAACGGATCAAACGCAAGTGCAGCCGAACAACTGTACTCTACTACGGATCACTGTTCCCCAGAATTACTGCCTCAAAATACTGAATCGGATACCCACAGATATAACTGATTCTCACAAATACTGATACTAGTGCTCTCAGGCTTGATACTCAAACTTGCAAACTGATATGTGCGTTCCTGTAGAGATACACTCCAAAAGCACATAGCAAGTAAAGAGAACCAAAACACCCCTATGCTGGGGTAGGGTTTCCCTGTCCTATTTTGTCAGGAGCTAGGGTTTCACTATGCACGCAGCAGTTTCAAACAACCTAACATCAGGCAAGCAACCTGTCCTAGCTTGGAATGGTCACTATGGATTCCGAATATGCACTAGGTCGAATGGTTGAAAAGGGTGCCCCGGTAAAACCAGGGTTTGTGTTCCCATACTGGCAGAGCCCGCAACCGATCAGCCTTATCGTCATGACTTGACAAGATAAGCCTCCGGCAAACCGTTCAGGAATAGCAGATGGCCAACACGGTGTCCTAGGCACACCAATGCACATGCAATGCAAAGAAACACATAAGTGAAATCAAAACAAGGTATCACGAGTTCGAGTCAAGCTCTCTAAAATCCCCAGCAGAGTCGCCAGAAACTGTAGCACGCGCCCTTGGGCCCCGCTACAGTTCGGACTCAATTGGTGTCACGGTTCTTAATCTCGAACCAAAGAGTCCAAATCCGGCAAATCGTTTTGAGAAAACAGATTTTTAGAAAAGAAGTGCCAAACATGGACTGCTTTGCCAGATACAGAGTCGCTACCTAAATATTTTTTAATGGGGAAATTTAGGAAACCCTGACTCGGTGCCAAAGGCCACGTGTCCGTCATCACCAAAGTTGCCTTGGCTCGGGAGCTTGGGTACGATTGGGGAAGGTCAGCTATGAGCACCCCCTCTCGCCCGATCCGAAGATCGGCCTCTACTAATCGTGATATCCGATTTTGAAAATGTTATGTGTTCTTATTCCGGTTAATTAGCTAGAATTACTATGTGATGTGCACAACACAAAAGTATAGACTAGATTGCCTAATTTGGAACAAAACATTGCATATCCTTTTGTTTGGAAAAACGCTTTGGAATTTGCTACTCGCAAGTAGGCTAAAACACGGATTTCAATGAGTTGTTCCAACTCAAACAATCCAACCTTCACCCACAAGCATTCAGGCAGTTTATAACACATAAGCATTTAGCCACATGGTAAGCATGCTGTCATGTTAACATTCACACTCATGCGAGATACTAAAGCATAAAATACTTACAAAGTACTCCGTGCCCAAAACAAGGAACATGTTAGCAATCATGCATGATCCAAGTCCATGTTAAGTGGCTAATGTAACGCATACAGAATGCCACTAGAATAGGCTCGGCTGATCTAAGAATGACATGTGAAAATGCACAGATAGCATGTATTCAAGTTAGATTTGAAATACTTATGCAATTAGCATGATGCGCCGAGCCCGGTGCATGCAATACTGATGAATGATGCACGCATGCATAGCATAAGGTATGCTAAATTAAACATGTCCTAATACTAACCATCAAAGCAGGTAAGTAAAAGGGAGAAAGAAGTGGGGATTGGAAGACATGCACACACGCACCCACACTTATTACAAATTTGCCCTCGCTCGAAGGGACCAAAAGAATAATACAGCTTAACTAACCTACAAGCTAATTAAATATTACAGACCATTAAATTAATTAAGCAAATTAATTAATCTAAGAAAGCAGTAAACAATGGCCTCGGGGGGAGGGCTCAATGCATGCACGCTCGGTTCCGCCCGGAAATCCACTGCTATGCTCAAGATGCCTCTGTTTTCCCTGCCCTGCTCCTTTGATAGCTGCCAAAGTCCCAGGGTTTGCTCTCTGGATTCTAAGGAACACCACCGGCTGAAGGAGAACACCACCGGCCATATATAATGGTCACCAGCCACAAATTTGATCCATCGGCCAACAATGATGGCCGGTCGGCACTGAAGATAGCCGGCCGGCCAAATCTTTCTGCAGAATCTGTGTTTTACAGTAGCAGAGGACAAGACTTGGCATGGCAATACATTTCAAGCAATGTGTGCACCAACCACATCCCTTATCATGTTTATGACACAAAGGGACATGGGCCTCGATTCTCGGACCACCACTCACGCATTTCCATGCATGATGGCCCAAAGAATCAAGTGTGCATTCTAATATGGAATGCAATGCACATAATCAAACAATGGGGCTTAACCTCCATCACAAGCAATTCAAGAGGCCAAGCAAGCATGCCAATGCAATGTAATCTAAGCATGCGAACTAGTATGCAACATGGACAATGCAAGCAAGCAAAGCATGTTAGGCATACAACCTAAGTAAAGAAGCATGAAAGGCATGAAGCAATACAACCTGCAAGTAGGCAAGATACAATGTGGGTGTTCAAGCATGCAAGCCAACATGTGACTTTATTCAATCATGCAAATTCAACCATGCAACAACTCACCGATATGCTACAACATACAAGGAGTGCATGCAGCAATATGCAAAGGAGGGACTTACACTAATTGGACAGCTCTATACTAAGCCCAAAACAGTGGCCGATGCTATAGAAGTGAGGGCCAACACACACACACACATGCACATGTTAATGAGGCAACACTTAAGCACACAAAGGCAACTTTCAAGCACACTTAAAAGAGGCTAAACATGGACTAATGACATGCAATGTAAGCTCTGAAATTATGTTAGAAATGGTGCCATACCAATTAAACAAAGGCAAGCCAAGAATGCAACATGGTCCAAAGTCAAAAGTTAACAAGCCAAAATGCAAAGGGGCTATGCAATGCAAGCCTTGGTAGACCAAAACAGCCAAGGACAGACCTTAAGCATGGCAAAATAAACATAAAAGCTTCATAAAGCTAGGCCTAAAACACGCTTGAATAACGGTTAAAACCTAGATGCATGTTAAGGCTACAATATGGCATTACAAGACATGTATGCTAAACAAGCATGGTACGTCCAAACCAACTCAATACAATGCTATATTATGACATAATAAGCATGAAAAATAGCTAAGGCATGGTCAACATACTCTTAAACATGGTGCTCTCTCAAGAGGCAAAAATGGCCCTTTTCAAGGACAACAAGAAGAGGGGTGGCCCTCTCCTTCTTAGGACCTCAAGGCACCATCCTCACCTTTGAAATCCCTCAAGATTTCAGTGGTGAGGAGGCCCAAACTCAATGGTCCCGGAGCTCACTCAAAATGGCACAAAATGGAGCCTTACAAGGCTTAAGAGAGGTCAAACAACCCCAAAGTTTAAAGCAACCTTAACCAACTATTTAGAGCACTAAAAAACAGAACTTTTATATGTTATACACAAACCTCAAAGCAGTTGCGACGTAGGTAAAAAGAGTGTGCAAAAATGGGGAATAAAGGGACAAGCTTCTTACCCTTGAAGACCCTCTTTACCACTGGAGCTCCAGCAGCTTCTTTAGGTTGAAATCAGTCTAAAACCTCCAAAACAACCCTCAAGGGCCTCAGCTCCGAGGGATGGTGTGATGGTGGGTGTTTGTGAGCAAAAGTAAGACAAAACACACACAAGAGAGAGATATAGAGGCAGGATATGAACAAACCCTAACCCTAAAACTCAAACCCTAAAAAAAAAAACTTTCTAAAATGTCTAAACACCTTACAAGAGAGAAGAGCCCCTCTTTTATAGACAATTAGTCTTGTAAGCTTACAAGACAAGCTTCCTAAGAGGGAGATCCCTCCATACACGTGTATGGAGGGGAGCCAAGTGCATGCCAGCTACGCCAAAATATCTGCAAAAGCAGATGCACAGTAGTCGGTCGGCCAAAAATGCAATTGACCAAAAAAAGATAGCCGGCCGGTCATCTATAGCGCCGGCCGGCCAAACATTTGGCCGGTGGCAACAAAACACAGCCGGTGGCCTCAAGCCATGGCCGGTGGAGTGTGGGGATGGCCCACAAGCCATTCCCTGCTCCTCCAAGGCAAAGCACAAGTGTTTGGTGCAAAACCAAACACAAAACAGTCGAGTCAAGAGATCCTGAGGCAAGGCGCGTATCCAAGACCTCCGAGAACTCAAGACAAACACAAACATGGATGATCACCGAGTGTTCGAACGATGACGTCCAAGTCTTGAGGACGGTTAAAAATGGGGTGTCTACAACGCCTTGAGAAGGCATAGACTTAGTCAAACACGTGCCCTCGAATCTTGGGCCCAACTAACTCCTAGAAATTTGTGTTGAGTGGAACATAATCCCTAAGGAAGAGGGATTGACATGAGGAGCGGAAGGAAGGCTAACAGCTCTCAACGACTACTGGGAGTAGACTATAAAAGGGAAGTAATCTGCACAATGGATGTACACAACAACTTCATCATGAACCCTACTCAACTTATTTTGCACATTTATCTATCCGACTTACGTATCAGAGTGTCCCCAGGATGCTCTAGCCAGCCCTTTTACCTTCTTTATGAGTGTTTTTCAAGTCTGAAGTAAAGCATTGTTAACCCGTCTCCACTGCATCCAGTTGGTTCGATTTTTACCCACCACAATTTGGCAACATCTATGGGAAATCTCCAGCAAAAAGCTTTGCTCTGCCTGCTAAGACTTCAATTTACATATGGTTGTGGAAGACGCTAACCTACTTACTGAAGAAGAACATGATGGAAACCTTCCCCAAGCCAAAAAAAAAACGTCCTTTGAATGCCGGAGCATCAGAGGAACATCGCGAATAAGAAGAAAGGGGTTTACTCGCTATTGAAAACTCCAAAAGCAATAACTGGGAGCAAGAGTTGGCTAGTTGTAACCAAAACATAAGCATCATGAACCAACAGCTTAAGGAACTCACTGACCAAGTTAGAACCTTGAAGCAGGCCCAAAACCAAGCACCAGCGCACCAAGAGTTGGACGAAGAAGGCTCATGTCCCCCTAGGAAGAAATTCTCTCAACAGTCAAAAGGAAGGCCACGTACTAAGGTAAATCCAAGACCTACGCCAACCCGTAAGGTAGGTGAGATCAGTCTATTTATCTCTCCAAATCAAGCAATTCCTTAACTAATTTTTTTTCCCATATTCTTTAAGGACAAAATAGTCTTTTTCATCTCTTCTTCTCTTTACAATTCATGTGTTTCCTCATTCCCATCACCACCACCACTTCTAACATCTAACCACCACCTTCTTTACCACCTCCCACTACTTCCAATTAACCATCACCTATGTATTTATAACTTCGTAACCACCACCATTAAGCCACCACAAAACCTCCTAAAACTTCCAAACCAGCACCACCCTCCATACCCACCTCTCTACCACCAACAAAACCAACCTCTCACCATTCTTGAATTAACTACCAATATTAGCCATTACCAAGACCAGACAAGCACAACCAAACCCCCTCCACCACGCCACACTCACTATAACAAAATCCCTTTCCCTCATTCATACACCCTCACTCTGCAAAATTCCACCAAACCTACTCATATATAATTATGAGCGAATTACACTAACAGTCCCTGTAGTTTTGGGCGTGTGTCACTTTGATCCCTTACTTTTTAATTGTGATACAATTAATTTTGAATTTTGAATCTTATTCCAAACAAGAATAATATTTCTTCTACAAACGGTCCATTTTAAGGATAAAATCGTCATACAACTTATTTTGTGTTAGTTAACTTGTATGTTGTTTGAAATATAATTGTCTTTTTTTTAATAAATAATAATGAAATTTTCTTTGTTATAAAGTTCTATTTGGTTTGGTTTGTCAAAATCTATTTTCAAATTTTTAAATTAAATTGGTGAAAAAAAAAATTTAAAACACATCATTTTTATATAATTTTATCTTTTGGGATGGTAGAAATAATTTTTTTATATTTATTTTCGTTAAATTAGTTTCTATTTTTTCAACAATCAAATATGATGGCAACTTTGATGTCGTTATTAAACTAATCTATTAAATCAAAAAATTGAAAAGTAAAAACATTTCATATATTAAACATATCGATTACATATTAAAAGCTTAATAACTATTCATTATATGATAACTATCCGAAAATATCTATTAACAACAAATACAACCATCTATTACATGATAACGATCTAAAAACATCAACAAAAACAATCACCCATTAAATGATTATCATCTAAACACATGCTAAAAATTAATTTGATAAAAAAAGAATGTAAAAGATTTACCATTTTTATATAATTTTATCTTTAATGAGTAAAAATATCAAAAATAATTTTTAAAATATCAAAAATAATTTTTTGACATTTATTTTTATTAAATTAATTTATATTTTATCAAATTGACGAGTTTTCTTTTGAGAACAGAAACGACGAAACCGAATTTTTAATTTGTAACCCGGTAGAGCTTGGGAGGATAAGGTGGGGAAGGGAAGCTTCGCGAACTCTATGGGCTCTTCAAGTGGATAGCGACGTGTTTTGTCTATGGACGTCCAGTAGGGGGGATACACGTATATCATTACTTTGAACTGGCCCAAGAGCAAAAGGAACTCTTCGTCAAGCTCCTTTCTCCTGTCTTCCGAATCCTCTTTATGCAGGATAACTATAAAATAAAACTTGAACAGCTTCTAGAAAGATATGGGCACCTGACCGAGCTTTGTTTTCAATTGTTGTTATTTTGAATAAGATTTAAAATTTAATGTCAAATATATGACAATTAAAATATTATGTACTAAAGTGACACAAATTCCGAATTACCGGGACCGTCAATGTAATTCACTCTGTAATTATTTATTTGTGTATAACATTATTATAATTTGTTCTTGAACTCTTACACTTTGTTGCAATTGTTTTTAGAGTTAATTGATAATAAATCTAATATAATAAGGGTATAAGGCATTAAATTCAAGAGATATTTTTTTATTGATAAGAGGTTCACGCTTTGTGTAATAATTTGATGAGAAATCTTGAAGAACATTTTATTTCTAATTTTACCCTTTAACTTTTTTTATCTATTTGACTTTTCATTGACTATCTATTGAAATTATATTTATCTGTTGATATTATAATCTGTTCAAATTTTTTATTTGCTAAAATTTCTTCCTGTTTTGATTTTTTTATCTGTTGAAATTTTTTTAGATGTTCAAATTTCTTTCTGTTGAAATTTTTTTATCTGTTCAAATTTTCTATATGTTCGAACAACAGATCATCACTGAAGAAACCTTTCACTTTTGGATTCAGATCTAGCTAATTGCTCATCATAGACCTCCATTGAAGACTTGCTATCTCTCTCTATCTTCTGGTTTCAGAGAACATGTCCAAATCATTTTTATCTCTCTATCTGTTGATTTCAAAGAACACATCTATGTTCAATGACAACAACAACACGCACACACGCACACACACAAAATAAAAAAATAAAAATAAATTAAAATTAAAAAAAAAAAAAAAAACTTAGAAAGATCAACAAATCTAGACAATAAATAATAGATTACAAGTAACGGTGGCCCAGTTGAGTTGACATGTCGTAACATGTATCCTGGGGTTCACACAGATCAAAGTTAGCCACTATTGAATTGAGAAGAATTGTGGTAATGACTCTGTTTGGGGATGAGACAACTCATGAATTGGCAAGAGTCTGTGATGGAGACAACAAATCAAAGTGATAGCTCAAAACATATCCTAACAAAGAATCTCACGTTCGACAGTGGTGGTGGATCTGGATCTAGAAGCGACGAATATGGATCTTGCGGCTGAGCAGCTCCGACGATGAAGGTTCGGTTGGGGCTGAGACAGGTCGTCGTCAAAGTCAAGGCAGCAAATGGAGGTGATGAAAGAAAAAGCTTCGAAGGATCTGAAAAGAGAGGTTGGCGACGCGAAGATGAGAGAAGGGATGTGGAGTTAGAGCGGCGACGACCGATAAGGAAATCAGCGAAAGAATGAGATCGAAGACGACGGCGGCGACAGAGAGCAAAGAGAGAAATGATGGAAGAGTGCAAAGACAGAGACAATGAAGGAGAGCAGAGAGAAATGTTTTGGTTTGGATAGGATGGGATTTGAGAAACAATATATAAAGCCTGTTTGGTAGAGCTTATAAGCTGCTTATTTCAATTTTTAGTTTAATTTAAGTTAAAATGTTGTGTTTGGTACAACTTAAATTAATCAGCTTATAGCTTAAATTAAGTTATTTCTTAGCTTATCTCAAAAGCTGGTCAGGGGCGCTTAAATTTTCGACTTAAGCGCGCAGTTGGTGTGGGGGGCTAAAATTACTTAAATGCCTTCGTCAATACCCAAATTTTAATATTAATATTAATTAAAAAAGAAAAAATTGTATATTTCTGAAGAAAAAGAAAAAAATCAATATTAATTAAAAAATAAATATTAATTGGTATTAATTATTAATAAATTCATATTGTATATTTTTATATTAATTAAAAAATAAAAAATTGTATATTTCTAAAGAAAAAGAAAAAAATCAGTATTAATTAAAAAATCAATATTAATTGGTAGTAATTATTAGTAAATTAATATTGTATACTTTTGTAATGAATTAATTATTAATTGATACTAATTAATAACAATTGTTGATTATTAATATTAATTGATACTAATAAAAATTAATTATTAATATTAATTTTAATTTATACTAATTAATAATTTTAGTATTGATTGAGACTAATTAAGCCATTAATTGATACTAATTAATAATTTTAGTATTAATTGATACTAATTAATTTATAATGAAAACAAATTGTAACAATAATACTTCCATTACATTTTTATCAAATGTATCAATTTTTATATTAATTGATACTAATTAATACTAATTATATTACGTTTTATTAATGAAATAATTTTTTTTAAAATTAAAACTGAAAAAAAAATGACAAAATAATCATTTTTATATCATATAAGGGCAGAAAGAACAATTATACAGTAAAAAGCTATTTTACAGCTTATCAACCAAATACTACTCTGCTGTTTAAATCCATAATCTCACAGCTGCACCAAACAGATTAACAGCTTATGTTCACAGCTATAAGCCATAATCTGTTAAGTTATAATCTATAATCACTTTTTCATAACTCTACCAGACGAGGCCATATATATATATCAGGTAGTTTTGGTCATTTTATAGGAATTTATCCTTACGGATAAAGTATTTTGGACTATAAATATTTACGTTCTGTTTAGTTGGGAGATTTGGGAAGAGATTTGAAAAGAAAAGGAAAAAGATAAGTGAAATGTGAATAAAATATATTTACATTTCGCCTAATTTTACTTAACTTTTTTCTTTTTTTTTTCCAAATTTCTTCTCAAATCGTTCAACCAAATATAATGTTAAAAAAAATCAAAATCTATATATAATATAAGTAAAAGAGAATTTCTAACCACAAGTCTTGTGAGAGTTCCATTATCTCAAACTAAAATTTCTAATTTTTTTGATTTTAAATAATTAAGAAAATCCTGTATAACTCTCATTCATGCCAAAAAAAAAATATAAAGTATACTAATCTATTTCAAATGGAAAGTATATCAAATCTATTAAATAAAACATAAAGAGTATACTAATTTATTTCAAAATTTAAATTTGAGGGGCACTAAATATGGAAAGTATTCTATTAATTTAAATTTTAAATTATAATGATTTATCCCGTAATATATAAGTTTTAAATAATGATTTATTCCTTGATTTATCTATATATCTATATATCTGTATATTATTATAATTGCAAAATATTGTCAATTCATTAAAGTTGAAAGTTGTAATTCTATTTTCCCTTCTTTTCTTTTTTTTTGGTTTAATTGTTTTTTTTTAATACGTGTTACAATATGATTGGTTTATAAATTAATTTTAAGAGAAATTAGCAGTAAATCCCAAATTACGAAATGATGATCCGTTTAGTCGTTTTTTTTTTTTTTTTTTTTTTTTTTTTTTTTTTTTTTTTTTTTTTTTTTTTTTTACGAACCATGGTCCTATTTAATTGGTAAAGAATATTTTTCTTTGATTTGGCATGGGCGAAGTTTACACATTTACCCTTGTTATGATTTTGGTGGATTATTTTTTGCTCATTTGTGTGTAATGATTGAGGCAGTAACGTTTTACAATTCCATTTTTGTGTGTTTGATTTTTGTAGAGTGATATGTCGTGGATGGGTTTCAATTGCTGATGTTGTTTTCTTCATTAACATCGATACGATTATGTAACAACCTCGAACTCTAATTAGTCACTAAACCATGATTACGAATGCCTAATATGTAATTGAGATGAGAATTCTACATTAATTGCATGTGTATTGTGTTATTTGTGTTTATATCTGTTTGCCAAAGAAATATTTGTCTGACTTTCTGACTCAATATACGAATTGAAGGCCTTATCGACGTCCGATCATGAAATTGCCTAGGTTAATGTGTTATTTGGAATTTTTAGAATTTTATGGTATGTTTAATTGAAATTCTATTCAAAATCAAATAATTAGAATAAAATAATCACAATTGATTATTCTTAACTCAACTTAATTAAGTCTCATTAATGAAGCCTATATAAGGCTAATTTGATTGCTAGACCATTCCTTTACACTCTCGTTTCATCATTCTTGAGGTAAAGAGAGAGAGAGAGAGAGAGAGAGAGAGAGAGAGAGAGACCAAGAGAGATTCGAGATCAAAGCTTGAGGAGGAAGAATTTCTTGGAAAAATTGAGGAATTTGGCTTGGAAACTCAAAGACATGGCAATCTAGAGCCTAAGTGAAGAATTGAGGTGAGAATTCAAACTATAAACTAAGTGTTTGGATCAACAAGAAAATGAATTCAAGTGAATTAGGTGGTTTAATGCAAGATTAAAATTAGGAGTGAAGAATCTAAGTCATATTATGCATGCATGCATATTTTCTTACATTTTGAGCTTAAGTTTCAAGAACTCCAACTTGCATGTAGTTATTCTAGTTTGGTTTTGGAAAGTCATCAAGTTCTACATTGTTTTACCTCAATTAATCATAATTTGGAAGGTTTGAGTTCATAACAATTCATGCATGTTATGTTTTGAAAATTTCAAGTTTGATTTGGCATACTTTTGGGCCTTGATTTTGCGAAATGATCTTTAATTCTTGATGTATTCCACGTTTAGACATGTTTTCTCAAGTTTTGGCCCAAAAGGAAGTGTTTTGCAGCTTTGAAATTGAGTTTCGACCTGAAATAGCAAATCTGGAAATTCCAGATTTCGCATCTTCGCTAGAGCGCCCAAACCTATGTTCAAGTGACCACCCCTTGTTTTGCACCCTAGCTTGAGCTACCAAAAGTTGGCTCAAGCATAAAATTCGAGCTCCCAGTACTTTTGCAGGCATGGGCCTAGGCTCAAGCAACGAAACCTGAGCTCGAGCGACCACCGTTGCTTTTGACCCTCCGCTCGAGCGTAGGAAGTTACGCTCGAGCGTAAAATGAGAGCTCCTAGAAGTTTCACAAAGTTTTGCAGAGTACTCGAGCGACCAAAGTGGCGCTCGAGCAAAGACCCTGTGGAAAACAATGTTATGGCTTATGTTCATATGGCCCTCACCTGAGGGAAACAATACCGTTGCTCATGTTTATATGGCCCTCGCCCGAAGGAAACAATATCATGGCTTATGTTCATATGGCCCTCGCCTGAGGAAAGCATTACTGTGGCTACTTGTGCACAAGATATGGACCTTTGGGGTCGTCAGTACCGACTACGTATATGGGTCCCAGGACCAAGTTGATGTGATAGCTAATGGATGTACCACATATAAGTGCTTATGACTTCTGGTTTAGTATATGTATCAGAATATGTTTCTGCTACGAACTCTGATTTTTGAAACTGTCTGGACATCATTCATAAACTCTTTACTCTACTATTATTCATTGGGCTCCATCTCACTGTATTATTTATGTATGTAGGTGTAGACACCCCATTTTTGACCGTCCTCAAGACTTGGGCGTCATCGTTTGAACACTCGATGATCATCCATGCCTGTGTTCATTTTGAGTTCTCGGAGGTCTCAGTCGCGCGCCTTGCCTCAAGATCTCTCAACTTGTCTGTTTTGTGCTTCGTTGTAGACCAAACACTTGTGTTTTGCTTCTGAGGGAAGAGGGTGGCTTGTTGGCCATCCCCTCAACCCATCGGCCAAGGCATGAAGCCATCGGCCTTGTTTTCTTGCCATCGGCCAAAAGCGTTGGCCGATCGGCACTTATGTTGGTCGATCGGCCTTGTTTTCTGGCCAAGCCTGTTCATCTGCTTTATGCAGATATTTTATGCCAGCTGTCACAGCTGGCATGCACAATTCACCCCCTCCATACGTGTATGGAGGGATTTGCCCCTTGGCTTAGCTTCTCCAAGAAGCCTTGGAATTGGATTTCTATAAGAAGGGAGCTCCTCCTCCCTTCTCAGAGGTTCTGAAAAATAGGGTTAGAGAAGTTGTATCTATCTATCTCTATATTTCCCTCTCTTTACATATTTGTGTGTGTGTTTGTGCTCTAAAGTGTCTTTTGTTCACACTTTTGCACTAGAGCACCTAGTAGAACACCATCCTTGGTTGCTAAGGTGCTAGGGAGTTGGTGTTAGAGTTCTTGAGGTGGTTTAGGCCTGGAAAACCTACTAGAGCTTTGTTCTTGAAGGTGTTCTTCAAGGGTGAGCAAACTTGCTTTTAAACCCCCATTCTTGCTTAAGCTTTTAGACCTATTTGCTTATTGTTTTAAGTTAACTCTTAATTGATAAAAGCTTTGATTTTTTATGCTTTAGATCTTTTTTTAAGATCACTTTTTGGTTTGGGGTTGTTTACCCCCTCTTAGGCCTTGTTAGGCCTTGTTTGGAGCCATCTCTTTTGGCCTTTGTTCTTGTCTTTGCATGGCCTTTCTACCACTGAAATCCAGAGGATTTTTAGTGGTGGAAAGGTAGTTAAGGTCTTAAATAGGAGAGGGTCATCCCCTCTCCTTGTTGTCTTGTATGCTAGTATAAATGGCTTATATTGGTAGCATGTTTGCTTAGCTTGTTTTAGCTCCATTTCAGCAAGTATTTGGTGTTATTTTGCCATGTTTTACCTTTGTCTAAGGTTTTTTTAATGTCTTCTTGCATGCACCATGTACTTGTCTTGTAATCCTCTCTATTGCCTTAACATACATCTTGTGTTTAGACCATCATTCTTGCATGTTTTGGCTTACCTTTAAGAAGTTTTTGTCCATGTTGTAGCATGATAAAGCTCTGATTTTGGTTGTTTTGATCATATATGTCATGCTTTGTATAGCCCTAAGGCATCCTAGCTTGTTAGCTTCAAGTGTCCAAGTCTCTAGCATGCATTACTTGGCTCATTCCAATGATTTGGCATCATTCGTTACGATATTTCAGTCCATGTTTCATGCTCATATACTTGTACTTATCACTCCTTTAATGTTTTAAAGAGTTGATGTTTTATGCCTCATGAATGGACCATTGTGTATGCCTCCATGCTTAGGTCTTTGGGATGCCGTCTAAGTGGGTTTTTGGTCTTGTTTTACCATGCCATAACTCTGATTTTATTGGTTTAAGTCATGCCATGTTTGGTTTTGATAGGTGTAGTATAACACCCCTTTTGTAGTCTTGCATGCCTCATGCTTTTGGACTTTTGTTCTAGCTTGTGTTGGCTAGTTTCAAGCTTGTTTTTGGTCTTGTATTGACCTGCCTTGGGACTATTTTGATAGCCCTTGGCCCTTTGGGGCTTGCCTTGTATGGCCATGGTTTGAGTCCCTTTTTCAAGTTTTGGGCCTTCTTGCATGATTTGCTTGCTTTATTTGGTTGGTTTGGCACCTTTCCATGCATGATTTCAGAGTTTACCATGCTTGTAACATGTCCATATTTATCCCCTTTTAAGTGTTCTTGAAAGTTGCCCTCTCATGCCTAGGAGATAGGCCATCACATGTGCATGTTTGTATGTGTTTTGGTCCATTATTTCTTAGCACTTTGGCCACTGATTTGGGCATGTTTAAGAGCTGTCCACCTTAATTTAAGTCCATCTTTGCATGTTGTTGCATACTTGTCTTGCATGTTGTTGCATGCTTGCTTCATTTTGCATGTTGTTACATGCCATGCATGTTTACATGTTTAGGTTGTATGCCTATTGCATATTAGTTGCATTGCATGATATTGCTTGCATACTCGTTGCATGCTTGAGTTGTTCGCATCATGCTTGCATGTTTGCATTGCATTATGTGTGCATTCCTTGCCTCTTGATCAAGCATGATAGAGGTTGGGGCCCCTTACGTGTTTTGTGCATTTCATTTGAAATTAAATTGCACACTTGGCTCCTTTGGCCATCATGCATTGGAATGCATGATTGGTGGCCCGAGGGTCGAGAGCCACACGCCTTTGAGTCTCAAACATGATAAGGGTTGTAGCTACAAACATTGTCTTGTAAATGTATTGCCATGCTCTGTTTGTCCTCTGCTGCAGCAAAAGAGCATTTTACAGGAAGGGATGGCCGATCGGCCATCTTCAGTGCCGATCGGCTACAAATGTCTGGCCGAGAGCCTTTTTTTTGGTCGATGACCTTCATCTCTTGCCCGATGGCCTTTCCATTTGGTCAATGGCCTCTCAGCATGCCCACAAGGTGGTTCAGAAGTGTCACAGAAGTTGGCATAGTTTTTAGAGGTACAGAGCAGTGCAAACAAAGGCAACATTGAAGCATGGCAACGGATTTCAGAGCGAAGCCGATTGAGCATGCATTTGTCCCTTTTATCGAGGCCGCTTTACTATTTTTGTAGCTTAATTAATTTGTTTAATTAGTTAAGAGTTGTGTAATAATTAATTAGCTTGTTAGTTAGTTAATTAGTTGATTTGTATTATTCTTTCGGACCCTCCGTCGAGAGGGCCAATTGATGTAATAAGCGTGCGTGTGTGTGATGCATCTCTTCCAACCCCACTTCTTTCTCCCTTTTACTTAACCGCTTACGATGGTTAGTTTTAGGGCATATTTCATTTAGCATACCTTATGGTCGCATGTTTGCATCCATCCATCTGTATTGCATGCACCGGGCTCGGCGCATCATGCTAGCTGCATTGTATTTCAATTCTTACTTGAATGCATGTATCGAGTTGTCGCATCTCACATGCCATTTTAGAATAGCCGAGCCTATTTCTAGTTACATCTTTGCATGTGTTGCATTAGCCATCTTAACATGAGCTAGGATCATGCATTTGATTAGTAACTAGTTCTTTATTTTTGGCTCGGAGTACACTGTGAGTGTTTATGCTTTACCATCTTGCATGTGTGTGAGTGTTTACGCTTTAGCATCTTGCATGTGTGTAAGTGTTAACATGACAGCATGCTTGCCACGAGGATAATTGCTTATGTGATATAACTGCCTAAAAGCCTGTGGGTGAAAGTTGGATTACTTGAATTGGAACGATTCATTGAAATCCGTGTTTTAGCCTACTTACGAGTAGCAAACTTCAAACCATTTCCAAACGAACGGATATGCGATGCTTTGTTCCAAATTAGGTGATCTAGTCTATACTTGTGTGTTGTGCGCATCACATAGTAATTCTAACTAATTAACCGAAATAAGAACGCATGTGTTTTCAAAAACAAGATATCATGCTTAGTACAGGCCGATCTTTGATCGGGCGAGCGGGGGTGCTCATAAATGACCTTCCCCTCTCGTACCCAAGTTCCAGAGCTGAGGCAACTTTGGTGATGACGGACACGTGGCCTTAGGCAACGAGTCAGGGTTTCCTAAATTCCCCCAAAATAAATATTTAGGTGGCGACTCTGTATCTGGCAAAGCAGTCCATGTTTGGCACTTCTTTACAAAAATCTGTTTTCCAAAACGATTTGCCAGATTTGCACTCTTTGGTGATTTATCGGTCTTGTATTGCACTTTGCGAGATTAGATTCAGAACCGTGACATTGAGTCCGAACTGTAGTAGCTAGAGAACAAAACGAGATTTTCTCGAGAGTTCTCCGAGCACGTCTACAGTAGGTGACCAGGCGCATGACCAGACTCAGAGCTGATTGCCTGTAGTTTCGTTCTGTCAGCCAACCATAGTGCCTCCCGAGGAGGTTCTCGTTTTGAAGTGGTCAAGTTTTTGTGAACAACGTTAAAGACCTTTTGGTACTTCTTTTGTCAAGTCAGAACATGTCTTTTGTTTGTCTATATATATATATGGTGCGGGAATGACGCCTTAATCATGTAAATTAAGTTTTAAATTTTTCTGTCCCATGTATGTCTACACAACCCTATGGACATTATATGTTTGTATTATTGCTTCCGTTAGCCCCTTATTTTGTTTCATATGTTCAGTGGCCTTTGGTAATCCCAGGACTACTAGCCGGTTACGACGCTAAATCTGCAGAGACGGGTTTGGGTCGTGACAGAGTGGTATCAGAGCACGTGTTCCATCGCACACACGAGTCCATATAAGCTATAGGATGTCTTAGAAAAGAATTAGGGACATTACATCTACATGTGTGAGTGTGTGACATCATGTGAACATATCAGAACCAATATGAAATGACTCTTAAATGAAATTAATAGAAATTGATTGCTGTGAAAAGATTATTCATGTGTTTATTAGTGCCTTGTTTACCTATAGCAATGGAAAATCCAAGAAGTAATGGTATAGTTGAATCTCTTGTGGCCCGAAAGAGCCGCATGGAATGGATGTTAGAGGCTTTAACAGAATCAATGATACAGCAACAAAGACAACAACCTCTATCTCCTCCCCCCCCCCCCTCTCCAGTCCAAGTAGAGCCAGTCAACAATGACATTCTCAGTTTGACTCAAAAATTTAACAAGATGAGGTCCAAGTAAAGCTGGTCAAGAATGACATTCTCAGTTTTACTGAAAAATTTAACAAGATGAAGCCACTAACTTTTTTGGGTGGTATTGAACCATTAAAAACCAAGACATGGATGTTAGAGACTGAAATGTTATTTGAAGTGTTTCCGTGCTTCGAAACTCAGAAAAATACTGTTGGCTACTTATACTCTAAATGAAGAAGCTCATTGTTGGTGGATGCTTATTCGACATGACAATGGGGACATGACTTGGGATCAATTTAAAGAAATCTTCTATGAGAAATACTTCCCTCAGTACTTTAGAGACAGAAAAGTGTCAGAGTTCAAGCAGTTGAAGCAAGGCAACATGTCTATAGCCAAGTATGTGGCTAAATTCACTGAGTTAGCCCGATTTGCTCCTCACATGGTGGACATGAATTATAAGAAAACTCAAAAATTTGAAGGAGGGTTGAATCTAGATATATTTGATCAGATTGGTTGTTAAAGCTGCTTAAATATGTAGATGTACTTGATCGAGCTCTAATGACAAAAGCTAACTTGGCAACAACGAAACAAACAAAAGTTCCAACAACTTAATGGAAAGGCAAAAGATCTGGGTACAAGTTCAGAAAGGGTCGTTCATTTTCTATGAACAAAAAGCAAAACACAGGGTCTACTAGTAGCTCAAGTCAGAGTAGTGGATCTACACCTATTTGTTCTAAATGTGGAAGAAAACATAAGGGTGTCTGTTATCGTGCATCTGGTGCTTGCTTCCGGTGTGGAAAGATTGGCCACATGATGAAAGATTGCCCACTTGTAACTGAAAATGCCAACCGTCCTGCGGCAAGTTCAGCCGAATCCACTCCTGCTCCAAGAACTAATACTAGAGCCAACACTGGAAATGAAAGTTTGAGACAAGGCCAAGTTTTTGCACTTGTACCTAGAGACGTCCAGAACACCGACTCTGTGGTGTCAGGTATACTTCCTATTTGTGCTCACAATGCATATGTCTTAATAGACTCTAGATCTACCCATTCGTTTGTGTCGCATGCTTTTTCCCAGAAATTGACTAGACGCTTAGAAACCATGAACTACTTGCTATCTGTATCTACACCATCTGGGGCTTCTATGATGTGTGCTTATGTTTACCCAACTTGTGATATTTTGATTGGTAGTATGATGTTGTATGTTGATTTACTGCCGCTGGATATTAATCATTTTGATTACATAATGGGTATGGATTGGTTGATAAAATATCATGTTACCATTGATTGTATTGTTAAATCTATTGTGTTTCGGCGACCGAGGCTACCCGAATTTGTGTTCGTTGGGAATGGTGTAATTCCTCTCCCATATTTGATCTCTACAACGAAAGGTAATAAACTGTTGAAAAAAAAGGTGCCGGGGTTATTTGTGTTGTGTATTGATTGTGCCCACATATAGCACTAATGTAGAGAACATCCCTGTAGTCAATGAATTTCCCGATGTGTTTCCAAATGAATGACCTGGTGACTTGATTGATAGAGAAATTGAATTTTCCATTGATGTAGTACTTGGAACACAACCTATTTCCAAAACCCCATACAGAATGTCAACCTTTGAATTAAAAGAACTAAAAGTCCAACTTCAAGAATTGTTAGACAAGAAGTTCATTCGTCCGAGCACTTCGCCTTGGAGTGCTCCAGTTTTGTTTGTTAAAAAGATGGGTCTTTGAGGTTATGAACTGACTACCGTGAATTAAATAAAGTAACCGTTAAGAATAAATATCCACTACCCCGAATAGATGATTTGTTTGACTAACTCTAGGGAGCCCAAATGTTTTCCAAAATTGATCTTAGATCCAAAGACCACCAATTGAAAGTTAAGGTGGAAAACATAGAGAAAACTGCTTTCCAAACTAGATGTGGCCGCTATGATTTTTTGGTAATGCTGTTTGGGGTAACTAATGCACCTGTAGTATTTATGGACCTAATGAATAGGATGTTCAAACAATTTCTTGATGAGTTTGTTCTTGTTTTTATTGATGATATACTGACTTACTCCAAAAGCAGGGAAGAACATGAAAATCATTTAAAAATTGTGCTACAAATTTTAAAGGAAAAGAAATTGTATGCAAAATTCTCCAAATGTGAATTATGGCTTGATTGTGAGACATTGTTTGGGCATGTAATCAATAAGGATAGCATATCAGTAGACCCACAGAAAATTGAAGCCATTGTGAATTGGCTAAGACCACAAAATGTGTCAGAAGTAAGAAGTTTTTTGGGGCTTGCTGGCTACAACAGAAGATTTGTAAAAAACTTCTCCAAACTTGCCATGCCATTGACACAGTTGACACAGAAAAATGTACCGTTTGATTGGAATGATCAAAGAGAGTCTGCTTTTCAAGAATTGAAGACTAGATTGGTGACTGCACCAATTTTGACACTCCAATTTTGATACTTTATAGTACACACATTTCATACAAAGGTTTAGGGTGTGTACTAATGCAAAATGGTAAGGTGATTACTTATGCTTCTCGCCAACTCCGACCACACGAGAAGAATTATCCGACCCATGACCTTGAACTCGCATCAGTGGTTTGCTTTGAAAATCTGTCGCCACTATCTATATGGAGTAACTTGTGAAGTATATACTGACCATAAAAGCTAAAATATTTCTTTACTCAGAAAAAACTGAACATGAGACAGAGAAGATGGCTCGAGTTGATAAATGACTATGATTTGTAGATTTTGTACCATCTTGGAAAGGCAAATACAATTGCAGATGCTTTGAGACGAAAATCCATTGGAAATTTGTCATGCTTGCTCACCGGTTAGAAAGAGTTATTATGCGATCTGGAAAGAAATGAGATTGAAGTTGTTTTACGTGAACAGGGTGGAGTTCTAGCTTCCATTTCTGCACAACCAGCTATCATTAAGGAAGTTAAAGAAAAGCAACTACAAGATGAATTTTTGAAAAAGATTGTTGAAGAAATCAATTCAAAACCAAGGTCGGGATTTGTGTATGACAATAATGTATTGAAGTTCCAAGGTAGGCTTTGTGTACCAGATTGTTCAGAATTGAAAAGGTGTGTTATGACGGAAGCTCATAACTCCAAATTTTCTATGTATCCAGGGAATACAAAAATATACCATAATTTGAAACAAAATTTCTGGTGGGGTGGAATGAAGAAATGTGTTGCTGACTTTGTAGCCAAGTCTTTGCATTGCTAGCAAGTTAAAACTGAAAATCAACGACCCTCTGGACTGCTTCAATTGCTTCCAATACCGGAATGAAAATGGGAGCACATTACAATGGACTTCATTGTTGGACTGCCTCGCTCCTCTCGAGGTATGGATTCTATTTGGGTCGTTGTTGATCGTTTAATTAAATCTGCTTACTTTTTGCCTATGAAAACTTTTTATAATGCAATTAAATTGGCTAACATTTATGTGAATGAGATTGTGAGATTACACAAAGTACCAGTATCCATTGTATCAGAAAATTCAAAGTCTACTTCAAGATTTTTGCAGAGTTTACAACAGGCTTTGGGAACTGAACTGAGATTTAGCAGTGCTTGTCATCCATAAACAGACGGCCAATCAGAACGAACCATTCAAACCTCGAAAGATATGCTCAGAATGTGTGTGTTAGATTTCCAAGGAGATTGGAAAACCTATCTGCCACTAGCCGAATTTGTGTATAACAATAGCTATGATTCAAGCATTGGGATGGCTCCTTATGAAGCTTTGTACAGAAGAAAATGTCGATCCCCGATTTGTTAGGATGAAGTAGGGGATAGGCCGTTATTAGGACCAGAACTCATGCAAGAAACAACTGAGAAAGTGAAATTGATTCAATAACGATTGAAAACCACCCAAAGTTGTCAAAAGAGTTATGCGGATGTCCGAAATCAAAGTGACTCCTATAAAAGGGCAGACACGGTTTGGGGTTAAAGACAAATTAGCACCTCGGTATATTGGCCCGTATGAGATTATTGAGAAAATTAACTTGGTGACATATCAAGTAGCCTTACCTCCAGTCATGGAATAGATGCACAATATGTTCCACATTTCTATGCTTCGAGATAATTTACGAGATCTACATCATGTTATTGAACCAACTCATGTACTTCTGAAAGATGATTTTACTTATGAAGAACGGACGATACAAATTGTTAACCGCTGAATCAAGAGATTGAGAAACAAAGAAATCCCATTAGTGAAGGTGGATTGGCAGAATCACGGTGAAAATTATGCAACATGGGAAACCGAAGAGGACATGATGAAGAGATACCCAGACTTGTTTCTACTAGACACAGCATTATTTCAAAATGAAGGTAATTCGAATTTGGAGGACCAAACTCTTTATGGGGAAAGACTGTAACAATCTCTACCTGTGATTAGTCACTAAACCATGATTACGAATGCCTAATAAGTAATTAAGAGGGAATTCTACATTAATTGCATGTGTATTATGTTATTTGTGCTTATATCTGTTTGATGACGAAATAGCTATCTGACTTTCTGACTCAATATGTGAATTGAAGGCCTTATCGGCGTCCGATCACGAAATTGCTTAGGTTAATGTGTGTAGACACCCCATTTTTTACCGCCCTTAAGATTTGGGCGCCTCAGGCTGATCATTTGATAATGAATTACTGCGCTATGCAAATGTTCGATTTCTTCAGCAAGGAGCCTCAGTTTTGAGTTTCATAGCCTAAAAACCTTGCACCTCCTTTGAGCCAAAACCTGAATTTTTTCTAAGCCTGACCACCCAGAGGCCTGCTGACCAACAGGTGGTCGGCTGGCCAAAATTTAGTGGTCAGCCATCCCCTACCTGGCCAGCTGGCCAGGTTTCCCTGCAGAACAGATATTTGCTGCCAACTGTCCCCCCATGTGCATGCACTGCACCAGCTGGTTTAATACAAATATTTTCTAGGTTGCAACCTATTTTTCTATATATACTTGACCATCCCTTATGGTTTTAGGTTAGAAAAAAATACCAAAGCTCAAATTCTTGAAACACACACACACACTCACTCACTCACTCTCTCCCTCTCTCTCTCTCTCTCTCTCAACACACATACACTACACCAACACTTCCTAAACCAAAAATTTGAGGCTCCTTGCTGAGGTTCTTGATCTAAAATTTCAGCTCTTAAGGGTGATCACTTGTGGGTTTGTAAATCAAAGAGTAGCCTCTCTTCAAGAGGTATAACTCTTGCCTTTTTTACACTACTTTTGCCCTCTCTTTCCTTGCTATTTTTATACTATTTTTGGACTGTTTTTATGGGTTGAAACTTGTGACTTTAAGCTACCAAAGGTGTAGGGGTTAACCACCCTTCCTTGAACCTTGTTCTCTAAGCTCTTGTCCTTATGTTTTCCACTTCTTTCTCAACTTTTGGCCACTGATTTTCAAAGTTTTAAAAGGTAAAATATGTGGTTTTGAGGTCTAAAAAGTGGAGGGGTTAGCCACCCCTCCTTAGGATTATTCAAGAATCGAAGTCGATTTGCTTTATAAAAAGAAGGTATCGATGAACTTCTATGAAACAGTTTCACAGGATTCAACCAATTGTCTTGATCGTGGAATATCATTGAGAAATAGGAATCCATGTTATCAACGGATTTCCTGCAATTGTTTCTAGTATGGAATGAGTCAATCATCCACTTTAGTATCTTATTGAACAAAAATGGTGATATTGTTCCTCCATTGATCAAGAATTTTGATTCTTATAAGAATATTAGCTTTAATTCCCTCTCATTTTTGCTTACTTTTTTTTGGCTTTTTCAAGGTATTTCCAACACTATTTTTGTGAGTTTTAGGATTGTTTGTGTGTTTATTTCATTTATGCTTTGCATAGTATGCTTGTAGTGTTGTAGTCCTCATAGGTTTGGTGGTTTAGGCCTTAGACACCAACCTATTTGAGTTTATAGTTTTTTTTTTTTTTCTTGGCTTTCATATACTTGTATTCACTCTTGCAATAACCATCTTTGCACCCTCCCTCCTTTCTTGGTTTTATTTGTTTAAGAGTTGTTTCAAATGAGTGTCGTTTAAGGCATGCAAAAGCGACCTTTCATGCTTAATGGTTTAATCTCTTTGGTGGTTCATTACCAAGGCATTACATCTCTCTCATACCAAGAACAACTTCTTGTTTGACACTTCTCTTCATTAGTGGACATAACTCTCATTTTTGGACTAAAATGATTAAAGAAAAGGGAATTAAAAGGGCTAATAAAATTGGACTAAATGGTAACAAGAGTAATAAAATTGGTTTGGGTTTAATCAAGTGTTAATTGAACCTATTGCGTCTCGAGTCATTACATACTCATTGGTGATGTTAATGATTCGAGAAGCGATGTCTACCACTTCCTTAGAGAGGCAACTCCATGATGGGGAGGAGGTTTCGTTGGTCTTTTATTTCTATTTATTTATATTTTGTCCCATCGATTCATAGATTATCACCCAACAAGTTTGCGTCAATTGATGATTTGAGAATCAAGTTTACCCCTCCCTTGATCTATTTCATTATAGGGAGAGGTAGGGAGGACAAACATCCCTTGGAAACACTCTGTTTGTGCTCTGTTTCCTTTCTGTTATAGTAGGGCAGACCCCCAAAATAGTGGCTGGCCGGCCAGCCACCTGTCCATCCGATCGCCCACTTTTCAAGGCCGGCCGGCCACTTTATTTCATGCAGACAGTACCATTATCATGGCAGAATACAACAGAGGCTGGGGCTAAAACAAATTATTTTTCTAATTGCAAAACAGAACAGTTCTAGCAGCAAAATAGAGGTGTTTTCAGGCGGATATTCCCATTCATGCATACGCGCTTCTTTACTTCCCATGGCTCGTGAAATTAATTCTAATTAGTAGATTTATTTGAAACTTGTAATAGCTAGTTCATTAATTAGTTAAATTTCCTTGAATTTGTAATAGTTAGTTAAATAGTTAAGTAATTCGGTGTTGTAATAATTAGCTAAATTCGGACATTCATTTGGACCCTCTTGTACAAGGGCAAAATCATAACATTGTGTATGTCTTCTAACCCCCATTCTTTCTCCCTTTTATTTACCTGCTTATGATGGATTGCATGTCACATCACGTTTTCCTTAGCATTTTCTATGACTTGCATCCATTTGTTTTACATGCATAAGGTTCGGATCATCATACTAATCAATGTCAATGTCATTTCCTACTTACTTGAATACATGTGCTATCACATGCCTTAAATTGACTCACATGCCATACTAGTAGCCGAGCCTATTAAATTGACTCACATGCCATGCCTTAAATTGACTTGCATTAGTCATGTTGCATTGCTTAGGATCACGCATTTTTCTACTTATTTTTTGTTTTCTTTGGCTTGCCTTGGAGTACTAGGTAAGCAGTTTTGCTTTAGCAGATTACATGTGTGTTGATGTTGCATGTTTACCATGAGGCTAAGTGCTTGGAAGACATATCTCTTGAATGCCTGTGGATGGAGGCTTTTTCGCTTAAGTTGGGATGATCTGATTAAATGTACATATAACATCACTTTTCAAGTGGTACATATTCGAAACTCTTTTTGAAATGAACATGAAATCAAGTGTTCCAAAGTGGGCGAATTAGTTTATATTTGTGTGCCTCACATAGTAACGATAGCATAATAATTGGAGCAAGAGCATTTAAAGTAAATAAAAATAACATTATGATTAATAAAGGCCGATCTTCAATCGGATGAGTGGGGTGCTCAATTCATGACTTTCCCTTCTCATACCTAAGTTCCCGAGCCGAGACACTTTAGTAATGACAGACAAATGGCCTTTTGGCATGAGTCACGGGTTTCCTAAGTTTCCTAAAATATTTAGGTGGCGACTCTGAAATATGGCAATGTAGTCCATTTTTGGCATCTTTGATGATAAATGGATTTTCTAAAACGATTTGCCTAATTTGGACTCATTTGTGTTTATCTATTTCACATTGCACTCGTGAAACCAAATTCAGAACCACGGGAGTCCGAACTGTAGGGCTATCATATCCGAGGAGACTAAACCCCCCCGAGGAGCACGAAAAGCAAGCTACAGTTTCTGGCGACTTTGTTGGGGACTTAAAGAACTTGACTTGAACTTCATGATATGACATTTTATTTATAGATATATGTTCTTTGCATTGCATTTGCATTGTTACTCTAAGTCACTGTGTTTTCCATCTGTTATTCCTGGATGGCTTGCCGGAGGCTTGCCTAAAAAGCTTGCCAAAAGGCTGGCTGTTCGTGGGCTCTGCCATGTTAGAAACACAACCCTTGGATCTAGATTACTGTTGTACCGCTTGATCCTCCTTTCACTTCTAGGTGTTAGGTGTGAGACATATATTAGGTAATCTTGCTGAGGTACCCTTTCAACCATTCGGCCTAGCTGCATATAGTAAAGCCATAGTGATTGTTCCACTTACGACAAGATGCTCACCTTTATACAGGACTTTGTGAAACTACTTGTTTGAAGTAGTAAAACCCTAGATCATATCAAAATCTAGGACAGGGTAACCCTACCCCCCCTATAGGGGTGTTTTGGCTCTCTTTTATTTGGTATGTGCTTTACAATAAAACTGTACAGGAATGTTCATATCAGTGGTACAAGTTGATATCAGTCTTGGGGGCAGAGTTCAATGGGAAATGCAGTGCTTCAGCTATGATTATGTCTGTTGCAAATTAGGTTGAAGTGTTGTCCGATTGTTGATTGTTGTTTTTCTTTTCTTTTGCTAGGTAGTTTGCAAACATAGCTTTAGACAAACCTAATATCCCCCAAGTTTTGTGGACTTGCTTTGGCAGACTTTGCAAAATCTAAGATCTTGCCAACGGTTAGCCAATGTTAGTCTGCCTCCCACCAGTTACTCGAAGAAGAAGAAACAGGCAATTATCATCACCAGCACAGCTCACTCAACAGTCACCTGTCCGTTCTCACCCACTTAGCTCACCAATAGCTAACTCTCCAAGAACTGTCATGACGCAAAGTCCAAAAGAGGTTGCTATTATGATGGTAGCTTTTCAAAGAACCATGGATACCTTGAATCACAAAATTGCTGCTCAGGATGAAACCATCGCTGAAATGCAATGCTCATCTGGGCATTAGTGTCTACTGTACACCCAGTCTCGGCTGCCCAGCCAAATCTTGATCTACTACCACCAATTGAAAATCCACAAATCCCAGATCCTCAAGAGATGACAGCACAGGCTCAAGCTTTCAGGTCTCTGGCACAACCTCACGGGGGGACCCCTTCCCTTCGACATCAAGGATATTGATCTGGCTGTGATAAAAATCACCAGGCTAGAGACGGCGCTCAAGAAATCTCAAGGCTTCAATTCCATCTCGGATATTGAAGATGGTTCTATCGAGGCCTCGGTCAAATTGCCAGAAAAATTCAAGATGCCTCACATCGATAAATTTGATGGTAGTAGGGATCCCACTGTAAATATTCGTCTTCTCTCAAATGTTCTGAGACCAATGGACCTGTCTCGGGCTTAGAAATTGTCAGTGTTCGGAAGAACTCTATCGAACGTGGTAGCTATCTGGTATGCCAAACTGGAGGATTCCACTAAACGGATTTTGGAAGAACTGTCTGAGGGGTTTGTTAACCAATATTCATACAATACTCAAATAGAAGTAACAATCAGCGATTTTGTTGCAAAATGGAGGGCAAAGGCAGCTAGAAGCAGGCCCTCAGAAAGGGAACAAGTCCGGTTGGTAGTTCAAAATCTCGAGCTAGATATGCTACAAAGAATGATAGTAGCACCACTGTCTACATTTGCTGCCTTACATGAGTTAGGGGTTCAAATTGAAAGCACATTTAAGAAAGGCATCATTCAGAGAACCAGTGAGCTAGCAAAAAGGTCATTTACCTAGAATACCAATGCTAGCAATAGCACTATTCCTTGGCCCGTTGAGATCAGTACCGTCGCCATAACGTTCAAAATAGCTGATCCCTTCACCAACCTCACAATCCGCAGGCCCCCCAAACTAAAACCAAAGGATCTTTACCCCCTTTTACATGAGCCCAGCCCGTGCTTTCAAATTGCTAATGGAAAAGTGACACCTCAAGCCCCTCGACCCTCGACCTCTCCCTGACCTGCTCCCACCAAGACATGATTCCACCCAATACTATATTTTCCATCAACAGCACGGTCACCCCACCGATTGTTGCTATCACCTGCGTCATGAGATCCAGGATCTCATCAACAATAAAATCATAGCCCTACTCACCAAATCAAATGTGACCACCAACCCACTTCCCACTTATAACCAAGTCCCACCACCTAGAAACATCAACCTTATCCATACACTACAGCCCACCTTTAACCCCAGCGCATATATCACCCCATCCCATCTACCTCAGCCTGAGGTGATTATTCCAAAAAGCACAGATATGTGCATGATGCATATAACACCCAAAACCCAATCAAGGCCCGTGGTGGCGAAAACGAAAGAAAAAAGGAATGCAACAAAAAAGGGGTTGTCTGACACCCAAGTTATAGAGAAGGGGGCCTCACTCGCAAAAGAGTATGATCCCAGCATGTACATTGTAACTGTTGACCAGCCAAAGCCTGTGATCATATTGCCAGATTCGTTTAGCATCAACACCATTGGGGAAGATGAGCAAGGGTAAAATCTGAATGATTGGCATGAACAAGGCCTTGATAACCTAGTAGAATTAGAAGAAGACCTAGCAGAACTAGATGAAGATCTGGAGAACCTCTATTTCTTCGAAGAAGAGGTATGGGCAGTGGACAGATTGGGTGGTGGGATCCAAGCCAGCCTAAATCCAGCAACGAGTGGTTGAGTGAAGAGGAATCAGATATGGAGGAACAGTCGAAGGAGATCATGAAAGGAAAGGAAGTTGATGACAATAGCAAGGTTGAGGTCGTGCCTATGACTGAGGCCATACCTATGACTGAGAAGGAATGAGAGTTAGAGAAGTTTCGATGAGAAAGAATAGAGGAAATCCAAAGGAAGATATCCCATGAGTAGGAAAAAGAAAAGAGAAAAGAAGAGGCCGAGTCAATAACAAACAACGTCCGAACCATGGAAAAGCCCGTATGGAAATCTGGTGACAAGGGAAAGATGCCAAAGAAACTCAGACTGTATTGAAAGGCAGAGATTGAATTAGCTATAGAAGAGGAGTAGTATGCCGATGGAGAAAGTGATGTGGATATGATCCGGGCAGAGCCTAATAATGGCTTGGCAATGGCTGCAGGGGAATGGTGGGAAGACAGAGATCTGAGCCATGCATATATTGACGAAGGGTGTAAAGCTGATACCCTTGATGATACGTGGTATGCAGATGAGATTAACCACGTGACTCGAAGTGGTCGGTACCCCAAGCTCTAGATCAGCCAGAATCCTCCCGGAAAGAGGCTGAGAAATCAAAGGAGAATGACGTAGAGGAAGACCTAGTCTTAAAGCAACTTAAAAAGATCTAAGTGGATATATCAATTTGGGAGCTGCTGATGGCTTCCCGGAAGCACAAGCAGGCGTTGCTAGAGGCATTGAGCAGAACTAAGCTGCCTATCGACGCTACCACTGACCAACTAGTGTCATTGGTTACATTAGGGAATGTTTATCCGGTGTTGTCTTTTACGGACAAAAAGTTGCCACCTAAGGGTGCTAATCACAACCGACCCCTGTATGTAACTCTGGAGAGCTGGAAGAAGTGGATCCCGGTGGTACTAGTGGACATCGGCTTGGCAATTAATGTGTGTTCAGCAAGAATTATCTATGCCATAGGTTTGAAGCCAACTGATTTCACACCTACAACTCAAGTTGTTCGAGCCTATGACAATACCAACCGAGATGTCATGGGGACCTTTAAGAGCCAAATACTGATTGGCCCATCCGAGCATGAGGTTGAATTCCATGTTATGGATGTGCCAGCAGCTTTCAATGTGCTCTTGGGAAGGCCTTGGTTGCACCAGATGCAGGCAGTTCATCAACGGTTCACCAGCTAGTGAAATATCCATTCAAGGGTGGGATTGTTATTGTTTATGGCAATTCTTCGATCCACCCTCCCTCAAGAACCACCACACCCTTGTTAGAAATAATGCATAGGGAAGAGGAAGTGTTCCTTTTCAGGTTCTCCTTGGCAGAGGCTCAACTGGTACAATCTATCATGGCAGAAGATGACAGGAACTATGTGAGTGCCCAATCCATCTATATGATGAATAAGCATGGACATATTCTCAGATCGGGACTAGGTAGAAGTGGTAGGCAAGGAAATATTGTTGTCGGAGAGATAAGTCATAACCCCCATGCTTTTGGGCTGGGGTACGAGCCAATTACAGAAGGCTGGAAGAGAAAATGAGAAAAGTTGAGAGAAAGAGTTAAAGTAAAAAGAGCCGAGAGGCAATATGAACTAGTCCATAAGCCAATACAGGGAACCCTAAACGGACGCTTTATCCGCCAAGGAAAGGATTTCCCTTTTTGTGGATTTCCAGAACCATGGGTCGAACGGGAAACCCAGATGAGGTACCTGGGATTTGAGATCTTCTTTGACCACCAGTTGCCAGACAATGAAGAAGAAGAGAACCAGATTGACCCGAGTGGCGATACAGGGCAAGACAAACATGCCAGCTCGGATAGCATTGAAGAGGAGCTGTTAGGGATGGCACTAGCTAACCTACGACTGGATTCTAAAGTTGAGGCTAAGCCCGTTAACTTGGGAGATAGTGTTACTATCTCTATGATCGAGGATAAACTAGCTGTAGATTACTCTGGTCTCATCGTGGACAAAACTGAGGCTCCACACCTAGTCTGGTTATTTAAGAAGGGCACCATTGGCAGTTCTAAACCGAATAATGAGTTTGAATCTGATTCCACCGAGTCTGTTAAGTAGGGATCAAATTCGAGTCCTTCTGAGAAGTCTGAGTCTGGTACTTCCAGGGGTGGTAACCCAGATGCCAAAGTCCTATCGACATCTTCTTTTAGTTTTTCTTTTAAGTCAATTGTAACAGAGGACCCAAACTTTAGTAATAGGAATGCAGTAGATTTCACTTACTTCTCTATGCCTTTAGTTTGTTACATTGATCTTGATTTTCAAAATTTTGACTTAAACAAAGAGAAAGGTATTCCTCAGGCTTTGAAAATTTTGGTTGACCAAGAGGAGGAGAAGAGTGTTAAGCCTTGCACAAAAAAAATCATTGTAATTAATGTAGGTACTGAGGAAGATCCCCACTTAGTCTAGATCGGGTCCACGTTGTCTTCGGAGGAACGCGAGCATTTAATCGCTTTATTAAAAGATTTCAAAAATGTTTTTACATGGTCTTACAAAGACATGTTTGGGATCAATCCTGAGATTGCACAGCACTGGATCCCTCTTGATTCTGAGGCTCGACCAGTTAAGCAGAAACTCCACAGAGTCCGTCTGATTAGACGTTGAAGATTAAAGAGGAAGTCACCAAACAAATTGATGTGGGCTTCTTGATGGTGTCTGAGTAACTGACTTGGCTGGCTAATATCGTTTCGGTTCCAAAGAATGATGGCAGAATCAGAGTCTACGTCGACTTCTGGGATCTGAATAGAGCTAGTTTGAAAGATGACTTTCTATTTCCACACATCGATGAACTGGTAGACTTCACCGCAAGCCACACATTCCTTTCGTTCATGGATGGGTTTTCCAGGTATAATCAGATTTTGATAGCACCGGAGGACAGAGAGAAAACTGTTTTCACCACGCCGTGGGGTACCTACTGCTATAGAGTTATGCCTTTTGGGTTGAAAAACGTCGGGGCTACATATTAGAGGATTGTGACCACAATCTTGCACAACGTGATCCATAAAGAAGTTGAGGTATATGTGGACGACATGATTATAAAGTTCAAAGAGTGAGAAGGCCACTACGCTACACCGGAAAAATTCTTTGACAGATCAAGGAGTACAAACTGAGGTTGAACCCATAGAAATGCAGTTTGGTATGACTGTAGGAAAAATGCTGGGATTTCTGATTACACAAAGGGGAATTGAAGTAAATCTATCCAAAATTAAGGCCATCCTAGAAATGCCACCACCAAGGACTGAAAAGGAGGTGCTTAGCTTTCTGGGCAAAGTGGAATTCATAACACAGTTTATCTCAAAATTAACCTTGACTTGTGAGCCACTGTTTGGTCTCTTGAAGAAAAGGAAAAAGTTCCAATGGGATGATCGATGTTAGTTCGCCTTCAAACAGGTCAAGCAGTACCTCCAGAATCCACCTGTATTATCGTTGTCGAAGCCAGGGAAGCCGCTTATCTTGTAACTATCGGTAACAGATTCAACCATAGGGTGCATGCTGGCGCAAGAATCAAAAGCTGAAGTGGAGAAGGCCATCTACTATCTAAGTAAGAAGACGCTGGATTATGAGACCCGCTACACTCCTTCAGAGAAAGCTTGTTTAGCTTTGGTATGGGCTACCAAGAAGTTGAGGCACTACTTGTTAGCTCACTTTGTAATTCTGGTTTCGACATTAGATCTCATCAGATATCTCTTTGAGAAACCAGCGCTTACGGATAGGCTAACTCGTTGGTTGCTTCTCCTCTCTAAGTTTGACCTCAAGTACATCACGCGCAAATTAGTCAAAGGAAGAGTGGTAGCAAAATTTTTGGCAGACCACCCCATGGAAGGAAATGAAGCAGTAGAGTACCTATTCCCAGATGTGCAAATTCTGTAGGTGGAACAGCAGACATGGAGAATGTAATTTGATGGAGCATCTAATCAATACAGTTATGGGATAGGCGTGTTGCTGATAGTACCGGATGATTCCCACGTACCTCCAGCCTTCGAACTCTGATTCAAAGTGTCCAACGATAAAGCAGAATACGAGGTGTGTATCGCTGGATTGGAAGCTCCCTAGAACTAGGGGCAATAAAGTTGGACATCATCAGAGATTCGAACTTGATTGTTTCTCAAGCCAATGGAGAATGGAAGGTCAAAGAAAAGAACATGAGGATTTATCATCAGACCCTAGATATCCTAATTCTGAGGTTTGAAAAACTGACATTCACACATTTGTTAAGAGAGAACAACTAGTTCGCTGACGCATTAACAACTCTATCTTTTATGGTAGACATCCCGTTTAGAGTCAAGATGCATCCGATTATCATTGAACAGAAGAACACGCCTGCTTATGAGACAATTGTCACAATAAATGAGGTTCAAGACCAGAACCCCTGGTATTACGACATTTGGAATTTTCTAGAGAATAATACGTATCCACCAGGGGAAAATGCCAAGGATAAACGAGAAATACGGCATCTGGCCATCTAATTTATCATCTGCATAAATAAGTTGTCTAAGAAAGGCTATCTCGGAATGCACAAGTTTTGTGTTAAAGAAGAAAAGTCGAAACATCTCATAGAGGCCATCCATGGAGGAGAATGTGGAGTACACATGAATGGTGTGATGTTGGCTCAGAAAATCCTCAGGTAAGGCTATTATTGGTCAACTATAGAGGAGAATTATATCAACTTTGTTCGACGATGCCACAAATGTCAAATCCATGCTAATCACATGAACATACTGCCATCAAAGCTCTACAACATGACTTCGCCATGGCCTTTCTCGGTTTGGGGAATTGATGTGATCGGGGTAATCTCGCCAAAGGGCTCAAATGGACATGAGTACATTTTAGTGGTGATCGACTATTTTACCAAGTGGGTTGAAGCACAATCTGACTCTGTATTAAAGGCATCACATGTGGCCAAGTTCATTAGAAATAACATTATCTGCAAGTACGGGGTGCCAAATGAGATCATCTCGAACAATGGTTCGCACTTCAAGAAAGAGGTGGTGGATTTGCTTAAAAAAACAATGTGGCTTTTCATAAGTCATCAACATATAGACCATAGACTAACGGAGCTATTGAGGCCGCTAACAAGAATGTCAAGAACATCCTGAGGAAGATGGCGGAAACTTATAAAGACTAGCCAAATAAACTGCCATTTGCACTCTAGCGCTATAGAATGTCAATTCGAACATCTACAGGGGCAACCCCCTATTCTCTAGTATATGGGATGGAAGTTGGTCTACCGATTGAGATTGAAGTACCGTTGCTGCGAATTATGGCCAAGTGTTAAATAGTGGAGGCAGATTGGTAGCAGAGAAATTCAAAGAATTGATGTTGTTTAACGAGAGGAGATTGAAGGCGTTATATCATATCCAAGGGTATCGGCGCAGAATTGCTAGGGCCTTCAACAAGAAAGTCAAGTCTAGAAACCTCAAGGAAGGAGACATGGTGCTGAAGGACAACCAAGCTCCCATCCATGACCCTAGGGGCAAGTTCAAACCCAATTGGACTGGCTCTTACATCATCAAATCTATCTAGTCAGGAGGAGCGATTATCCTTATGGATCTAGATGGCTTGGAGTTATCGCAACCAATTAATATGGACAAGTTAAAGAAATACTATCCCTGAGAGGATCGCTAGGTCGAAAACCCAAAAGGGTAGCCTAGGAAAAAGTTAGAGCATGAAGAATTAGAAACAAAGAAAAACTAAGCTCGCAAGGTTGAAAACCCGAAAGGGTAGCTTTGGCAAAAGTTAGAGCGTAAAAGGAGAGAGTTAATACTCGAGCGAACCCTAACCAAACTATGTAAGGCCTGTTTCCCATCTTTGGGATGCGTAGGCAACTTCATTCCGAAGTTTGGCCATAACTATCTCCAGCTCAACTGTCCTCTCCATTTGATCGGTCCATTTTTTTCCATCATTTGTTGACTTGGTTATATTACCCTCCTTTTGGCAGAAGAGCCAGTGGCAAGACATAACAGTGATGGTGCATGCAGTTATATGAGCAGTTATGATCTTCTGATTTGGGGTTGTACATCTTAAAGACTGATTCTGTGGGTGTCAAGTAGTGACTATTTTTGAGAATTGTTTTGAAACGTTTTAATAAGTTGATTTTCTCAAAATTTTACCTTTTAAAATATAGACCATTCTTTAGACCAAAAAGGAAAATTTTCAGTGTTCACAACTTTAATTCCATTGATTTCAACACAAGTACATTCTCTAACTCTCTGGTTAAATCAAAGTTACTTTTACATCATAAAAACTTAAAAAGAAAAGACAAAGCAATAAACTAGGGGCACAGATAAGTCAAGTGTCAGCCTTGTGTCTCCTGCTCGCGCTTGTGGAAGTCTCTGCTGCCAAAGATGGCCCAACCTGTGTCTCATCCTCGAGCCAAGCCAAGCACTCACTAGAAAGAGCGTAACTGAAGCGAGGGACAGGGGCCAGAAGTTCTCTTGTCCTCCAAGCAACAAGGTATCAGACCAAGTGTGAAGCACAAATGGGAAATGGAGCCGAATATTCCACCCCTTCCTCTGGACAGGTCTAATCATGTCCAAACTGGCATCTAAATCTAAAAGGAAAATAAAACACACAATGCGTAAGGCCAATCCACTTTATACCTGGCTGTCGGGACATGCTGTAGCCCATCTCGGCTAGGTTAAGCCAAGGGTAGCACCAAGTAATGTCAGCCGTAGATCTGAGGGGAAATCCACTAGCCGCTGTCAAAAGAAGTAGGCTCTAGCCGAATACTTGGGGCTAGGGTCCACCACTTTCAGCTTATCCATCAACCACACCTGGGAACGGATGGAAAAAAAAAGGAGATTAAAGAATAGAGAGATATACATTGAGAGAAAAGTAAGGAAAAGGTTTCAAGCAAAAATAGAGAGTGAGTGCCAAGTGATATGACAAATCAGAAATAAGAAAGTGTGAGAAACAATACCTAGAGAAGTAGCGGACTCCCTGCAAACCGAGTGGTCTCCCACCGATGAAAAGCATCTAAACCCATCAGGGTCTCGGCTAGTGCCAAACCAATGCAACTCTTACCCTCTTTCAGACGTTAGGTCACTTTGATCAACCCAATACTAGCTCCACCACAACTAGGGGCAAGAAGGAAGTGCACAAGAAAGCATAAACAGAGGGCATGTTGGTAATAACCTCGCCAAAGGAGGTCACCCCTGTCTCCAATACTCGAAAATCGATAAATTAAACTAGGAATGTCCAACTTCCCGTCGTGAGCCAAGGACCGAGACTCATGTAAAGTAAGCCCACACATTCGTTTCAAAGCCCATGCATGGCCAAAGTGGGACTGGGGCATAATTTTCTCATCACGTCGGGACTCCATCAAAGCCTGAAATTCTTCGAGCATAGGGCACATTTCTTGTGCTCCAAAGCGAAATGCATGCGTAACCGGGTTCCAACATCAGACCACGGCATGGAGGAACGGAAAACAAAGCGAAGTACAACTCAATGGAAAAAGCGCGTTTATGCTAAAACCTTAGAAATTTACCTTTTCTATGCCATCCAAAGTGGCTATCCAATCCTTGAGCCTCTCGGCTAGAAATATCTTCATGTTCAAAGGAAACATTAGCAAAAATGGAGTTCTGTCAAAGAAACAATGAAAGAAGACCTTTTATAGAGGAAAAGGTTGTGTGAGCTGTCAGCCAGCTGTCCAGCCACAACACTTAGCCGATCGGCCACTTCTCCTAGCCAGCCGTCCCTTCAGGTGGTCGGCCGACCAATAATGTTGGCTCGGCAGCTGGGCAACGGTGTTCTATTCTGGTCTTTTTGCTTTGAGGTCCTATTTTGAGTCTTTTGTTTCCAGGAAGTGTAAATAGTTGTGTTTAGGTTGTTTTTAGTTTTTTTCATTTATCGAGTTGTATTTTTCATTTTAGGTCAGTTGTAGCTCAATATCTGGTTACGAACATCATTCAAATACAAGCATTTTACACATTCTGTTCCAATTTTATGTAAGTGTGTTGCCAATCCAGAGATGATGTGCAAAACAAAACTCGTTTTTATAAAACATTAGGGTTTTACCCAAATCATAGTACAAGCATTTCAAAATAGAAAGTAAAGACCTATCTGAAGCTATACAGGTGCAAAAGAGTACAAATCAACGCCGGTCACATCAAGCAGCTCAGGAGTCCCTCTTCGTCCTCTTCCAGGGGGGACTCAGGGGCACTATCACCAGAAGAATGGAACTTAGAGCCAAAGCCGGCATCGCCCTCTCTACTCCCAAACTCAGAGCTGGTCTCGGCATCCTCCTCGCTCCCTAACCCTAAGCTAGCATCATCGTCCTCACTCTCAGACTCAAAGCGCCTGCTCGTTGTCTCCTCGGTGCCGCTAGTCTCGGCGTCATCTCCACTCAAAATTAGCTCCGAGGAGGAGGAGGTCTCCTCTATCTGGAACTTGCTGCTCCGACTGCAGGCACCCCTACCTCTGCCCCGACCTCGACTATCATCCCGGCCACGTGCTGGGGCCTGTCTGCCTCTCCTCCTTGCCACTAGAGGAGGTGCCGCCGACGCTACTGGTACCACAAGTACAAGAGGAGGCTGAAAGCAAGAAACAGGGAATCAATATAGTGCAGAATCAGTACAAAGCAATACAGAGTATTAGAACAGTGTAAGACAGGGTTTATATCGATATGAATCAGTATAAGTCAGAACATGAGGAAAATGGAAAATACCTGGATACCGTGCAGAGTGAGCAGTGTCTCTCCTCTGTACTATCTGGACCAGAGAGGCGACCAACTGGAGGAGACCATCCACATACTCCCTAGGCGCCTGCAAGTGAGTTTGAACAATCAGTATCTAAAAGGGGAATATGAAACGCAAACTATAAAGCAAGGTCCATATATGTTGCGCGTCAGGATCCTTAACGTACCCGTGCTCTCCCTCTGGTGGCTTTATCGGTATCTAATAGGCCAACCTGCCCGCCCGCCAACATGGGATCGTAGTCGGAATCACTGGCCAACCGGCTACATGTACAGTAGGAGGAGCCCCTCCAATATCAGCCTCAGCGACGTGAGCAGCCTCTCTAGCCATAGGGGCACCTGCAGCCTCTCCCGGGTGAACTCCAGTTAAGGGCGGCATGAGATGAGTCCTAATGAACGCCACATAATTCCCGACCCCTTGGAAGAAATCAGTGTCCTACCCAGCCATGTAATATACGATAGCCTTAACTAGAAGGCTATCAGCCGTCCTCATGGATGCTGGAGGAGGGGCAGGAACAACTGGAGCAGGTAGGCGAAGAGTCTGGCACACAAACCACTCTCCTAGATACCAAGTCTAGTAGAAGGGGCCCTCTAGTAAGATCCAAAGCTGGGAAGTAGCCCAGGACCCAGCGTACTGGTCCCGTATCCTAGCAGGCATCATCGTCCAGGGCTACCATGTGATTTGCAAATAGGGAATTCACAGTTAGTAGTTGTCGTCAATGGTCAAAATCAGTTATCAGAGTATGAGACAAAGTGGTAGCAGTGAACATGAAGCAGAAGTGAGTATGGTACCTCTCGCGCCATCACTATATCAAAGTATCTGTGGTAGTAGGCAAAGATGGTGTCGTCACGATGCCGGGGGTGGCATCTACCGTCATACTGTTGGGATTAGGGCACGACTAACTCTACCTCATCTCTCGGCACCGGGGCAAGGGTTAGGAAATATGCATATACCCAGAGCTGGGAAGGAGAGATCAATTTGTGAGTCAACATGTGTGAACAGAAATAAAGATAGAAAATGTAAAGCAAAAAGCACAATGTGTGAACAGAGATAAAAGACAGGAAGTGCAAAGCAGAAAGCATAACAAGCAAAAAAAAACTGAAAATAAAGTGCAGTGTATACCTCCCAAGCTCTCCAATAGCCACTGACCTTGTTCCCCTTTTTGCGGGAAGTCATGTACCCATACAAGGTGGCGAGGCCTGCACCACTCTAGTCATAGAACTGTACTCGAGGCAAGACCACAAGAGCACTTAGTAGGTACAAGCCTACGGTATTCCACCTGTTCGCAAACAAGGTGGTACCAAGGAGGTAGATCAAAAAGCCCGGGTGTACTACTCCACCTCCACCTGAGTCTCCGACTGGCTCCCATGGAAATGGTCATAGGACCAGCTGTATCATATCATAGTCGGCTGTCTAGTAAAGGGCGTGCCCCGAGCAGATGTATCCAAACTGTCTCCCACTGGCCCATGTCCATATCGAAAAGGATCGAATCACCCCTTACTCTCAAGTCGGTGATCATCGAGAAGTCATAGGGAGTCATTGTCATATCCCCGGTGGAAGAGAAGTGAAAGGAATTGGTGGTGTCCCACCACCTCTCCACCAAAGATTTGAGTAGAGCCCAGTTGGCCAGCAGTCACGAAAGCCCAGAGCAAAACAGGCCGAAGCCCGCCTCGTCAACCAGCTCATGGACCTGGTTAGCGAGCTAATGATACCAATCTCTAGCAATTACCACCCCATACCCTCTCCAAGAGAGAACGACACCCTGTGTTGATAAGGAAAGAAAGTATCAAATGTGTAACAGAATGAAAGACAAAATGAAAAACAGTAATGAAATGATGAAACAGGTAAAGTGCATGAAAGTAAAGTTTGTACCTCAGCAGCATCATGAGAAAGATGAGAGGCCTGCTCCATCAACATGACATCCTCGGGCATGCCCATAGCAAAATCCTCAGACGGTAACATCCCCTCAAGGGCCATCGCATGTGTTCGGGAGTGGTAAGTGGCCGGATCAAAAGGTTTCACCCTTAGCGGTGGCAACTCCGGCTCATGTCCTAGAGGGTATATCTCATCTGCCTCGATGTTAGCGACAATGTCCTCCGCCGCCCTGCCGGTCTTGTCAACTACCGGCTCCTTGACCTCTACGATAGGTAGACACATGGATACCTCAGGTGGAGCACCGTCAAGAGGAATGTCATCCATCATGAGTAATGTAGTAGGTGGAGAGTGAAAATGGGAGAAAATAAGGAAAAAAGATAGAAAACCTGAAAAGTCAAACCCTATGAGATAGAAAATGAGAGAAAAAGTCAAAACTCGACAAAAAGTGTGGGAAACAAGAAAAACACGAGGGAAGTGAACACAAAGCAACGAAAAACCCAAAAACTCAACGAAAATAAAATCCAATCGGTTCAAAGTGAAAAGGGCCAAGTTGGTTTCACGAAAAACAAGTCACGTGAGACATTGGGTAACACGCGTGGGGTGAAAATCTAGAGAGACAGGGAGACTCTAGAAAGAGAGGGAGATGATTTTCAGATGCTATAGATGTGAAAGAATGGGCCAAAGTCAAGTTTAAATAAGCCATAGGGCGGAAAATCGAAACTGCCCGTCGTTGTCGAGTCGGGTGGCCAGCCAACTAGTTAGTGGTCGATCGTCTCCATTTTGTGGCTGGCCGGCTCTATAGCTAGTCCAGACCTGGTTTTTTATAAGGCCTTGCCTTGTTTGTGTATGGAGGGTCCTATATTTATCCTAAAGTGAAGAATTGCATAAATTGGGTTTGTTTTGATTACAGAAAAGTCTGAAATGTGATTGGGATATGCTGCTTCAAATCCCGTCGTTTCTCTGAAGTGGAAAATGCCCCAACCTCAAGTTTGAGCAAGTTGTATCCTTTTTGAACATTTGAGGACCTCCGAGCAGTAAGTCGGAGATCTTTATGAGGTGTTTTCAAAATGCTGCTTTTTGTTTACCTTTTTTAATTATGTTGCCTATTATCGCATGGAACATGCATCTCATTATATTTCTTATTAATTCTATCACATTATGCTGCAGTCATATGCGTCATACTTTTTGTTTTTTTCCCTTATCATGTGAGTGCGATTTTGCTTAGAGATTTTCCCCTTTTTACATGAGATGTAGTTTGGCTTGCACCCTCTGCCCTCTCTACGTAAGATGTAGTTTGGCATGGAGCTTTTCCCCTCTCTACATGAAACGTAGTTTGGTTTGCATGTTCTCACATGCTTTCTACGTAAGACGTAAAATGGCTTACATCTTTGACCCTCTCTATGTGAGACATAGTATGGCTTGCATTTTCTCACATCCTTTCTACATGAGACGTAGTTTGGCTTGCATCTTTGACCCTCTCTACGTGAGACGTAGTTTGGCTTGTATTTTCTCACATCCTTTCTACGTGAGACGTAGTTTAGTTTGCATCTCTCATCCTCTTTTCACGTGAGACGTGTTTGGAATTATTGTTTGCTTACTTTTTCTGTGTGAAACATAGTTGGATTTATTTTGACTTAAGCTTGAGGCTTGTTTCATTCTTATGCCGTCATCTTGTCATGTTTATTGTCTCATTGCATTGTCTTGCATGGTCATGAATTTTCAAAAAAAACCGACTTTGCGAAGCATATAAGTCCAGCTTTCAAGTGCAGTCTCAAGCATATCATTTGCATCTTGCCCTTGAACTACACTGGTTTGATTCATTGCAAAGGGATACATAGGCTACTTTCGAGTTCAACCAATTGCGTTTGCATTTTGATTTCTTCCCTAAAGTCTTACGGCCTTGTCAAAATGGGTCATCTCTTGGACTTTGACATTCACTCACGTTATTTCATGACTTCGAGCTCTGTCACAAAGGGATAACTGTAGACACCCCATTTTTGACTGCCCTTAAGACTTGGGCGCCTCAAGCTTATCATTTGATGATGAATTACTACGATGTGCAAACGTTCAATTTTTTTAACAAGAAGCCTCGGTTTTGAGTTTCATAGCCTAAAAACCTTGCACCTCCTTTGAGTTAAAACCTAATTTTTTTCAAGCCTGACCACCCAAAGGCTTGTTGGCCAACAGGTGGCTAGCTGCCCAAAATTTAGTGGCCAGCCATCTCCTACCTGGCCAGCTGGCCAGGTTTCCTGGCAGAATATATATTTGTTGCCAGCTGTCCCCCCCATGTTTATGCATTGCACCAGCTGGCTCAATACAGATATTTTCAAGATAACAACCTTTTTTTTTATATAAACTTGACCATCCCTTATGGTTTTAGGTTAGAAAAAAATACCAAAGCTCAAATTCTTAAAGATACCCTCTCTTTCTCTCTCTCTCTCTACCTTACAACACACATACACTACACCAACACTTCCTAAGCAAAAAATTTGAGGCTCCTTGTTGAGGTTCTTGAGCTAAAATTTCAGCTCTTAAGGGTGATCACTTGTGGGTTTGCAAATCAAAGAGTAGCCTTTCTTCAAGAGCTATAACTCTTGCCTTCTTTACACTACTTCTTCCATCTCTTTTCTTGCTTTTTTTATAATGTTTTTGGACTGTTTTTATGGGCTGAAACTTGTGACTTAAAGCTACCAAAGGTGGAGGGGTTAACCACCCTTCCTTGAACCTTGTTCTCTAAGCTTTTGTCCTTGTGTTTTCCACTTTTTTCTCAACTTTTGGTCACTGATTTTTAAAGTTTTAAAAGGCTAAAATATGTGGTTTTGAGGTCTAAAAAGTGGAGGAGTTAGCTACCCCTCCTTAAGCTTGCTTATTAGCTTTAACTCCCTCTCATTTTAACTTACTTTTTTTTGCTTTTTCAAGGTATTTCCAGCTCTATTTTTGCGAGTTTTAGGACTATTTTAGTGTGTTTACTTCATTTATGCTTTGCATAGTATGCTTGTAGTGTTGTAGTCCTCATAGGTTTGGTGGTTTAAGCCTTAGACACCAACCTATTTGAGTTGATAATTTTTTTTATTTCATGGCTTTCATATACATGTATTCACTCTTGTAATAACCATCTCTGCACCGTCCATTCTTTCTTGGTTTTATTTGTTTAAGAGTTGCTTCAAATGAGTGTTGTTTAAGGTAAAGGAAAGAGACCTTCCATGCTTAATGGTTTAATCTCTCCGGAAGTTCATCACCAAGGCATTACATCTCTCTCATGCTAAGAGCAACTTCTTGTTTGACACTTCACTTCATTAGTGGACATAACTCTCATTTTTGGACTAAAATGATTAAAGAATGGAAAAGGAATTAAAAGGACTACTAAAATTGAACTAAATGGTAGCAAGAGTAATAAAATTGGTTTGGATTCAATCAGACGCTAATTGAACCTATTGCGTCTCGAGTCACTACATACTCATTGGTGATGTTAATGATTTGAGAAGCGATGTCTATCACTTCCCTAGAGAGGCAACTCCATGATTGGGAAGAGGTTTCGTTGGTCTTTTATTTCCATTTATTGAGACTTTGTCCCATCGATTCATAGATCATCACGCAACGAGTTTGTGTCAATTTGATGGTTTAAGAACCGAGTCTACCCCTCCCTTGATCTGTTTCATGATAAGGAGAGACGGGGAGGACAAACATCCCCTGGAAACATTTTGTTTGTGCTCTATTTCCTTTCTATTGTAGTAGAGTAAACCCCCAAAAAAGTGGTAGGCCGGCCACCTGTCCATCCAACCGACCACTTTTTAAGGCCGGCTGACCACTTTATTTCATGCAGATAGTACCATTTTCATGGCAACATAGAGCAGAGGCTAGGGCTAAAATAGGTTATTTTTCTGACTGCAAAACAAAACAGTTCTGGCAACAAAACAGAGGTGTTTTCGGGTGGATATTCCCATTCATGCATGCATGATTCTCTACTTCCCTTGGCTCATGAAATTAATGCTAATTAGTAGATTTATTTGAAACTTTTAATAGCTAGTTCATTAATTAGTTAAATAGTTAAGTAATTCAGTGTTGTAATAATTAGCTAAATTAGGACATTCATTTGAACCCTTTTGTATGAAGGCAAAATTGTAACATTGTGTATGTCCTCCAACCCCTATTCTTTCTCCCTTTTATTTACCCGCTTATGATGGATTGCATGTCACATCACGTTTTCCTTAGCATTTTCCATGACTACATCCATTTGTGTTGCATACGTAAGGTTCGGCTCATCATACTAATCAATGTCAATGTCATTTCCTACTTAGTTGAATACATGTGCTATCACATTCCTTAAATTGACTCACATGCCATACTAGTAGCCGAGCCTATTAATTGTATGTTATATGTGTTGCATTAGTCATGTTGCATTGCTTAGGATCAATCATTTTTCTACTTATTTTTTGTTTTCTTTGGCTTGCCTTAGAGTACTAGGTGAGCAGTTTTGCTTTAACATATTACATAGGTGTTGGTGTTGCATGTTTACCATGAGGCTAAGTGCTTAGGTGATTCAACTCTTGAATGCTTGTAGATGGAGGCTTTTTCACTTAGGTTGGGATGATCTGATTAAATGTACATATGAGATCACTTTTTCAAGTGGTACATATTCAAAACTCTTTTCAAAACGAACATGAAATCGAAGTGTTCCAAAGTGGGCGAATTAGTCTATACTTGTTTGCCTCACATAGTAACGATAGCATAATAATCGGAGCAAGAGCATATAATGTAAATAAAAATAACATCATGATTAGCAGAGGCTGATCTTTGATCGGGTGAGTGGGGTGCTCAATTCATGACCTTTCCTTTTTATACCTAAGTTCCCGAGCCGAGACACTTTGGTAATGACGGACAAATGGCCTTTTGGCACGAGTCACAAGTTTCTTAAATTTCTCAAAAATATTTAGGTAGCAACTCTGAAATCTGGCAATGCAGTTCATTTTTGGCCTCTTTGATGATAAATGGATTTTCTAAAATGATTTGCCGAATTTGGACTCATTTGTGTTTATCTGTTTCACATTGCACTCGTGAAACCAGATTCAGAACCATGAAAGTCTGAACTGTAGGGCTATCATATTCGAGGAGACTAAACCCCTCCGAGGAGCGCATGCTACAATGTGTTATTTGGGATTTTTAGAATTTTATGGTACGTTTAATTGAAATTCGATTCGGAATCAAATAATTAGAATAAAATAATCACAATTGATTATTCTTAACTCAACTTAATTAAGTCTCATTAATGAAGCCTATATAAGGCTAATTTGATTGCTAGACCATTCCTTTACACTCTCATTTCATCATCCTTGATAAGAAAAATGTGTGAGAGAGAGAGAGAGAGAGAGAGAGAGAGAGAGCAAGACCAAGAGAGATTTGAGATCAAAGCTTTAGGAGGAAGAATTTCTTGGAAAAATCGAGGAATATGGCTTGGAAACTCAAAGACATAGCAATCTAGAGCCTAAGTGAAGAATTGAGGTGAGAATTCAACCTATAAACTACGTGTTTGGATTAACAAGAAAATGAATTCAAGTGAATTAGGTGGTTTAATGCAAGATTTAAACTAGAAGTGAAGAATCTAAGTCATACCATGCATGCATGCATATTTTCTTACATTTTGAGCTTAAGTTTCAAGAACTCCAACTTGCATGCAGTTATCCTAGTTATTCTAGTTTGGTTTTGGAAAGTCATCAAGTTCTACATTGTTTTGCCTCAATTAATCATAATTTGGAAGGCTTGAATTCATAACAATTCATGCATGTTATGTTTTGAAAGTTTCAAGTTTGATTTGGCATACTTTTGGGCCTTGATTTTGCGAAATGATCTTTAATTCTCGATGTATTCCACGTTTAGATATGTTTTCTCAAGTTTTGGCCCAAAATGAAGTATTTTGCAGCTTTAAAATTGAGTTTTGACCTTGAAGAGCAAATCTGGAAATTCTTGATTCTGCATCTTCGCTCGAGCGATCACCCTTTGTTTTGTACCCTGGCTCAAGCGACCAAAAGTTGGCTCGAGCGTAAAATTCGAGCTCCTAGTACTTTTGCAGACATGGGCTTAGGCTCGAGCGATGGAACCTGAGCTTGAGCAACCACCCTTATTTTCGACCCTCCGCTCGAGCATAAGAAGTTAGACTTGAGCATAAAATGAGAGCTCCTAGAAGTTTTGCAAAGTTTTGTAGACCGCTAGAGCGAATAAAGTTGCGCTTGAGCAAAGACCTTGTCTTTAGAATTTTGGCTAAGTGTTTCAACTTACATTTTGGCATCCTCATTGCATCTTAGGCATTCCTAAGCCCTAATTAAGGCATAATAATGAGGATAAAGAGTAGAAACACACCTAGATAGAAAAGGATTGAGTTAAGTGTTTTCCAGGCATGTGTTTCATTATGTATCTGCTATGTGTTTGTATAGGTCACGCGCCATAAACTATCTAATCTGTCTGCTCTGTCCATTCTGCTATCAGAACTATCAGTGAGTAACAACTCTATAAAGCTATGCTTGACTATAAGTATTTTTTGAATGAAATGATATGATATGATTTGTTTTCTGAAATGCTATCTTGTGAATCGTGAATGAATGTCCAATTTTCTTAAATGTATTTGTAGCATCCATAGTTCACATGGCTCACGCCCGATGGAAATAATACCGTGGCTTATGTTTATATGGCCCTCGCCTAGGAAAAACAATACTGTGGCTCATGTTGATATGGCCCTCACCCGGGGGAAACAATACTGTGGCTTACATTCATATGGCCCTCGCTTGGGGAAAACAATACCATGGCTACTTGTGCACAAGATATGGACCTTTGAGGTCATCGGTACCGACTACGTATATGGGTTTCAAGACCAAGTTGATAAGATAGCTAATAGATGTACCATATATACCTATCTATGACTTCTGGTTTCGTATATGTATTTGAATATGTTTCTGCTATGAACTCTGATTTCTAAAACTGTCTGGATATCATTCATAAACCCTTTACTCTGTTGTTATTCACTAGGCTCCAGCTCATCATATTATTTATGTATATAGGTGACTAGACACGTAAACAAGCTCAGAGCTGATTGCTTAAAGTTTCGTTCTGTCAACCAACCACTGTGCCTCCCAAGGAGATTCCTGTTTTGAAGTGGTCAAGTTTTTGTGAACAACGTTAAAGACCTTTTTGCACTTCTTTTGTTAAGTCTGAACATGTCTTTTGTTTGTCTGTACATATATATAGCGACATGGGAATGACGTCTTAATCATGTAAATTAATTTTTAAATTTTTCTGTCCCATGTATATCTACACGGCTCTATGGACATTATATGTTTGTATTATTGCTTCTGTTAGCCCCTTATTTTGCTTCATATGTTCAGAGGCCTTTGGTAATCCCAGGATTGCTGACCGATTATGACGCTACACCTATAGAGGCGGGTTTGGGTCGTGATAGGTTAACAATACATTTTCACTACCACAAATGTTATTAACATTCCATATCACCACCAACATCCATACACTCAAAAAGTAGGGGAATTTGTGGTACATTACAACACAATAAATCAAAAAAATGATACTAACACTACACTTCATTAACATTGAGACGGTTAACATTACATTTTTTATTACCACAAATCTTATTAACATTCCATATCACCACCAACATCCATGCAATCAAAAATAAGGAAATGGTTGGTACATTACAACACAACAACAAGCCCAACACAACAAATGGCACTAACATTACACTGTTGCCAATCACACAGGAACCCGAAACCGCAAAGGCACACTAACACACTATCATGTTACGTTTGTCCGATGCCTGAGTAGTGCCAATGTCAATGTTTGCTTTCTCTACTTCTGTGTCTATTTCGACATGCTCTCCAGACGGTGAATCCGGTTTCTAGCAATCAAAACTAACCTTGATCCCTGTACCGTCAACACCCTCAGCGGAATTCCCATCAAACATCGAAACCGGCTCCACATCCAGCATATTCTTTTCTGATTGAGCATGCTTCTCCTCTGCCACCGACATATTTAGTTTGTAGCATTCCATTATCGTCCCCGATAGTTTCCCACTTTTAACCTTCCATCAAACAAAACAAATTCCATATCATTTACTAAAAAAAAAGGTTATAACTAATAATTTATTATTCATCTAGAATTATTTTCAAATTAAATGAACATATCATATTAAATTTTTTTCTTACCTTTCTTTATTCAAATACTTTTATTTTGTAATAAATTTATTTTTATTCTATGTAATATTTTATTATAATTTTTAAATTAAAAAGAATTTCTAAAAAATCATCTGTAAATTGTTTATGCCATTATAAAAACTAATTTTTTTAAATGTCAACTTAGGGATAGTTTGAAAAGTGCTAAATAAATATACTTTTTTACTTTTTATTAAAATATGTACAAAAAAGTAGAGATATAATGTGACCTAAAAAAGATAATTAAGTATACTTTTTTATTTTTTATGAAAAGATGTGTAGAAAAGTAAAGATACGATATGACTCAAAAAAGATAAAAAGATTTTTTTTTTTTTTTTTTTTTTTTTACAAAAAAAGGGCTAATATGTCACTTTCCAAACAACCCTTTATTCGATAATCCCTTTTTAAAAGGTGTATTTTAAAAATATTTCAAGAAAAATTCTATTCGAAATTTTAAATATATTGTTTTTTCTTTTGTTCATTAATATTAAATTTCTAATTAATTTTATTTACTATTTAAAAAAATAAATTAACAAATAATTTATATATTTATATATAATTTTGTTTTGGCTACTTAGGTTTTTAGTGTTTCGGTCAAAATCCACTCAAATTTAATTTGAATTTTTAAATTTTTACATAGGTCCTCACTTAATTAAAAATTATGTTATTCAATCATTAAAAAAAATTAAGCTTGACTCAAGTCATTTAGGTTGAGTTCACCTAAATTTACAATTCTAACAAGAGGGGTTAAAGCTTACATAATTAAATTTGTGACAAATTAAAAAATAATAAATAAATTATAATAAAATTATAAAATTTAAGTTGTAAATTTCAATCTTCTTTATTTTCATAATTTATATATAAAAATTTAATTATTTATATTATGTTATATAAACGGAATACTCTTATTTTTATTTTTATTTTTATTTTTATTTTTATTATTATTAGGCTGTATCATTAACAAATTTGGCCATGTCCACCACGTGGGTTTGCAAATCGATAGAGAGAGAGAGAGAGAGAGAGAGAGCGCGCGTGTGTGTGTGTTTTGAGAAGACAAGTATATAAAATTGCAAATGATGGTAGTGGATTTACTTTAGTAACGACTCCAGGTCCACTCTATTCTCTCTCTTCAATGACTCCTACGTCACCCGAAAAAGAAGTAAGTTTAAAAAAAAATTACTTTTTTATTTTTTTGTGTTTTCATATTTTTACTGAATTTTTTTAATATTTAAAATAATTTTTTTATTTTTTAAACACACCTAATATAAATACACCTAAAATATAAAAAAATTATAAAATTTTTTTTAAAAAATTCGCTAAATACCAAAAATATAAAAAAATATAATAATTTAATATATTTTTTGTATTTTTATGTATTTATTAATATTTTAAAATATTTTTTTATAAATTTTTAAAAATAAAAAAAATATTTAAAATTTTAAAAATATTCATTAAAAACAAAAAAAAAATACAAAAACTAAAAAATTCAATTTTCAAAAAATTTGACCTATTCAAACCAACACACTGATTTTTTTTTCTTACTCTCTCTCCGCACACACGCACAGGTCTCACCCCTCCCTCTCATTTCTAATAAAAAATTAAAAAATTCATCTTAATTTTTTTCATTTTATTTTCATAATATATATACATATATCATTTTTAATATAAATTTTTAATTTTATAAAATTAAAATCATTGAAAATATATCTTTAAAATGAGATTAATATTTAATATATTTAATAAGAATTTAAAATAAATAAAAAGTAATTACTATGCTTAGTTAGGTTTTCAATTTTTTTTTTTTAATATGAAAATTAATTTGATGAAATAAACACACAAAAATCATATCTTTTTGAAATTCTCAAAAACAATTTTTATTCCAAAAAAAAAATCATATGAAATAATGACTTTTAATTTAATTTTATTAACCAAACGGGTTTATAATTTTTTTTAAGGAAATAAAAAAAATATAATGTATTTGATTTGCAACTATACACAGATAGAATTTGTGTTTTAAAAAAAATAAAAAATTCATACATATGCACAAATTGGATTTGTGTATTTTTTATTTCCTTTAAAAAAAATTATAAACTCGTTTAGTTAATAAAATTAAATTAAAAGTCATTATTTTCATATGATTTTTTTTTTTTGAATTAAGATTGATTTTGTGAATTTCAAAAATATATGATTTTTGTGTGTTTATTTTCATCAAAATAATTTTTACATTTTGAAAATAATAATTTAAAAACATAATTAAACATAGTAATTACTTTTTATTTATTTTAAATTTTTATTAAATATATTTAATATTAGTCTGGTTTTAAAAGTATATTTTTTTTAATTTTATAAAAATTAAAATTTTATATTAAAAATTATATATATTATGAAAATAAAATGAAAAAGAATAAAATATTTTTAAAATTTTTTATTAAGATGTGATAGAGAGAGAGTAAGTGTGTACTTTTTTGTTTAGAACTCTAAATCATTACTGATTTCCAATAATACTTAAAACTACTAGTTAGAGCTATCATTAATGATTTGACAATAGATCCCATCCGTTGCTACAGTAATTGTTGTACCTTATTTTATTTTATTTTATTTTTTTTCATTTCCACACCCACTAGTGTAGATTTAAAGCTTATTATTTGAGTTCTAAATCATTACCGATTCATTTCCTTGAGGGTGACGTGCCTCTATATGAGGCGTCCCTCTCTGGAGTCACCGAAGCGAGAGACTGGAGAGGGTCTGGCGGTGGCTTGATGTGGAAAGGTGAGGAAGATGAGTGAGACAGGAGGAGAAAGATACCATCGTGCGCTCAACAAGGCCAAACTGTGCAAACATTTCTGCCAAAGAAATTAATATCAAGTTTGGCATAATCTAAATAATATGAAAAATTAAAAAGTCACTATCCTATTTAAGTCACATCATTTTATATAAATCACATCACCTCTCTAACACATCACATCAAATCCAATCCAAACCCAACCCATATAAGTCAATAAGTCAAAAAGTATACTTTTTTAGAACATCCCAAACCAACCCTAAATCTATGTTTCTGATTCGGAATAGTAAGTTAAATTGAAGAACAAACATGTCACCATTAGAATAACCGTTCAAAATACCATAGTTCAGAGTTTCAATTTGGGTAAAAACTACTTAAAAAAAAAAAAAAGCATAGATTTAACTTTACTCTTTTTGTTTTGTTTTATTTTATTTTGTTTTTATCAATCTTTTTGGTTCTTTTGTTTTCTTCACAAATCTCTCCTTGAAAGAAAAGTAAAAAAAAATATAAATTAAAAGAGTAATTAGTTGAGACAGTATAAGAAACATATTTGCAAATTCCTGCAAAAATGCACTGAAAAGTGCAGTCCTCCTTCATGATGGGATCTTTGGGCTTAACCTCAGTTACACACAAAACACTACAAACAAGAAGGGATAACTGAATAATTAGAGAGTAAAAAGTGAGAAACTAAATCTGGGGAGCCCAATGGCCAAGCCAGATGAATCCCATTTGATTGCTTGTAGATAAGATAAATCCACAAAATGGCAGAAGTAAGATGAATCCCATTGATACCAAGCAAGTTAGGCAATTGGGGGGATCTGATCTTGTTGAGACAAGTGAGGAGCATGCCTGAGTACCATCCATGGATTGGTGTTAGGAGGAAGGAGCATAGATCTGCACAAAGGGCAAGTGACCCTACCTTCATCCACCCATCTATCCAAGCAATCTCTGTGAAACACATGACTGCAGTTGCACAGATCTCTCATCTCATGCCGCCTATTAATGCAATCCCAACACACTGCACAACTCACCTCCTTCTCCACATCTTCATCCTCACCATCTTCTCTTCTTCTCTCCAGGAAATTGCCGAAGTGTATTACAGGTATCTGCTTCTTGATGAATGCTGTTACCAAGGGAACTGGGACTGGGACCGGGACTAGTGATGACCAATCCAACATGAGCACATAATTGTTGTTGTTGGCTGTGGCTGTGGTGGTATTGTTAAGCTCCCCTGAATAAAAGTCCTCTTCTTGTGGTTTAGACAGACCCAGCCGAGTGAGTATCACAATAAACATGTATTTGAGTTGGCTTAGCATGTTTACCAGAAATCTCACAGAAGTTTTGGCCTTTGACATATTTATGGCACCACAAAAGAGAAATCCACACCAATTTGAGAGAGAGAGAGAGAGAGAGAGAGAGAGAGAGGTGGGTTGATGGTGGGTGCAAAGACGAATAAGAGAAAAAGGTACTATAAAGAAGGTGGGTTGATGCGTATGTGTACGGCTGAGCTCGAGCCCTAGGAAATATAAAGAAGAAAAGAGAAAACGGATAAACAACGCACAGCCGAGGTAATAATTTAGCTTTTGTTTTATATTCACGTCTCTTTAGTTGCCAGGTTGTTACGTTTTGTTTTGTATTCATGTGTTTTCTAGACCCTAAAATTATCAACTTCAAAGTTTTTTTTTTTTGGGAATTTTGTCAACTTCTCCTCATTGGAATAGATGTTAAAGAAGTTTTAAAACATGGAGGAAGATTCCCCTTGTCCTCATTATAATTTCGATTAGAGGGTGTTGTTTGAGTATGTAAACTCGATTATAAATTTATTTTAATAATTTAAATTATTTATTTTATTGAATATTTTGTGAATTGCATTCAAAAAAAAAATAATAATAAATTGATTCGATAATCATAAGTTATTAAATTATAAGTTATTTAATTTATCACGTTTGTCATCAAAAAAAAAATGAAAATTGTGTTTTTTAAAAAATAAATAATATCATCTATTATTTTGGTAACAAACGCGATAAATTGTATAGATTACGATTATTGGATCGACTTAATTTTTGTGTGTATAATATACATGAAGTGTCTGATAAAATAAACAATTCAAATTATTGAAATGAGATTAATGAATCCCATGAGCCCAAACAGTATCTTCCAATATAGAACTGCCTCTTTAATATAGCATTTTTTTTTTTTTTTTTTTTTTGTAGGAATTGAATCCTCTCTGGTTAAGATATTTAATTAGATGGTCCAGTTGAATCCACTATGGGCTCATTTTGGACTCGCTTCAATAATTTAGGCTGTTCATTTTGTAGAGCCCTCTGAACAAATCATGCATACCAAAAATTAAATATATCAAACATTGAGAGCTACTCAATCGAATAGCATTTGTCTAAAAAATAATTAATAGAGATTGGGAGTCACTCAATCGGATCACATTTGCTTGAAAATAACTAACGGACTACTTTCAAAATTATGTTATCCGTTAATTAATTTTCAAACAACTGTGTTTTGATCGAGTGGCTCCCAATATCCAATCGACTTGATTTTTTATATGCATGATCTTCTCAGAATATTTTATAAAATAAACAGTTTAAATTATTGAAATGCATCCAAAATAGATCCAAAGTGGTTTGGCGTAGACGGACCAATTGAATATCCCAACCGGAGCTAATCAAACTCCATTTTTTTTTATCTTTCTTAGTATGTGTTTTAAGTATATAATCAATTTTTTATTTATCAAATTCAAATTTTTATTGAAAATATTATTTCAAAAATATATAATTATCTTTTCAAAATATAATTTTAAAATAATAATAATAATATTGTTTATTAGTTACATGTCTTTTGTGAAGTCTTTGGTCCTATTTTGTAGAATTTTTTTAAATTAAAATTTGATAATCAGAAAGTAAAAATTAAAAGTATCACTTTCATAACTTTTAAATAATCAATTTTTTTGAATTTATTTAAATTATTTTTATCTAATAAATTATAAGTAAATGTTATATAAAATAATGAGGAATTTACGTGTTGGTCTTAATAAGTGGACTTATTGTCCAATAGGTCTTATGATAATTAATGATATTCTTCATTAAACGCTATTAACAAATGTCACTAATTGTTAATTTTCAGCGACAATATAAAAATTTTGTCACAAAAAAATATCACTACTTATAAGTTTTAGCGACAGTTTAAAAAAATCATCACAAAAAAGTGTCATTAATTCACAACGTTTAGCGACAATTAAAAAAATTCGTCAAAAAAAAGTCACTAATTGTAAGTTTTAGCGACAATTTATGAAAACCATAACAACAAAAAGTAATTATTTATCAATTTTTAGCGATATATGTAAAAAATTGTTACAAAAAAATTATTTTTAACAACGATTTTACTAAGATTAATTTTCAATAAAACTTTATGAAAATTAAGTATAACTATTAACATCTATTAATAATTTATCCTAAAATAATCTTATATAAACGCTTAAATTAAAATTGTCATCAATCCATCCACGACTTCTATACCTAGAAACTTGTCTGAATTCAATAATGTCACCGTTTTGGTTCAAGAAAAACAAAACCCATTAATGTCACCTTAGGCTCGCTCGACAGAATTATAGGGTAGTGGTAGGCTGATTTGGTATATAACACTTTAAATTTAAAAATCAAAAAATTATTAACAAAATTAAAAAAATTTATAATTTATATAAAAAAGTTAAATATTCTTTTTTTTCTTACTTTTTACATATCTTTTTGTAAAAAACTAAAAAAGCATTCCAAGCATACTAATTTTTTAACCTCATATTTTAACTAAAAATCAAAAAATTATTAAAATAATTTGTTTCTAAATGAGGCCTTAAAGCACGTATAACTAGTGTTTTAATTTGGTTAAGCTTATCTTAATATGATAAAATTTTAAAAAAATTTAAGACTTATCATGAGTCCCATTTAATTATCTAAATTATTTATTTTATAACATTTTTAATATATATCATTTATGAAGAAAAAAAAAATTAAGTTAGTTTGATAATTGTAACATTTTTTATTTTATTTTATCATGCTTATGTTTTTTTTTTTTAAAAATGGATGGTTTATTTTCAAAAATATATATTGTCGTCTATTTTTTCACTGACAAATGCAATAAAATAAAAATGTTATGATTATTGGATTGATTTTTTTTTTCATGAATGATATAGATTGGAACCATACAAAATGAACGATTTGAATTATTGAAACAACACTCATGATGGACTCCACATACCCCTCAAATTCTCTCAAGTTAAGATGTGAACTTGAAATAAATCAGACTATTTTAATTTTATTTTCCAGGTAAATTACACTTTGCACCCCTACAATTTACACCCAATTCCACTTTGGCACCTCCACATGAAATCATGATAGTCAATCTCCTGCACTTCTGGTCAAATCTCACTTTTATCCCTGTACATGAAATCGTAACAGTCAACCCCCTGCACTTTTGCTCAAATCCCACTTTGATCTCTACACAAGTGTCAATGTCCCTCTTTTGTTACTTCATTTTAAAATCTTTATACAATATATATATATATGTTCGCATGCTAAAAATTGGGACAAAGAGATAAGAAAATAGAGCTTTTGAAATAAATAAAAAAATACGACAAAGAAATCAAAGAGAAATGATGGTGAATAGACAGAAGATTGTGTTACTATGAAAAATAAAGTTTCGTGATTTCAATTTATGTAAAATCCTAATCCATCTTCGTAATCGTTCACAATCAATGTTTGTTTTAGTCTAATACATTCATAATTTGATATTGATTTTTGATGTATTGGTGGAAAATATAAATGATTTTTCTTTCTTACCCTCATGTCGTTGTCACATTCTTATCACATGATTAGATTCTATTAAAGATTTAAATAATTGAGTAACGACAGGGGACATTGACAATTGTGTAGAGATCAAAGTGAGATTTGATAATAAAAAAAAAAATACAAGGGTTGATTGTCACAATTTCACACATAGGAACCAAAGTGGGATTTGACCAGAAATATAGGAAATTAACTGTTATGATTTCATATGTAAGGGCCAAAATAGGATTTAATGCAAAGTGTAAAAGTGTAATGTATAATTTTCCCTTATTTTTATTAATTTAAACAATAAATTTTGTTGTTTTACATTAATTTTTAAAAAATAATTAAATACCTAAACAAATATCATAACCATAAACATAAAATATTATTCTAAAATTACTAAATAATTTCCCACTCACTTTATTGTCTCCCGCTAGACGCTGTCTTCTAAACTATTGATGAGCTGGCCAAAAGCCTATCATTATAAAAAAAATATTTGGGGGTCTAAGAGCATCTCCAATAGTGTATCATTTGTTTCACCAAATTTGAGTAAAAACTCCATATGATATCTAACGCTCCAACGGAGTATTGTGGGCTATCATCAACACACTAGTCGACCGAAAGGATGACCGAGCGGAAGTCGGCCGGTGTAATCAATCAATTCTGAAAAAGAAATTTCCCTCCATTTCTGTTCCATATCTATTTCCCTCAATTCTTTTGCCATTTGTTTTTCCCTCCATTAATTATTTTCCATTTATTTTTGCCTCCATTAATTATTTCCCTCAAAAAGATATATATATACAGATTAAACCATGCAAATAAACCTAGCAAACAATGTTTTATCTAGAACCAATCCATAACTGAAAAACTAGAGCAGAATGACTTCTTCAACTTCTTATTTGTTCACTGATTTTTCATCCGCTTCTTCTTCATCATCCTCTGATGATGAAAAAAATGTTGCACTTGTGGGTCTTTATGAGATAAATAATGTTAGTATGATATAGATTTTGATAGCAAGTGATCAACCAAAGAAAAAAGATGGCTCTGCCGTAGGACATAAATACATACGTCGCCAAAGAAGAAAGGGCCATGATTGATAGTTTGCGAATTATTTTGGTGTAAATCCAGTTTATTCATCTTCAACATTTCAAAGACGTTTTAGAATGTGTCGTGATCTGTATCTGCGGAATTTTGAAATGCCATTGAAGAACATAACACATATTTTGTTCAAAAAAAAAAGAAGATGCAACTCATATTCTTAGATTTTCTCCACTTCAAAAGATGACTTCAACAATTAGAATGCTCGCATATGGAATGGCAGTAGATGCGGTTGATGAAGTACTTTTGCAAGTTTAAAATACTTTTGCAATTCAATTATCGAAATCTTTGGACCTGAATATCTTAGATCTCTATCAACAATTGATATTGCTAGATTATTTGCTATTAGGGAGGTTCATGGATTTCCGGGTATGTTAGAAAGTTTAGATTGCTTGCATTGAGAGTGGAAAAATTGTCCAACGACATGGCAAGGTCAATATGTTAGCCATCAGAAAAAGCCAACCATAATTTTTGAAGCAGTAGCTTCTTATGCCTTGTGGATTTGGCATGGATTTTTTGGAATGCCTGTATCACACAATGACTTGAATGTTTTGGATCGTCTGCCTTTATTTTCTAATCTTGCCCAAGGTCAAGCATTACCTACTAATTACACTATTAATGGACACAATTACAATATGGGTTATTACCTTGTTGATAGTATATACCCTCCATAGGCAACATTGGTTCAGATAATCTCTTCTCCCCAAGGAGCAAAGAAACAACATTTTTTTATGATGCAAGAGTCAGGAAGGATGATGTAAAGTGGACATTCGGAGTGCTCCAATCCCGATTTGCAATTGTAGGTATTCCAGTACGTTTTTGGGATCCCAAAATCCTTGGTAACATAATGAAGACTTGCATTATATTGCACAATATGATTGTCGGAGATGAGAGAGACTCTTATCTTGATTTGGATTATGAAATATCATCAACCAACTCAGCAGTAGTACTTTCTACTATCAGTAACAATGACTTTGAATCCTTTATGTCCCATCATTTAGGTATCGGAGATAAGAATACATATTATGCCCTCCACAATGATTTAATTGAACATATATAGCAACTTCATGGTAAAAAGTAACTTCACTATGTGGACAAGAGGATGAACTTTTGGTTGGCTTTTTTGATTGGAAGGTGTCAAGGCAAATGATTTGTCAATGTTTGTTGTTGTTTTGGTAGTAAAGATGCTCTTAAATCCATACACACATATATCATTTTTGGAGCTGAATGCATGAAATTAATATATAATGTTTGTAAAGATGGTCTTATCTTATTGGAGATAATTATTGGATTTGATTTTGTTACTGTATTTTTAGTTGATATTTTATTACAATCTCAGTTTTATTTGTAATGCATAACACATAAAGCTAACATCACCAAAACTTTTATTTGTTCAGACTGTTGGTCAATTTTATTTTAAGAAATTGTACTTTCTACCTAAAGTATTATTGGTCCTTAAATTTTGTCAATATTCAATTTACTGATGTAAAATGACATGCTGCTTTAAATTTATATGATCATAATATTAATTTTTTTTACCCACTACAAAACTATTATTTGTTCTTACCTTGATCTTTAAAATAACACATTTTTTCCACTTTGGTCCATTGGTTCATAGCCACATCAAATTTTTCCTGTCAAAGAATTTGACATTAGTTTCTAAAATGCTCCAAATTAAGTATACATAAATCTAATGCTATTTTCTTTTATAGTTTTTTTTTTTTTTTTCCTTCTTTTTGTTTTTTTGTTGTTGTTGTTGTTGGGTTTTTTTCTTTTTGGTCATCAGTCGTGGAGGATGGGAACATCAATGCATGAATTTTAAAATTCTGCAAGTTTGACTCATGAATGCATGAGAAGGCTAAATCTTGGAAGGCTACATCTATCTCATTAAAAATGCAACCACCTCATTAAGTTGTGTATCTATCTCATTCATGATCATCCACTGCCTCACTTCTCTATAAATCACTATGAGTATGTCTATATGAATTAAAGTGTCAAGGAAGTCTTTGGATCACCAGAGAAGCTATCATCTGAAAGCAGAACATGACAACTACACAAATTCGATTGATTGGGGAGACATCTGGTAGGTCGACTGGTCGGTGAACCGGTGGCATCAGTCTGTGATTGAATTGCAGGCAGGCTCTAGGGTTGAGGCTTAAGCCTTTCTGTACTTTTTTCTTTTGCTTACCTTTCCACACCATTTTGTGTCTATTTTCAAAGCCCCATACTCAAATATTCACACCAATCCTCTCCAACATTCACATTTACCTCTTCTAATCAAATTCTTTACATATTGAGATAGTCATGCCTAGAACCAAAAGAGCAAGAAGCGAACCTAGACAGTCCTCCAACCTTGTTACACGTCAACAATAGCCTCAACAATAGTATCCAACTCAAGATTTTCTAACTTATACTCAGGAACAAGCCTTTCCAAACTTTTACAGTCGACCTATTGTCACCGGTAGAAGGCTAAATCTTGCTCCTCAATATGATGCTCTGTTGGTTACCAAACTTGAGACTATGAGGTGGATAAATTTGATAAATTTACCATACAAGGTGTATCCTCACCTTGTTTCTCTTTTTTATGTTCACTTGGAATGTACATCTGAAGAACATGGAGACTATACTATTATGTCTTATATAAAAGGTAAACACATTGAATTTGACATCTCCACTTTGGCACAAATTATTGGAGTTAAGTAAGGGGAGATGCAAGTCTACTTTCGCACTAAGTTTGAACTGCTTGATATTGTTGGCAACATAACTGAAGTATATTCTACTATTTGTGAGAGTAGATTTACTAGAAGTAATTTGCATGTAAGACATTTAAAACCCCACCTTTGTATTCTCCACCAATTTATAATAGAAAATGTCACTTCCAAATGTGGACATTTTGATGTTGTTCCAATTTTTAATACTTATTTGCTATATTGTTTTGAAGTTGGACACATATTGGATTTATGCTATATTGGATTTATGCTATATAGTCATGAAATGCAAATCTTACTATCAGTGGCCGGCCATTAGTTTTTTGGAGCTGTGCTTACAAAAATTTTCAAAGCTTTCAATATCAGACTTGTAGGTGAAGTAGAAACAAAAATATCTTACGCGATTTTAGAGCATACACTCACCTGAACTGGGGGCGGTGATCTGTTATTGCAAAGTCTGAATGCTCCAGATGCTCCAAATGCACCAACAGATGATCTCCAACAACATGATGAGAATGTCATGCCACCACCTCAACAACCTCAAAAATGGGCTGATTTTTTTGTCTATGAATCAAGAACAACACAATCAGCGCGTTCAATCGGAACAATACATGGCTAATCAGTTCAATGCATTTAGCACCGCTCAGAACTCATTAATTCAACAATTTCGTGAGTTTTTTTGTATGGACACTGAAAGATGTCATGAACAATCAAGCAATCGCATTAAGCAAACTGAGCACCGAGTGACTGATATCTACCATCACTACTTCCCTCCACCACCACCTGACACTGACCTTTGAAGTTATTAACAAAGAGACTGGATGTACTACTACTATGTGAAATTTTTTTTTTTAACGGATGTAATACTAGTATTTTTTTTTTAAAATGGATGTACCACTAGTGTATGTGTGTGTGTGTGTGTTTTTTTTTTTTTTTTTTTTAATGGATGTACTACTAGTATGTGTTTTATTTATTTTTTAATGGATATATGACTAGTATGTATTTTTATTTTATTTTATTTTTTTGAATAGATGTACTACTAGTATGTGTTTTTTTTTTTTTTTTTTTTGAATGGATGTACTACTAATCTGTCTCAATTGATAATCAACAATGGTGGACACCAAACCTAGAGACAAAATTGATTTACAATTTAAACCAACACACTTATGAGCATTATGTTATCAACAAACACTATTTTTCCTCCTTATTTATTTATAAAATAAAACAAAAATAAAAGAAATATCATTACTATAAGAAGATCATTACTAAAGAAAATTGAGCGTCATTACTAAAAAAATAATAACTGGGAAAAAAATTATGAAAATCGATATGAAACTAATTTGGAGCCTTTCCGCAGTCTTCATAAAACAGTCAAGCAAATCTATTTGTTGATCAAAATAAGATTTGTCGTTGAAGATCTTCATAGTAGGACCTTTGCATAGGATTTATATTGGTAATATCAATTGACATTATTTTATGTTCCTCATTTCGTTGTTCTCTTTCATTTATCATAGATAATATTTTTAGTTGTTCTTTCCTAGCCTCGGCCCTTCTTCAACGTTCTACAGCCTTTTGTTCACGTCCTATTGCCTTTTGTTCATCTCGATCAACACTTCTAGAGGACATTGTTGATAGAACTTCAACAATTTTAGACTGGTTAGATGCCATTTCACCAAACCTAACATCGTGAATTGTTTGTTTCTTCAACTTTTCTTTTGTAGCCTTAGTACCAATTGGTCGTGTTGATATATTAGTCCATTGTTGGTCCAAGTCTATATTGTTGTTGGGTTTCAAAGCCTCACCTTTAGTTGTTGGAGTCGAATATGGATTCCCTAGTGGTGTGGGTTTCTTGCATTGTGTTCTAATTTCATCTCACTTACAACTTTGGTGCAAAATATCCTAACTTGTATCAAATATAAATTGTTTTTTCTGAATTGCATGATACATCCGCTTAGCTTCAACGACCTGAAAAGTGAAATTGATAGTAAGTATAAAATGTACATACAAATCAGAAAATAGATATGATAAAAAATAGAAAAAATATAAAAAATAATTAAAAAAAAACAATGAAAATTACTTTGTCTGCCTCATTTTTTCTACTTTGTTGCCTCAATAATTGAATTTGCTCAAGAAAATCACAAAATTTATTAATTTCCTTTTGCATCACAGACCAATGGTGAGACAAAGAAATACGGTTTCAATTTAATTGACCATTTAATTATGAATTAAAATATATGAGTACCCGTTCCCAGAACATTGCCATAGTCTGACTATTACCTGCAATGGGATCTTGAGACACAGCCAACCAAGATCTACATAAAGTTTTTTCTATAATGGTGAATGCTTTACCATGAGGAACACGAGAAGTTTCAAAAATAATGTTTATATCATTGTTCTGCTCAAAAGTTTGTGATTCCTCAAATAATTCAAAATCTTCCATAGTTTGAAGATAAAATTTGTACAAATAAACAAGTTCAAAAAAATCAATAGGATAGAAAATTAAAGTTCACAGTGAAAAAGATTGTAAAAGAAACAAGTGAAAAATTAAAAATTGAAGATTGAAGTTAACAATGACAAAGAAAAAAGAAATTGTAATGATATTGTGAAATTAAAAAAAAAAAAAATCATTCTTATTTTATAGGCACCACACCAACGGTAACTTTGATCAACCCTCTGCAAGACCAACAGTAACCTTACAATATTTACACCCTGCAAAATCAATGACTAATTTGAGTACAAATTTGAATTTGCATGCATTTTATAGCCTCTGCTATACTTCCCTCGATTGTTGGTAAGAAATTTGGTATTGGTGCCACAAAATTCACACAATTGTACAGGCTTGTATTACTATAGGTTGTCTGGGAGAACATACTCCCAGTCGTCTGAGAGTATACTTTGTTGTGAGAATTTTTCAACTAAGAGGATGATCGGGTGAACATCTGGCCGATCGTCCGGTGCCACAAAACAACAGGTATGAACAATGAAATACTGAAAGGTCCCAGACATCCTCTATTTGGTGAAACATTTTTGATATTCTCAATTTGATACCTATTTGATGAAACAATTGGAGCAGGAAAAGAAGCAAAAAATGTTTCACAAAATAGAGGACGTCTGGGACCTTTTAGCAGGCCCCCCAACCCAACAGCTCTCTCATGTCTTTCACTCTCAAACGGTCAAAAATTTGACCCTTTTTAAAAAAAAAATCCCCCAATTGTTTTTGAATTCTATAAATACGCCCCTCCTTTCATTTTCTTTCACAACAACTCTCTCAACTCAACTTTCAACTCTCAACTCTCAACTCTCTCCTCTCAACTCTCTCAAATTTTAAGGTTCATTCACAAGTGGTAATTACAAGTATGTAAGAAGAAACTTTTACTAGAAGAAACTAATTTTTTTATCGCATTCGCCATTCGATAACATAAATTATTTTAAATTGACTATTATCACTTACTTGTTTTTTTAATTAATAGTTACTTATTTTTAATTAATTAATTTTAGTTAATTAATATGGACTGTACTAATGTTAATCTAAATGTGGATGATTTTATTAGTATTGATCAACATATGAATCGGTTGATTCTCCTACCACTATTCTAGAAGGGTCTCGTGTTTGAGAGTATTTTAATAGAATAAGTACAACTCTTTCTGACGGTAGTATTGGATTAAAAACAAAATGTAAAATTTGTGCAAAAAGTTTTAGTGGTTCATCAATAGATGGTACTAGTTATTTAAAAAGGTATTATCAGAATTATGTACAAAGTCAATAACAACTAGATATTAGAACTCAAATGCAATTAGGAAGTACAGTAGCTGTTAATTTAACTACATTTTTATATGATCCTATACGTCCACAAAATATGCTAGTTAATTATGTTATTAAAAATGAATAACCTTTTACTACTAGAGAATGTCCCGATTACGCTGAATTAGTTCAAGGAGCTTATACACTTCAATTTTAAGGCGTTTTAAGAAATACAACTAGAAACAGAGTGTTAAAGAAATATCAAGAGGTAAACACTGAATTATTTAATATTTTTTAAAATTTGAATGGAAAAAATTGTTTAACATGTAATATATGAAAATCAAAATAAGGTTTAGAATATCAATAAATCACTTCATATTATATAAATAACAATTGAAAATTGCGTAAAAGAATAATTTCGTTTAAATTAGTAGAATTTCCATATAACGATCATCTACTTGGGATAGCAATTAAGAGTAAGTTATTTGGTTGGACTGTGCAAAATAAAATATTTATAATTAGTTTAGATAATGCAACATATTATAATCAGACTATATCTACTCTTAAGCCAACTTTACCAACATTGCTTCTTAGTGGTGTTTTATTTCAATCCGTTGTTGTGCGCATGTTTTAAATTTGATTCGTAAAGAAGTTATGAGTCAATATGATAAGCAATAAGAAATGTAGTTATTACAATTAATATTCTGCTAGACGACTTTATATGTACAGAAAAATATGTCAAAAAGACTAAATGAAAGAAAGAAAATTACCTTAGACATAGAAATCAGATGGAATGCAACATACAATATGTTAAATGTAATTTTTTTTTTTTTTTAAAAAGAGCTATAAATTTATTTTTTTTCAAACTATGCCAATTAGAGGAGCAGTCCCACTCGTAGAAGATAGTTGGGCCCACGTAGCCCTATAGAAAGATTTTTTAAAAATTTTTTATCAATCAAGAAAATTATTTTCATTTATATATACCTACTTCTATATTTGTTTTACATCAATTAGCAAAAGTAATAACGATTTTCAGAATCTATTTTTCAAATGAAATACTTACGACATTGTTGTTGCAATGAAAGACAAATTAGTAGATCAGAAAAAATAAATAAATGAAAGAAAAATTGGATAAATATTTTGATCCATGGTCTCACATTTTTGGTTTAGCCATTGTAATGAATTTTAGGTGTAAAGAATTTGATTTACAAACTTTTTTACAACTTATTTTCGGTAATGAAAATCGATTTGCCCCTATCATTGAAACATTAAAACAAATGTTTGACGAATATAAGAGTGGTATAGTTGTAAATAAACCACTTGCACACACTACAACAAGCATGTCTCGTGGTGAAGGCCTAGAAAATAGAAGAATTTCCCAAAATGTTAGCATGTCCAATTTTGAGTTAGAACGGTATTTGGATCAACATTGCGTTGATGAAAGTACATTAGAAGATTTTGGTATTTTAGATTGGTAGAAACAACATGAACAAATATGGCATGTGCTTGCATCAATGGCTCGTGATATACTTAACTGTTCTTGTTTTTACAATGGCTTCTAAAATAGTTTTTAGTGCAGGTGGACAACTATTGAATGATAACCGTTGTAGACTTACACTTGAAATGATTGAAGTATTGATGATAACAAGAGATTCTTTGTATGCAGCCGAAAGAAGACAAGATGTTGATGAGAAAGTAGTGATTCAAGCTGATTTGGATGCTATCACAATGGGTGACCCAGATGAATTGTCCAACTCAAATGATTGATGAATAAGTTATAAATTTTTATTTTGAGGTGAAATATAATGCAAATAATTAGTAGGCTTGTACGTGTCAACCTAGTTGGGATGTACATGACTTATAGTGATACAATTACTCTACTATTTACTTAATGAGATCATATAAATTTGTAATATTTCATTTCATTTATAAAAATTATTATTTTACATTCAATCATTTTTGTGTCCATCGTTTACTTATCAAGTTTTTTTTTTTTTTTTTTAATAAAAAAAAAAAAGGCCTGGGCTAAATGAGCCGGCCCAACCTAAATTGTGATGAGAGCCCAATTGGGCCTAGACTGAGTTGGCCCGAGCCCAAGCCAAACCGAGCTGAGGCGGGCTGTTTTAACACTCCTAAAGGTGTTCCAATTGAAAGAATCTACCCTCGATCTACTAATCGAATGGACTATAGGTCTAGTTTTGGGTTGTGGACCATTTGGGTTTTTTTTTTAATCAGAATTATTTGGGTTTCAACTTAATAATCCGAATTATTTATACTTTACTGTCTATCAACTAAATTATTTATGTACAAAATCATATTGATTAAATCTTGATAGTCAAGAATTTATATTACATCTATTTAAAAAAAATGGTACATTTTTAAAATTATATGTGCCATCCAAAAAAGAAGTGGATATAGAGGATTAATGAGAAGTTGAGATTAATTAATTAATGGGTAAATTACAAATACACTTCTTGATATTTGCTTAAAATACGAATTGTCTCCTGTAGTTTATAAAATTACAAATACACATTATTAGAATTTTTTATTTAACATAATTAACTGAAAAAAATAAAAATCCGAATTATTCTCCTCTACAATGATATAATTACCTGAATTATTAATTGAAATAAATTTGTGACATCATTAAAAATTGTTAATTAATGATTTATTAATAAAATGGGCCTTCAAAGGGCATGATGTAATTTTTAAAATCATAGGGGACAACTTATATTTTAAGAAAATCTTATAGGGTACATTTGTAATTTACCCTTAATTAAATTGTAAATTTGACAAGCTTCTTTCATTCCCTTCTCATAATCCTAATTCAAACATAGAATAGAATATACAATTCTTTTAAACAAAATAAACTGAACCCTCTAAGATAATCAGTTGTAAAAGTATCTCAACCCTCTAAGACAATTAGTTGTAAAAATTTCTCTAAGGGATTTTTTAAATGAGATTTATTAGTTGTTATAATTATAATGAGTATTATCATATTTTAATCACTCTAATGGACTAGCTATTACAATGGCTATTTTACCAAAAAATTTCAAGAATAATTATATGTGAAGAATTTTGGAAGGCTTTTTAAATAATTTGTTTGTATAAACAAGTAAAATAAAGAGAGCTGTTGTAATACATGGATAATATATATATATTAGGCAAAATAAATAATTATATTTTTTATATTTTAACTAATAAAACATAAAAAGTATAATTAAAATTGCTCTAATAAAACTAATCCCATTTAAATTCTATATTTAAAGGGAGTTGATATGCAAACTCGCCTTATCTCGAAAAAATATTAGATTAAAATTGAAAGTGTTCTAGACGTAAAAAGTCAATGGATCGCACAAAAGTTGACGACCCAACCCCACTCCCCAAGTTAAAGGGCGGTTGCGGTGGCTCCACACAATTTTTTATTTTATTTATATTTTACAATGAAAGCGACAACTTACTCTATGTTTTCCATTTATTTTCTAATCAAATATAAATAACGCAATTGTTGTTTCGTATTATTATTATTTTTATTGTTTCATACTAATATTTTTTAAATAATTATAACTATAAAAATATTATATTACCAAATAAATTATTAGTTTATAATAACTAGAAAGTTAACAAAACCTATTAAAGTCAAGCCCAATGATCCACTACTACAACCCCACATAATGAGAAGAAATAAATATTACTAGAAAAGGTATCAAACTCATTTATATAGGAGTTGATGTGAGCAAGGATGAACTGAGAAGGGGCTAGCAGGGGGCGACCGTCAACTCCAAAGAGTTGAAGAAAACCCCTTGATATAGTAATAAAATTACAAATATTTTTAAATTATATAGGTTCGCCACCCCAAAGTTTTTGTAAAAAATTTAAGAACCGCCACCCCCTTAAATTTTGTACTTTAAAATTTAAATATTTATTTATTTTTTTGATAAATACTAAAAATAATAATAATAATAATTTATTTTTTAAGTATGATTACTTTTTTATTTTATATTTAGTAATGTTAAAATAATTAAGCATTTATTTGTTAATATGTTAAAGTCTTTTTTGTCTGATTAGGGCCCAGATTTTTTAGTTAACTTACCGAGAGTAGTCATCATATATTCAAAACAAAGAAGTTTCTCTTCTCTCTCTTATTTCACAACTACTGAACCCAAATCATTAGAACCGGTGACCCAAAACACAATCTATCTCGTGTGTCGTGAGTCTTCCAGCGTTCAAGATCGTGATTCCTCCGGTAGTACTTCGGTACACACATACACACACACACTCTCTCTCTCTCTCCCTCAAGGAGTTAGGGCTTATTATTTGGGGAAAAAAGATTGGACTATGAACTTGGTAATGCTGGTAATGGAACCATTTGTGTAATTCTCAGTCAATTATTTATACTTTTGTATTACATTTCTATTGACCTGTTGCTTGTTATGTTAATTTTTTTTAAGTTTACCCATTAAGAATGACATGTTCTTTGTTAGATTAGATTATATTATTAGTGTGCTTCTTACCTAGTGAGTAACAAAAATTGTTTAATAATTTTTAGGTTCTTAAATCAAATTGAGTTGAATGTTATGTGAATTATGGTGAACAAAAAAATTGATTCTTTCTTTAACAAAAGAGGCTCTCAAGATATAGAAGTTAATGCAACTACAAAACCTTCCACTAATAGATGGAAACATTTAATTATATATGATGAATGGAAACATCTAACTATATATTTTTGTGATTGTAGTTCGACTTTCCGCGCTCCTTTCGGAAGGCGAATAGCCCTACAGTTCGGACTCCACTTGTGATTCTGAATCTAATTTCACAAGTCCAATGTAAAACAGTAAAAACACAAAAAGAGTCCAAATCCGACAATTCTTTTGGAAAATCGATATTTGAATCAAATGCCAAAAATAGAATGCTTTGCCAGATTTTAGAGTCGCCACCTAAATATTTTTGAAAAATTTAGGAAACCCGAGACTCGTGCCAAAGGCCATTAGTCCGTCATCACCGAAGTGTCTCGGCTCAGGAACTTAGGTACGAGAGGGGAAGGTCATGAATTGAGCACCCCCCTTGTCCGATCAAAGATTGGCCTCTACTAATCATGATGTGTTTATTATTTACATTATATGTTCTTGTTCCGATTATTAGTTATTTTTACTATGTGACGCACACACAAATATAGACTAATTTGTAAGAATTTGAACATTTGATCTCATATTTTGTTTTGAAATTGTTTTGTGAATTTGCCACTTGAAAAAGTGGGCTAAAAATGGACATTTAATCAAACCGTCCCAATTCAAGCAATTAGCCTTCATCCACAGGCATTCAAGCAGTTATATCAATTAAGCACTTAGCCTCGTGGAATTCATACTTTGAACATGGTATCACAAACACTCAATGCAAGATGCTAAAACAATAAAAAAAAACTCATCTAGTACTCCGAGTCAAAAAAAAAAAAAAAAACAATTAAAAAAAAAGCTCATCTAGGAACACTCAATGCATGTTCCTAATTTTATGCGATTATGGCTAATGCAACACATACATTATGTATTTTATAGGCTCGGTTATGAATATGGCATATGATTTCATTCAAGACATGCGGTAAGGCACGTATTCAAGCAATGAATTTAAACATTTGGTTAGTATGGTGAGCCGAACCTAAATGCATGCAAAACGAATGGATACAAAACATGAGAATGCTAATGAAACGTGATGTTTTAAACTAACCATCATAAGCGATTAAATAAAAAGGAGAATGCAGAGACCCTAATGTCTGGTAACTACACTTGAAACCCTACGCCTTAGATTAATAGCATTTTAGCCCATAGTTCCATAAAAGTCTGCATAATGGCCCAATAAAGAATAATTTTAAATCCTAGAACACCACTTTATAATTGGAAATACCCTAACACTTGTGTGTTTGGTAACGTTTACGTTTTCAGTTTATATTTACAAAAATTTTATAAACTGGTTTTTATTTATTTTTTGTTTATTTTTAGAAAAACATAAACTATAAACGCGTTTGGTAATTGACAAAATATTTAAAAAAATTTAAAAATATAAAAAAAAGTGAAAAATGGCAAGTGGTGGCAAGTGGCAGCGGAAGACGGTGGTGAAAAGTGGTGACGGTGGGTGGTGGGTAGCTGGTGGTGATGGGTGGTGGCGAGTGGGTGACGGTGGCGGGTGGTGGTGGGTGGTGGTGGCAGGTAGGTGGCAGGTGGTGGTGGGTTGGGTGGGTGACTGTGGTGGGTGGGTGGGTGGGTGGGTAACTGTGGCGGGTGGTGGGTGGTAGCGAGTGGATGGCGGTGGCGGCGGCGGCGGGCGGTGGCGGCGGCGGCGGCGATGGGTAGTGGTGGCAGATGGGTAGCGGATGGTGAGTGGTGGCAGGTGGTGATGGTGGTGGGTGGGTGACTGTGGCGGGTGGTAGCAAGTGGGTGGTGGTGGTGGCAGGTAGTGGGTGGTGGTGGTAGGTGGGTGGCGGATGGCGGATGGCGGGTGGCGGATGGGTGGTGGATGGTGATGATGGGTGGGTGGGTGACGGTGGCGGGTGGTAGCGAGTGGGTGGTGGTGGCGAGTGGGTGGCTGATGGCGGGTGGTGGTGGGTGATAGCGGGTAGGTGGCAAGTGGTGGTGGTGGTGGTGGTGGGTGGGTGGGTGACGGTGGCGGGTGGTAGGTGGTAGCGAATGGGTGGTGGGTGGTGGTGGCAGGTGGGTGGTGGGTGATGGTAGTGGTGGTGGTGGTGGTGGTGGTAGTGGTGGTGATGGGTGGTGGGTGGTGGTGGCGGCGGGTGGGTGGCTAGTGGCTGGTGGTGGTGGGTGGTAGGTGGTGGATAGTGAGAGCATGTGGGTGGTGAGTGGTGTTGGCAAGTAGGTGGCGGGTGGTGGTAGCGGCGAGCGGTGGATGGTAGTGGCGGTGGGTGGTAGATGGTGCGGGTGGTGGTGGTGGTGGTGGTGGTGGCGGCGGTGGCGAGGGGTGGTGGTAGTGGTGAGTGGATGGCAGGTGGGTGGTGGGTGGTGGTGGCGGGTGGTGGGCGGTGGTGGCAGGTGGATGGTCAGTGGTGGTGGTGGGTGGATGGTGGTTGCGGAAACCGGTGGTGAAAAATGGTGGCGGGTGGTGGCTGGTGTTGGATGGTAAAAAAAAAAAACTGAAAATTCAAAATGGAAACACATTTTTTGTGTTTTCATTTTTTGGCCAAATTTATAAACTGAGATCACTGATTTATAAATCAAAAATTTTACCAAACAAGTTTTTATTTGAGTTTTTAAAATTTTTGTAAATATAAACAAAAAACTAAAAACGTAAGTGTTACCAAACGGCACCTTGGCTTTTATTTATTTTACCTCATAGTTTCTAAATTAATTCATACATTTTATTTATTTATTTATTTTTTTTAGCCTAGTTGCATATTTACTAATTCTTTGAATCTTTGTTATTTATTTGAGCAAATAAATAGCCATAAATATCTTTAAATAAATAGTTTTATTATTTATTTTAATATTTATTTGAGCAAATTAGTAGCAAATTAGTGGAAAAATATCTAGCTATTTATAAGTTTTCTTAGTCATTAAGATAGAAGGGTAGAATGGTCTTTTTAACCCAAATTCATGGCCTATAAATTGAGACCATTGTCTCAATTTCCACTCTCACGTTTCAGCAGCCCAGGGAAAGGGTGAGAGAGGGAGAGTGTGATTAGGGGAAGTAGAGAAGAAGAAAAAAAAAAAAAAAAAAAGAAGAAGAAAGAAAAGGAAGAAAAGGTGACTTAAGAAGGTAAGAACACATCTCTCTTCTCTTCTCCAATTCTTTCACCTATCTCATCCTATTGTTTAGATGCCCTCTTCTGTTGCATATTAATGTTAAATATGGTTTTTGGTGTGTATGAAAGTGTGGGTATGGGCTAGTGACATTGTCTTGCAAATTTGTCAAATTAGGCACTGTTGTAACTTCTCTAATTTAAAAGAAATATCAAATTTATTTATTTCTCAAATCTGAATTTAGTGTAGGCTATTTGGTATGTTTAGAGCTTGTGATAATTTTCTTAGCCCCTATTTGTGCGGTTTTAGGGCTTGGATATTTTGTTTAAAAATATGGTCTTGAGTCTCTGAAAAACAGTCTACTTCTTGCAATTTTATAAAATTCCAAAAAAATCATCTCATGCTGGTTCTTCTATCAAAATTTATAATTCGGAGTCCTCTTTCCAACAGAATTTATTTGGGTGAAAATCATCGGGTAGATTGAGAGGAAAGCTAGTTTTCCCAAAGGATGACAAATTTGGATAGGTTTTCGAATATAGTTTGTAAATGAATTTCTGAAGGTGCTGTGAAAATTCTAAGAATTGGAAATAAAACTAGACATGTTGATTATTGTTTCTGCGAAATTTCAGCCCCTAATTTGACCTGGAAGTATTTTTATTAAAGCATTCTTGTTAGCCCTGCAAAACTGAACAGTGTTGAAAATGGTGTTTTATTGTGTTATTTGTCTCTAAGTATTTCAAAGCATGCCTAATGTTATTTTCTTGCCTTACCATACTTATGTATGACTATCATGGGCTATATATCTTCTCTTATGTTTGTCTCATGCTCTTTTATATTACCGAATTACTGAATGTGACTAACTTGCTTAGCAAAAGATCTAATAAACGGGAAATGGAAAGGAGTTGATACTGGGTGATGTTCACCCTTGTGTTTCAAAATGGTGTATGTAATATACATGTCCATGGGATGAATTATGATGAGATCAAAACCAAATGAGTTAAGTTTTGTGCAAGTGGTCTAAGCGAGCCCCTAGGTTGACACGGATGTATTCAGACTCTATGTAGTGGTTTTAGGGTGTAAGCGAGCCCTTTGGTATGGTATGTGCAGGGTGTAAGGGAGCCCTAGGCACGATTTGGTATGGTGTGTGCAGGGTATAAGTGAGCCCTATGCATGATTTGGGTGTAAGCGAGCCTACTTGTTTGGCTGTCCCTTTTAAGGTCCATCAATGTCACTGACTAGTAAATAACTGGGAGGTGGGCAAAGGTTGTAAGGTCTGCGAAACAGCAAAAGGGGGAAGTTCTGAATAGTTAAGTGTTCAATCCTTGTGGTTGGGTAGAAGGATCTCTTTGGGGGATTCTAGATGTCTAGTCTAACTACTAATTCATAGAACCTTGTTGTAATATTATATGTTATGTTACCAATTTATTCTGTGTATGGTTGATTGGTTGATAGAAGAAATGGGGGTGTGTGTGTTTTTACTGGGCATTCCAAGCTCATGGCATGTCATACCAGGTGATGAAGCAGTTTATAATGGTGAAGGTTATTTCGAAGGCAAATAAGATGAAGTGTTGGAGCTGTGGTTCATATGAAGACTTAAACTAGTAGTTTTTTTTTTCCTTTTTCCTTTTGGTTTGGCAATGTTTTGGTAATCTTGTAATGGAATATAAATGAATTATCTGTGATATTAACTCTGGTTATATATGTATATTAAGATGTTTTGGTTATCTATCCTACTTGTGTTGTATTCTTGTACGTATTTAATGGCCTAGAAGTTGTGGCGTTACAGAGAAAGACGTGGGGTTAGAAGACATACACATTATTACAATATTTGATCCCTCACACAGGAGGGTACAAATCAACGTCTGAAAGTCCGAATTAATTAACTATTACAAAACTGGACAAGTGAATAATAATTAACTTAACTAAGTTAATTAACTACTTTATTACGGCAATTTAACTAAATATACCCCAATTATCAATAAGCTAATGGCTACAATAATACTAATTATAATAAGATTAATTATAACACTAATAATCATAACACTAATGGAACAATTAATCGCATTCACCAAAGGCATAAGTGAAGATGGATGATGGTTGCATGCACAGCACCTAAGAGCTACTCTGTTTGTCCAAGCCAACTCTGTTTCACCTTCAGCCACTGTCTATTTTCCTGCAAAATTACACTGCTAGCTACGCACTGAGGGCCAACTGTGCATCAATGATGGCCGGCCGGGTCTACAGATGGCCGACTGTGCATCAATTTGGTGCAAAACTCTATTTTTGTGTTCTGTGGTGAACCAGTGTAGACAGAGTGTTCTCAAGCTCTGTTTGTCCCATCTTCCTTCTCTGTCATGGGAAAGCCTTTGGAGAAGGTTGAAATTGATTCCAAAGCCATCAATGAGCAAATTGATTGCTTGATGATCTCGGATACAATTTTGGATAAAAAGTCAATGAATGCAATGAATAAGACCATCCCTCCCTATTATCATAGAGTTAGCTCAAAGAGGGAGGTTGCAACGCTTCAAGAATCATCAAAATGCCATGAATTAGCATGTGACGACTCTTGACACAAGGAACTTGGCAAAACGTCCAGCCAAGTTCAAGCAATTCTAAGCGTTTTCTTTATATGGGTTGTTCCAAGTTTTAAGCCAATTTTATGAAGCCTTGCCATTCTTTAGTCCATTTGTCCATGGTGATGTTAAAGTCCTTTAAACAAAAAGTAATGTCAAACGAAAGGTTCTTCAAAAACATGAGAGAGAGAGAGAGAGAGAGAGAGAGAGAGAGAGAGAGAGAGAGACTATACCGTTGGCAATGAATCTCCGAAAAGATTAAGCCAAAGATTAAGCCATTAGGCAGGAGTCTTTCTTACATGTTTTGAGCAACCTCAATTGGTTGAAATCATTCTCAAAGAATTAAGGAGATGGATGGTGGATTGATTGTTAAAATTAGACTCTTAGACATGGAAATGAGTAAAGAAAAGCTTGGAACAACATGTAACAAGTTATGTATGCAAACTTATGAGACAACAAATGAACTAAACAAAGCATGAACCAATTTAAAAGGCTTGGACAGCCCTAAAACAGCCCTTAATACATGAAAAACAGAGGTTAAAAATGCATGAAAAGAGCCTAAAAAAGCCTAATAACAAAAAGATGAAACAAGGCTAGGAAGCAAGAACAAGGAGGGATGGCTAACCCTTCTACTTTTGAAACCTCAAAACATGATTTTTAGCCTTTTTTAAACTTTGAAAATTAGTGCAAGGAGCAAAGAAAAGGAGTGTAAAAGAAAGGTTTGAGCTATAGGTAAAGATATAGAAAGAATATTAAACTCTCTCTATTCTTTTGGAAGCTCTTCAAACCCAATCTTAAACACTTCAAATAGGATCAAAACAACATAAAACAATAATAACTAAGTAGTTAATGAAAGAACTGAAGGCAAGAAGGAAGATAGCAAGCTTATACCTCTCAAAGGAGTAAGCTTGTTGTTTATGATCAAACTAAGCTCCAATACACTCTCAAGCTTGAATTATGCTTCTCAAAGATCAACCAAGGCTCTAAGATAGTGAGACAAGGTTGTGTATGGTGTATAGAGATGACACAAGGAAGCTAGGTTAGCTCAAAGGTTGCTTGCTAAGGAAGAAGGAGAATGGAGGAGCTCTTAGGGTGTATATAGGCTTTCTAAATTTTGTTCAACCCCCAAAACAATAACACAGCTTCGTTTTTATAGAATTTGAGCTCAAAAGATTATAAATATCTTCAAACATGGACAGCTGGCGGCCTCCTGCCCAAAATAGTGTTTTTCGCCACCAAAGGCTGGCCGGCCATTCATAACCACAGTCGACCATCACTGATGCCTGGTCGGGCTTTGATGCTCTCTTCTGTTTTTTGGTTCAAACTCAGCTCAAGGTGGAAAAAGGTCCAAAAATGGGACTCAGAGGTTCAAACAAGGTAAATGTTGAAGATTTGAGGTTATTTCGAGAGCCTGACTAAATCCGAATCGTTGCGAATTCAAAGCACACAATTCAACTTTCATCATCGAGTGTATCGAACCAAGCGCCTAAGTCTTGCGGGCGGTCAAAATGGGGTGTCTATAGTGATATTTGGGTAGAAATTGGTATTGTATATTACATGCTCATTACAAATTTTTTGATTTCATATACACTCGCCCCTCCGACATTATAATCCTGCGTCCGTCCCTGGGTGTAAGGAGAATAAATAATACCACAAAGAGTATCAAACTCCTCACCATGCGAGTTGAACATAAGGTCACGACCTTACACCACGAAAATGTATTACACAATCATTGGGCCAAATGCCCTATTTCTCCCTACCATTATTTGAAAATTACAATATTGTCTTTCCAATTTATTTTATTTTTGGTCAATTACTGTACCTAGTAATTGTATAATAATTATATTATTTGATCACATTTTATTTATCAATTCAATTGTGAATAGTACATTGGTATAATCAATTTTACGATTGTCAGTATAGTGGTGATAAACTCTAAGGGTTTGTCTTGTTGGATGAGGGTTGGGATTTGAAGGCTTACTCCGTTAAAGGTCTCATGGTCGTTTTCTCTCATCAGCAAAAACTTTTGGAGGTCACGGACAGTAGGGTTTAAATACTTATTTTGGAAGACTTACTCAGACAGTAAAGAGTTAGTCTACTGCATGAAAACTGGCTTAGAATACTCTATGTAACAAAAAAGAAAAAAAAAATAGTGGTGATATATATATATATTTTGCTAATCGATAAAAGATTAATTACAAATATAAACTAGTGGTGATATACATATATTTTTGCTAATCGATAAGAGATTAATTACAAATATAAAATTATATTAAGTTAGACAATTGTATATCTACAAGTTCAAAAACCAACACAAAATTTTAAAAAAAAAAAAAAAAAATCACAACCACATAATAAGGGGAAAATAAATGTGTCGAATTCCTCTCTATATAACTTGAACCCGTTATATCACACCATAAAATAGTATTACACAATCATCATGCCCTAGCCTTGGTTATAGTGGTGGTATATCATGTGATAAGAAAAAGGTGATTTTTTTTTTTTTTTTTTGTATAGATCTAGAAGAAAATCTTCATTATAAAATTGATAAATGATTGGATTAATCCAGTATAATGGTATATCACAATATCTAAAAAATCGATAAACAACCTCCATAGAATGAAGCATGAGGAGGGTAAAGAACCCTCACATGGAAGGGGAACAAACTACCACAAAAAAACATACCCAAGTTGCTACCAAACTCATTCAAAACTCTATTGCTCCGCAACCTTCAACTTTGAATTTAAAGATTTGAAATAAACGAGTTATTTAGTGTCAACCTTCAAATTATGAGAAGATCTAAAATCAGATCTTAAATTTTTTTTTTTGGACTCGTAGGTGGAGAAGATGAGGCTGAGATTGTCAGAATGGTGAGGGAAACAACAACTTTGAGTTAAAAACCAGATCTAGAGAAATATTGCAACGAGAGGGAAGGAGAGGAAAGGGTGATCAGAAAGGTAGAGAACCACCACGATCTTCCTTTTCTTTGGTAGGAAATTCCAAAGAGGAGCAAAAGTAACTTTTAGAGAAAAAAAAATGTGATTATTATAATATTATTATCACAATATTTTTATGTAGCTATCAAATTTTATTTCATGTGTATCATTTGTTATTTTTCTTCTATTGTTGCTGTCTACAGGTACCAACTTAATTATTTAGGAGTATTTATTCATAAATCTCTGTTTATCTACTTATATTTCACTTAATCTAAATTATTTTCTTTATTCCAAAAGTCCTATGGGTGACATAATTACTAAATATCCCTAATAATAATATTTATATAGATAGTATGAATGTTCCGTGATGTGAACATTCACACTGTAAATATGAATGTTCATATCATCAAGTTACTAAGGATTCACAAAATATTTGTAAAGATAGAATTGTTTATAAAATATTTTAAATATGAGTATTAAAATTTGGTAGATTAAATATCCTAATACATTAAATCTCACAATTATTTATTGTGACTACCGTTTTACCACAAATTGTAGCATATGGAAAAAATTATAGAATGTGTTTGAGATATTGTTTCTGCATTAATCATCTAAAAATGATAGGATTTACGCCTTACAGTACCCTGTAAGGCGTAAGTTGCACACCAAAATAATATTACAGTGATGTTTAGTGCCCCGAAACTGGGGGCACTAATGCCCCGAAATTGCCATACAAGGCAAAAAAAAAAAAAAAAAAACAAAATTACCCAAATTAGAAATTAGGGACATTGGTGCCCAATTTTTTAGTGCCACAACACATTTCTGAATGATATTATTCGTACAAATTGTTTTTACAAACTGATGTGGCGATGTGGCTTGGCAATAGTCAAACCACGATATTTGAAATGGAACCTCAGTTAAATGATGGCAGTCTCGATTTGCAATATTATTTTTTAGTTTAAAAATTAAAAAATTACTAAAAAAATTTTAAAATTAATTACTTATGTTAAAAAGTTAAAAACTCTCTTTTTTTTTCTCTATTTTTATACATTTTTTCATAAAAAATAAAAAAATTATATCAAACATATTAATTTTTTTTACATAATGTTTTAATTAAAAGTCAAAAAAATTATTAAAAAAATCTATTCTCAAACGACACTATTAAATGAAATCTTTCGAGTTGGCTAAACCATCTCAGGAAGCATTTATGATTTTGGGCAGGGATGGGTATTGGTTCGGTAGTTCGCTCAGTTCGTTTGGTTCAGTTTTATGTTTTTAAGATTTGAAAAAATTATATTAATTCATATACTTAGATTGGATCAATATTTTTAGTTTGATATATTAATAGATTAGGTTTAGAACTTATACTTTTAACTCAGTCCGACCTATTATTAAATTAATTAATCAATTATAATATATTAAAAAATATATTTTTGGTAAAAATATAGAGTTTATTTGGGTTGTTTTTATTGAAACTTGGTAATATTTGATTAAATTTATTTAAAAAAAATCCTACAACTTATACATATATATATTTTTAAATTTATAATAATGTGGGTAGATTTATTTAAGAAATATAATTTGTGATTAAATTTAATTATAGAATATTTTAATTTTTTTTAACATATAGCCTGATGGGTGGATTTGGGAATTATAATTATTTTTTAGACTAGGCTTGAACAGAAGTAGAGGCCTGATGTTAGGGTCGGGCCGATCCGAGCTTAGATAAACACAAATCTATTATTATGTAGTGTTGGCTTGGCTTGAATCTAGCCCGGCCCGACGATTGATCACTCTTAGATTTTGGTGATTAGAGCAATTTATTTTTTAAGATTTATGAGTAGAATATTTAAGTAAAAAATTAGGATATTTGGATATCGATAGTTATATGTTTAAATTATATTTATTTTTAAAAAATGAATGATGATTATAATTTCAAGAATAGTTACTTATTTTTTTTCAATAAAAATGTGATTCAAACACAAAGTATCAATATTGAATCATCTTAATTTTTTGCATGAATATTTTACTCAACAAGTTCTTAAAAATGACGGTTTGAATCATCGTAATCGGTCCTAAAATGGATCCACCAAATCCAAACATTTTTAACATGCCCAATTTAAAGGAATTCAAACCGTTAATAAAATAAGTTTGTTTGTAGAACATTACTTTTATTTATTACTTGACATTCTTATATTGTCTCTCAAAAAATCAAGTTAAAAAAAAAAAAAAAACAAAAGAGGTTTATTTTATAAATCAATCATAATAAAATTTTCACTTTATTTAAATTTGTTTTGGGGGCGTTGACTATTTCTACTTGTGATATTGAAAAGGACAAGTAATGATAATCTACCTACGGTGATTGTCACGACCCAAACTTATCTTTAGAGATTTAGACCGTGATCGGTTAGTAATTTTAAATTATCCGGTCTGAAAGACAAAATAGATAATTAGTAATAGCAAACAGGATACTGTGGAAGCAATATTAAAACATATACATATCCATCGAGCAGTGCATACATGTAAATTTCATAAGCATTTAAAACTTAAAACTTCATATATACAATCTTATACATAATATCATCCAAGACAGATAAGTCCTCAAAGAACAAAAACAAAATAACTAGAACAACAAAGTTGACACAGCTTGACTCCACTTGAGTCCAAGTTCGCCCCATCATGGAGGCACTCCAAAGCAACTTCACAAAAGGTGGACTCCCGAGGTTGCTCTAGATTTGACGCTCCATATACTCACCTACATATATATATATAGGGAAAGGGGGTGAGCTAAAACTCGGTGAGTACTATCAGCATAAAAAGGTTAAATGAATGATATCTATCATAATACAAAGCATATTTCATAAGCTTAGAAACAAATCACAAATAAGTACTTGACATATAATAGTTCATAATCATATCTCATATGTGATACATCCAATAGCGCAAAGCAAAGGGCCTGAAGGCATATCAAAGGGACCACATAGGTTTGAACAAAGAGACAATAAAGGTCAAGCAAAGGGACTACTTGGGTCAACATCAGAGATCTTTATGCACATATAACAAAGGGCTATGGTATTGTTTTCCTTGGACAAGGGCCTCCCTAAAGGATGCCACAATTACTTTTTAAATGAGACAATCATTCATTCTTATCCAAATAGCATTTCAAAATAATATTCTTGTAGTAATTCAAAAATACATTTCAACATATCTTTACAAAGATACTACTCACAGTGGGTTGACACAGGTGTTGGACCTTGGATAACTACCTACACAAAACACATAATAGAGATACACATTGAAGTGCACGTTCGAAACAAATAGCGTATCTTAATTTAATTCTCTTACGTATGTTTCTAACTTAATCCATGGCTAAGGATGTCTAAATGATGCTAAAGAATATCTAAAAGGGCATTAGGATGAAAATATGCACTTATGAGTGTTTGTCAAAAATTGCTGAAAATAGGGTCTTCACTCGAGCGCACCTGTGGTCGCTCAAGCGGTGTGGCCTGACTGCAAAAGTACTGGATGGTGTTAAAGTAGGTTCGGTGTTTGCACGAGCCAAGTGCAATACAAAGTCGAGTTCGCTTGACTTGGTCGCTCAAACCAACTACAAAAGTCTGTAAAAATACTAGGAGCATGCAAAGTTTGCTCGAGCTACGGATCTTTCGCTCGAGTAAACTGGGCGAATTATGGGTTTTCCAAAATTGAATTTGAAGTTCAAAAATGCATTATTTATGTTCAAAGCTTGCATGGCTAGACCCAAAAGCATAGAAACTCTTTTAGAAACTCAAAAATGCAACTCATTTGAAATCATAAGTTCAAAACCTTTGTCAATTCTCAAAATCAAACCCAAAACTCATAATTCTCACCATGCATGTGTTGAATTCAACTCTTTTCTTTCTAAAACACTAACATATAAGACAAGAAGTGTAAAAACTATGAAGAACCTTCAAAGATGGTAAATATAGCTTCATACATGTATGAATGTTTGGAAATCAAACCCAAAATTGGTAAATTTATGCATGCATGTACACAATTAGCTTTTTTTTTTTTTTTTTACCATATTCAAGTTGTTTCTAACATTTTCTTTCCAATTACATGCAAATGATCCTACAACTTAGTGAATTCAATATCTACATGAATTATCTTCAAGACTTATAGGTGAATTCCATACCTAGAGCTTGAATTGAGATGTTGTTAGCTTAATCTCCTCAAATTTCTTTCAAATTCTCTACAATAACTCTACTCTCTCTAGAAGTGTTGTTCTCACTCTCACTCTAAATTTTAGCTCAAATGATGTCAAAATGAACTCTTAAACATGTTGAAGGCATATATATATATATGAGTAGATTAAGTTGAGCTAATCAAATGAGATTGGTGCTAATTAATTAAATTAATTCTAATTAATCATAATCAAGTCTAATTGATTTATTCTAATTATTTTGATCCGAATCAAATTTTAATTAAACTTATCATAAGGTTCTAAATATTCCAACTAACCTATTGAACTAGTCGATTTTGGTTTCTGAATTCATTTAGGCTGTCAATTTCGAATTGTAAGTCGGCGGTCTAACAGATATTTCAAAGACAGATAGATAAACACAAATTAAACATATAATCATGCAATTATGCTCACTAAAATAATACATAAAGATAATATGTATGTTGGGGTCATTACAATATTTCATCCTTAGAAAGTTTGGTCCTCCAAACTTGAGTTACCTCCACTCAGAAACGAATTCTGGATAGCGTTGTCTCATTTCATCCTTATTTTCCCATGTAACGTCATTTCAATAGTGTTCTTTCTATTCAACTTTCACCATAGAAATCGATTTATTCCTCAACTACTTGACTTGTCGATCAATAATCTGATTGGCTTTTCTTCATAGATCATGTCATCATCAACCGCTATTAGGTGGTAATCTATGACATGGAATGGATCTTTAAGATAACCGTAGAGCATTGACATGTGAAACACATTATGAATTTGTTCCATTCCCGACGGTAAAGTTATTCGGTAAGCAACGAGACCAAGCCTTTCTAGAATTTGGAACAGTCCGATGTAAGGTAGAGTCAATTTCTCTTTTCTACCAAACCTTGTTTGCCCTTTCATTGGCGTTACTCTGATGAACACATGGTCTCCCACTTCGTATTCCAAATCCCTTATTCTCTTATCTGCATAGCGTTTCTATCGGCTCTGAGCAGTCTTGAGCCATTGTTGAATGATCTTTATCTTTTCAGTTGTTTCTTGCACAAGTTCAGATCCATATAAAGTCCTATCACCAACCTCAGTCCAACAAACTGGACACCTACATTTCCTTCCACATAACGCTTCATATGGTGCCATACCGATACTAGCATAGAAACTATTATTATATGCAAACTCAGCCAATGGTAGGTAAGTTTTTCAACTGCCTTGAAATTCAAAGACACATATGAAGCATATCTTCTAATGTTTGAATAGTTCTCTTAATTTACCCATCGGTTTGTGGGTGAAAGGCAGTGCTGAATCTCAAATCTGTGCCAATTGCCTATTACAAACTTTGCTAAAATCTGGAAACAAATTTAGGATTCCTATTTGATACAATAGACACTTGAACCCCATGTAAGCGGATAATCTCATCAATGTAGATAGTAGCAAGTCTATAGGCATTAAACGAAGTTTTCACAGCAAGAAAGTGAGCAAATTTTATCAATCTATTAACAACAACCCATATAGCATTCATACTTCTAGACATACGAGGCAAACCAACAATGAAATCTATGGTTATATGTTCCCACTTCCATTCTTGAATAAGAAGAGATTGAAGTAAACTTGTTGTTTTCTGGTGTTCATCTTTTAATTGTTGGCATTGGAGGCATTTGGAATTGTAGTCGGCAATTTCTTTCTTCATGTTTGGCCACCAGCATACTTGCTTCAAGTCTTGGTACATCTTAGTATTTCTCGGATGCATAGCTATAGCTAGTTTTTCATGCTCCTCGGATACGATAGCCCTACAATTCAAACTCCTGTGGTTCTAAATCTGGTTTCACAAGTGCAATGTGAAACAAAAAAACATAAATAAGAGTCCAAATCCGACAAATCTTAGAAAATCCATTTATCATCAGAGATGCTAGAAATGAACTTCATTGACAGATTTCAGAGTCGCTACCTAAATATTTTTAGAAAATTTAGGAAACTCTTGACTCGTGCAAAAGGCCACTTGTTCATCATAACCAAAGTGTCTTGGCTTGAGAACTTAGGTATGAGAGGGGAAGGTCATGAATTGAGCACCCCCACTCACCCGATCAAAGATCGGCCTCTACTAATCATGATGTGAGTCTTATCAACACTATATGGTCTTGGTTTGATTATTAATGCTAACTTACTATGTGAGGTACAGAAGTATAGACTATGTCACCTATTTTGGAATGCTTTGATTTTATATTCATTTGAAAAGAGTTTTGAATACGTGCTACTTAAAAAGCAAGCTCGTATATACATTTATCAAAGTCATTCCAACTTAAGTGAAATAGCCTTCATCCATAGGCATTCAAGGAGATATTTCTAATCTGCACTTAGCCTCATGTTAATATGCTTGATATGGAAACACAAACACATATGCAATATGTTAAAGCAAAAATGCTCACCTAGTACTCAACCGAGGCAAGCCAAAGAAAAGAAAACAATTAGAAAAAAAATGAATGCTTCTAATATGCAAAGTGACTAATGTAACACATATAAAATGCAACTACTAGGTTTGACTTATTTATCATGTCATATGGATCGACTCAAAGCATGCAGTAATGCATGTATTCAAGTAAGTAGGAAATGATAATGACAATGATATTAGAATGCTGAACCGAACCCAATGCATACAAAAATAGATACAATGCATGGCAATTATATGAAACCAAAACATGATATTACCACGGTAAGCATGTAAATTAAAGAGAGAAAGAAATGGGGGTTGAAAGACAATCAAATGTTACAAGTTAGCCCTCGCACAAGAGGGTTCGAATGAATGTCCTAATTAAACTAATTATTACAAACCCAATTGAATAAACTAAACTAATTAATTATTACAAGTTCGAATAGAAGTAAAACAATTAATTAATTACAACATATGAATATGAAAGGTATTAATCTAATGTATTCGAATGGGAAACGAGAAACCGCATGCACACGACATAGAACATCCTCCGGAAACCTCTCTGTTTGTTGCCAGAATCTGCTCTGTTTGTAGTTAGAAAATTATTCTGTTTTGGCCTCAGATTCTGCTTTGTTTTGCTGTAAAAATGCCACTGCCTGTACAAAATAGGTGGCCAGCTGGCCCTAAGAAATGGTCGGCCGTACTATTTCTGGGAAATACCCTGCTATAACAGAGTTGAAACAGAGCAAAAATAGATTGTTTCCAAGAGATGTTTATCCTATTTGCCTTTTCCTATTATAAAGATGATCAAGGGAGGAGTAGATTTGATTCTCAAATCATCAATTATCACAAATTTGTTACGTGATGATCTTAGAAACGATAGGATAAGAGCTTAATAAAATGGAATAAAAGACAAACAACACCTCATCCCTATCATGGAATTACCTCAAGGGAAGGGGTAGACTTGCTTTATGAACCATCAAACATCACTTAAATAGTATGCGATGATTCAAGACACAATAGGTTTAGTATAATGTCCGAATGAACCCAACCAAATTTTATTACCTTTTTACCTCTTTCTCTCCAATTTTATTAGCCCTTTTTCACTTTACCTTTCCATTTGTTATCTTTTCTTTCTTTTTGTCCAAAGATGATGATTACATCCACTATGTCCAAAAGCAATAAAGAGTAGCAAGCATGACTTGACCCCAGAAATGAGCTTTTCAAGCCCTTTTCTATGGGGGGAAATTACAAAGGAATGATCAAACTTATTTACAAGCGATAATGAATTCGGAGTCAAACCCAAAACGAGCAATAATGACTCCAAATCCAAACTTGATAATAAGTTATAATGAACATTTCCTTGGTGATTTCCAAGGGTCTAAGTAGAAAATTAGTCCCTTAGAAGTAATGCACTGGTGATAAAGAAAAGTGTCAAACAAGAGATTATGCTTAGCATAAGAGAGATGTAATGTCCTAATAATGAACCTCCGAAGAGATTAAACCATTTAGCATGAGGGGTCTCTTTCTTATGCTTTGAGCAACAATCTTTTGTTTGATACAACCCTTGATCAAAGAAACAAAGAAAAAAGGGAGATCGCAGAGTGCTAATGAATAGTAGATGATTACAATGGTGTGAATATATGTATGAAAGCTATAAAGAGTGAAAAAAAAGACTATCAACTCAAATGGATTCGAAACTTTGGCCTATACACCAAATCCATGAGGACTTACAACAACATACTATACTATTCAAAGCATAAACTAAATAAACACTTAAAATAGCCCCAAAATAGCACAAAACAGTGCTGAAAATTAGTTTAAAAAAAGTAGAAGATATGAAAAAAAAAAAAAAAAAGAGGACAAGCCTAGTACGCAAGCCTAAGAAAGGGTGGCTAACCCTTCCACTTTTTGCAACTTTAAATCACATTTTCAAGCTTAAAAAAGCTCTGAAATTAGTATGAAAAGATAAAGAAAAGAGAGAGAAAAGATGGTAAAAGAGCTCAAGATATACCTCTTGAAAGAGAGGAAAAGCTCCTTAGTTAATAAACCACAAACCAAGCACTCTCAAGGAGCTGAAGTTAGATTCAAGAACCTCAGCAAAAGTTTTAAGTTTAAGCTTAGAAAGTGTATGTATAGTGTATGTATATTGTAAGAGAGGAGGGTAGTGTGTTAGACAAGTTTTAGCTTTGGCCAAAATTTTCTAACCCCAAACCATAAAGAGGGGACTTGTATTTATGGAAAAACAGGTTCTTACATCGGAAATATCTGTAAAGAGACAGCTAGTGCAAGGCATGCACATGGGGACAACTAGCTATTGCAAAATATTTGTATGCGCTAAACATGGACAGCCGGCCATTAAGGGGGACGGCAGGCCAATCAAAAATAGACTGTCGACCAATTGTTGGCTAGCTCTTCTTTGAGTGGTTAGGCTAGAAGCAATAAGGTTTTAGTTGAAATGGGGTATAAGGTTTAGTTTTTAAAGCTTGAAACCGAAGCCTTTTGCTGAAGAAATTGAATGATTGCACAGTGTAACATTTCATCATTGAGTGTTCAGTGTGAGGCGCCCCAGCCTTAAAGGCTGTCAAAATGGGGTGTCTACAGTTGCCCCTCTTTGACAGACCTCAAAGTCATGAAATAATGCTAGTGAATGTCAAAGTTCAAAGACGACCCTTTTGACAAGGCTGTAAGACTTAGGCAAGCAATCAAAATGCAAATGCAATTGGTTGAACTTGAAAGTTGCCTACGTATCCCTTTGCAAGGAATCAAACCATGCGTAGTTCAGGGCAAGATGCAAATGATATGCTCATGCACTACTTTTTGGAAACTAGACTTACACGCTTCGCGAAGCTGATTAATTTGAAAATCCATGATCATGCAAGACAATGCAATGAGCAATAAATAGATGACAATCTATGAATGAAACAAACCTCAAGCTTAAATCAAAATAAATCCAACTGTGTTTCACACGAAAAAGAGTAAGCAATTCCAAACAAGTTTCATGTGAAAAGAGGAAAGACGGTGTAACCAACAGGCGTATCTCATCGTATTCCATACGGAAAGAGGGAAGGTTTTAACTAGGTAAAACAACGCCTTAATGCGTTTCACGCGAAAGAACGGAAGGGTAGTATAACCAACAGGCGTATCTCACCGTATTTCATACGGAAAGAGGGAAGGTTTTAACCAAGCAAAACAAGGGTGGTGTAACCAACAAGCGTATCTCACCGTATTCCATATGGAGAGAGGGAAGGTTTAACCAGGCAAAACAACATCCTAACGCGTTTCACGCGAAATGACGGAAGGGTGGTGCAATCAACAGACGTATCTCACCATATTTCATACGGAGAGAGGGAAGGTTTTAACCAGGTGAAAGATACAAGGCCAAACTACGTTTTACGCAGAGAGGAGGTAAGACAAAAAGGTACAAGCCAAATTACGCTTCATGTAGAAAGGGTAAAGGGTACAAGCCAAATCACACTCATATGACGAGGGTAAGCACAATAAATGAAAAGCATGATGCACATGGATACAACACAATGCAATATAATTATTGTGGTTAATGCGAAAAACAATACGGTGCATGCTCCATGCAACATAATAGACAACATAATTAAAAAGATAAACAGAAAGCGGTGTTTTGAAAACACCTCATAAAGATCTCTGACTTACAGTTTGGAGGTTCTCAAATGTTCAGAAAAGGATACAACTTGCTCAAGCTTGAGATCGAGGCACTTTCCCACTTCGAAGAAATGACGGGACTTGAAACGGTGCACCCAGAATGACATTTCGAAAGTTTCTGTAACCGAAAAAAAAAACCCAAATTCTTCAATTTTCCACCTTATAGATGAATACAGGACTCCCCATGCACAGAATAAGAAAGACCTCAGCAAAAATCACATTCGGACCACTTGAAGAATCAGTCGGCCAAAATATGGGCCGGCCGTGTAATGTTTTGGCCGACTGGCCACCCGACCCGAATTTAGGGGCAGTTTTGGGTTCTTACACCCGAGACTCTTTAAAAATAAGTTTGGGCCCACTTTTTCATACACACCGAAGCCGAAATCACTCTCCCTCTCTCTCTAGGTGCTCTCTCTCTCTAGATTTTCATCCTACTCGGTTTACCTAACGACCCACACAAACTTTATTCATAAAACCCGTTTGGCCCTCTACGTTTTAAACTGATTGGAATTTGATTTGGTTGAGTTTTTGGGTTTATCATTGTTTTTGGCTCATTCTCACTTGTTTTTCTTGGTATTTGTGCACTCTCTTCTGAGTTTTGACTTTTTCCTCTCTTTTTCTCTTTCATAGGGCTTGGTTTTGGGGTTTTTGCCTATTTTCCTCATTTTTCTCTCACCACCCACCACATTCTCCATGGATGAAGATGTTCCACATGACGGTGCCCTTCTTGAGGTGCTGGTGCTTCCATCCGTTGTAGGGGTAGAGGAGCAGATGATAGACGAGGTTAGCAGAGCGGCAGAGGACATTGTCGCCGACATTGCTGTAGAGGAGATCTACCTTCTGAAGGTTGAGCCTGAGTGGCCACCACTGAGGGTGAGGCCTTTTGATCCAGCCACATATCACCCTTGCACACATGTGATGGCTCCTGGCGACATGTTGCTATTCGAGGAGTTTGCTCAGGGCGCGTCTGAGGACTTTCTTTGGAGGGAGTGTGCATCACACCTCTCCCACGATGCCTCTGAGGTAAGAACCTTTATACCTTCATATATTTTGCTTGCTTTGATATTCATTACAATTTTCATCTGCCATGCATTTAACAAATTCTTCTCTTTCAACACAGGGTGATGCTCTCGCTTGAAGAGGCTATGGGGCAGTGACGGCAAGAGACTGGTACTAGGAGCTCTCTGCTCGAGTTAGAGAGTTGATTGATGAGGAAGGCTTCGGCCTATTCTGCTCGGGGCTCGCATGACTACAAGCTAGTCGATCCTTGCTTGACGCTTTGGTGGAGAGGTGGTGGAACACCACCAACTCCTTCTTCTTCCCCTCTACATGGGAGATTATGATGATCCCATATGACTTTTCTATGATCACGGGCTACGAGTAGGGGGTGATCCGATCCCATTTGATGTTGATATGGGCCAGTGGGAGGTTGCTTGAATCTATCTTCTTAGAGTACGCCTTCCCTTGGACTGCCGACTATGGTCAGATATAGCTGATTTTACGACAACTTCTACGGGAGTCAGCCAGAGACTCAGGAGCAGATCGAGCAGTATGTTTGGGGCTTCCTAATCTATCTCCTCGATACCATCTTATTTGCGAATAAGTGGAATACCATAGGCCTATATCTGTTTAGCGCTTTGGTGGTGTTGCCCCTAGTGCACTTCTATGATTGGGGTGGTCCTGGCCTCGCCACCTCGTACGACTATATGAGCTCCAGTTCCCGTAAGAAGGGGAACAAGGTCAGAGACTACTGGAGAGCTTGGGAGGTACATACTGCACTTTCTATTTTCATTTTTGTTCCTTTCTGTTTGTACATAAAACTTTTTGCTTTGCACTTTTTGTCTTTATTTTTGTCTCTGCTTGTAGTTCTGTCTCTGCCTATTGACTCACAAACTGATATTTTCTTGCAGCTATGGCTATATGCCTACTTCCCCACCCTTGCCCCAGTTCCACGAGATGAGGTGGAGGCAGCGGTCCCCTACTCCAGGCGATACGACGCCGAGTGCCATCCCTAATACTGTAGTGTCACCATCTTCGCCTACTACGGTCGCTTTTTCCACATAGTGATGGCGCGCGAGGTAATATGAAACTCATGCCCATTCCATTTCAGTTCTATTGCTTCCATTCCATACTCTGACAATTGCCCACTGTAAATTCTCTATTTATAGGTGACATGGCAGCTATGCGTGGCGATGTCAGCCAGAACGAGGGACGAGTACGCCGGGCCTTGGGATACCTCCAGGCTACAGATCTTGCTGGAGGGTCCTTTCTGTAGGACTTGGTACCTGAAGGAGAGGTTCGTGCGCCATAACCTAGGGTCGCCGGATCCCGTTGGTCCTGCTCCTCTCCCTACGTCTATGAGGATTGCTAATAGCCTACCAGTCAAGGCTATTGTGCAGTATATGGCAGAGCAGGACGCTGATCTCATCTATGAGGTTAGGGACTACACCAAGTTCATCCAAATCCACCTCATGCCTCCTCTAACTAGAGCTCAAGTGGGAGATGCTGTGGATATTCTTGCTGCTAGAGGGGCTGTTTCTATAGCTGAGCCTCATGCTAGAGGGGCCACCCCTGCCATTCATGTTGTTGGTCTGCCTGAGATCCCGGCCATGATCACATACTGGTGGCCGAGTGGCATGGCCCACCAGATCCCGGTTGAGTACCTGTAGACCGCCCGAAGAACTCCCGGCTTCGCGCGTGAGGGCGCGAATTTGTTTGTTCTTAGCTACTACAGTTCGGACTCAATATCACGGTTCTTAATCTGATCTCATAAAGTGCAATGTAAGATTGATAAATCACCAAAGAGTCCAAATCCGGCAAATCGTTTTAGAAAACTGATTTTAATAAAGAAGTTTCAAACATGGATTGCTTTGCCAGATACAGAGTCGCCACCTAAATGTTTTATTTTGGAAAATTTAGGAAACCCTGACTCGTGCCTAAGGCCACGTGTCCGTCATCACCAAAGTTGCCTCGGCTCGGGAACTTGGGTATGAGAGGGGAAGGTCATGCAATGAGTACCCCCGCTCGCCCGATCAAAGATCGGCCTTTACTAAGCATGATATGTTGTTTTTGAAAACACATGTGTTCTTATTCCGATTGTTAGCCTAAAATTACTATGTGATGCGCATAGCATACAAGTATAGACTAGATCGCCTAAGTTGGAACAAAACATTGCATGTTCGTTTGTTTGAAAACGGATTAAAGTTTGCTACTCGCAAGTAGGCTAAGACGAGGATTTTGATGAATTGTTCCAATTCAAACAATCCAACCTTCATCCATAGGCATTCACGCAGTTATATCAGTTAAGCAGTTAGCCTCATGGCAAGCATGCTAAACATGGCAGCACTTACATACATGCAGTATACTAAAGCGTAAACACTCACAGTGTACTCCAAGCCAAAACAGAGAACTAGTTAGAAATCATGCATGATCCTAGTTCGTGTTAAGATGGCTAATGTAACTAAAATAGGCTTGGCTATTCTAAGATGTCATGTGAAATGCAACTTGATAACATGCTGTTGAACACGTATTCAAGTAAATGTATTGGAATACAATGCAGTTAGTATGATGCGCCGAGCCCGGTGCATGCAAAACAAATGAATGGATGCACACATGCAAACATAAGGTACGCTAATAGAAACATGCCCTAAAACTAACCATCGTAAGTGGTTAAGTAAAAGGGAGAAAGAAATGGGGGTTGGAAGACATGCATTACACACACGCACGCTTATTACAACAATTGGCCCTCTTGACGGAGGGTCCGAATAAGAAGCTAACTAGCTAATCTAAGCTAATTAAACCAATTATTACATCACAAAACTAATTAACTAACAAGCTAATTAATTAAGTACAAAACTAAGCTAATTAACTAACAAGTTAACTAACTAGTTATTACAACACAAATAAGCAGCTAAACGCATTAACTACTTAAATACAGAACCAAAGCATAAACTAGCTAAGGAAAGCAGTAAAGAGAGGTCCTCGGGATGAGGAGTGCATGCATGCCCGGTCGCCTCGTTCGGAAATCCGTCGCGATGCGCCAACTTGCCTCTATTTGCAATTATTCTCAGAACCTTGCACCAAGCTCCAGAAAGCTTCTAACTCACCTTGGGGACCTGTGGGAGGGCTGCCGACCACCTAGGGGTGTTTCCAGCCACTGGCCGACCACTTTCTATTGCTGCAGACCAGAAAAAGTGGTCGGCCAGCTAGTTTTTCTGGTTGGTCGACTAGTTTTTGCTGCACGTCTCCAATTTGCTGCAACAGAGAGTAAGAAATGGCATGGCAATGTATTTGCAAGATATGTATGCACAACCACCCTCCCTATCATTTCATAAGCTCAAGGGAGTGCGGTTCTCGACCCTCGGGCCACCGATCACGCATCTCGATGCGTGATGGCCGAGAAGCCAAATTGCACAATTCAATGTAAAATAAATGAACACATAAACACATAAAGCCTAGAACTCTATCATGTATGATCAAGAGCATTGACGACCGAGAATTGAGGCACATTTCATCACTTCAAGTATGAAACGTCCCTCGTTTCTCATGTTTGGATTAACACCTAATCCAAACAAATGCAGTGCAACTTAAGCATGCGAACATGCAATGCAACTACATGGCATACACAATGCAAAGAATAACATGGCATATGCAATGCAATGTAACATGAGCATACACAATGCAAAGAACAACATGGCATACTCAATGCAATGTGACATGATCAACTTAACAAAGCTAATGACATGCAAACAATGCTAATGCATGCATACACAATGCAAGGCAACATAAGCACGCAACAACATGATGCAATGTAACAACATTTGAACAACATGCTCGATGGACTTAAACCAAAAATGGACAGACCTCAGTCATGCCCAAATCAGTGGCCATAAAGCTAAAACTAAGGCATGAAGTACAAAGTAAATGCATGCACAATGCAAAGGCCCATTGACTAGGCCTAAGAGCAAAACTCTTAAGAGTACTCAAAGAGTGACAAATGTGGAACTGTAACAACACTAAGTACACTAAAATAAGGTATGAAATGATGCCAAATCACCCAAACAATACAAGTATAGCATGCAAAGGTCCTTAAGCATTAGAGCTAGCAAAGAGGACTACAAAGAGGACATGCAATACATGGCACAAATGCATAAACCAACCGTGGACAGAGCTCAAACAGGTCTAAACAAAGACCAAAATATGCTGAGATGGAGGCTCAAACGTCTAGGCATGCAAGCATACACACTAGGCTATAAACAAGGCAACAATGCATAACACTCAAAGGCACTTAAAGAGTGAATGAAGTGGGAACATGGCAATGCTACATGCTCTGAAATGTCATGTTAAAGGATGCCAAATCATGTACACAACACAAATGAAGCATGCTATGGTACCCAAAGCTTGAAGCTAGCATAGGCATTTGCACTACAGCTATGCAAAACATGAAACATATGGCAAAGGCAACCCAAAACAGTCCTAGAACATGTCAAAATGAGTCTAAAACATGTATGAAAGGAAGCCAAAACAAGCTAGCATGAAGGGCATAAGGCATGATGTGTGCAAGGCAAATAAGGTGGATTACACTACACCTATCAAGGCCAAGCATGAGATGGCTTTGCCCAAAAAAATTAGAGTTATATCATGGCAAAATAACCTCAAAAACACACTGAAATGATAGCTCGCAAGCTTAGGCATGAAGGCATACACAATGATTCACGTTTAAGGCATAAATGGCAAACCCTCCAACGCATTGAAAGAGTGAAAGATGTGAGTGTATGACCATGAAACATGCACTGAAATCTCATAATAAATGATGCCAAATCATTCTAATAAGCCAAGCAATGCATGCTAGTGGACTCGATACACAAAGCTAACAAGCTAGAATGCACTATAGCTATACAAAGCATGGCATGCATGACCAAAACAACATAAATCAGAGCTAGAGCATGCTAAAACATGGACAAAAGCTTCCTAGAGTTAAGCCAAAATCATGTTAGAATGATGGTCTAAAGCATGATACACATTAGGCTAATTTGTGGGATTGCATTACAAGTGCATGGAGCATGCATGGGGCTATCAAACCAAACCTTAACAAAGGTATATCATGGCAAAACAACACCAAGAACATGCTGAAATAGAATCAAATCATGCTAGAAAGGCATGCTACGTCATGAAGCATACAAGACTAGTTTGTGAGAAATACACTACAAGTGTATAAGGCATGCATGAGGTGACAAAACCAAGTCAAAAAAGTGGTATGCCATGCTGAAATAAGGCGTAAAATAGGCTAAGATGTGGCCAACACAAGCTTAACAAACATGCTCAAACATGAGGCAAATGAAGCAAGCATAAAAGACACAAGGAGAGGGGATGGCCCTCTCCTTTTTGGGACTTCAAAACACTATTTCCACCACTGAAATTCCTCTAGAATTCAGTGGTAGAAAGGTCATAACAAGGTGGTCCCAATAGCTCAAAAGGATGGCACAAAACAAAGCCCAAACAAGGCCTAAGAGGGGGTAGACCACCCCCAACACTAACAAGGCCTTAAACAAACATTACAAGCATACAAAATTAGAACTTTTTGTAGTAGAAAGTTAAGCCTAAAACAACATGCAAGTTGGGCCAAAAGCTTAAACAAAAACAAGGATTTTAAGGGTTAGAAGCTCACCCTTGAAGAACACCTTCAAAGCTGCAACTCCAGTAGCTCTTTCTGACCAAAACCAGTCCAAAAACTCCAAAACCAACTTCAAGAAGCCTTAGCAACAAAAGGATGGTGTTTGAGTGTGTGTTTGTGTGCAATAGTATGAAGAATAAGCACTTTCAAGCACAAAAATGAGACAAAGAGAGAGATGTAGAGATAGATGTATATCTATAGCTCAAGCCAAGTTTTCTAAACCTGGAGAAGGGAGGGAAGGCCTTCCTCTTATAGAAAAACAAGCCTCAAGCTTGTTGAGGAAGCTAAGGGCTTAAAGTCATCCCTCCATATGTATGGAGGATGACTTCTGTGCCTTCTAGCTGGCACAGCTGGCAAGAAAAGATCTTCAGGAATCTGCTAGAAAGTGGCCGACCAGTTGAAGTGGTCGGCCAGCTACTTTTTCTGGTTTTCCGGAGGAAAAAGTGGTCTGCAAGAATGAAAAGTGGTCGAAAGGTGGCTTCCAAGGCCAAAAAGTGGCTAGAAAGTGTCCGAATTAAAGCCCCAAAAGTTAGCTTTCCAATGGCGCCAGCCTTGTATCAAAATTCCAACTATGCAAAAAGTTATGCCTGTTTTGGTGAAGTCGCGCAGTTTCGGTCCAACCGGATTGATGCCCTACTTCAACCAACCATATCTCCCCCGTCCGAACTTGGCTTTAGGAGATTCTTGAGTGCAAGATAAAGCCCCGGAAGTAAGATTTCCAACGGTGGTGGCCTCATAGCTGACATCCAAGTATGCAAATGAATAGGCCCGATTCAACGAGAGTTGCTTGACTCTCTCTTAATGGTTCATGCCCATTTTCTCCCCCAACTGGGTTTCTTCCCTTTTCTCTTCTTTTCTTCAACTCCAAACCCCTAAACAAAGTGTTTTGAAAGATTTTTCAGAGATTTCATCTCTCTTTCATTCATTTCCACTTTGTCCTTTGCTCGGTTTACCGAAAAGTGCAACATTTAACAAAACGCGAGCGTCGGAACATCGTAGGAACTTTTTCAAAAACTATTTTGAAAGAGAGGATTTCAAGGCCTAAAATCTTTTGATCAAGATTGTTTTGGTCCAAAAGGGGTATGAAGTTGGGATTTGACTCTCTCCTTGCCGAAGAAATTGAACCCTTGCCCTGCTCAACTTTTAACACCAAGTAAACCATCAGTAACGCCCAAGTCTTAAGGGCGGTCAAAAATAGGGTGTCTATAGTACCCAGCGCAACGTGAGTACATTAGGGACCCTAATGTACAGCAGGTATGTACTTTGTATTACAGTTTATGTTTTACATTCCCTTTCCTCTATACTGATGTTCAAACTCACTTGTAGGTGTCGGTGGAGTATGTGGACGGCCTCCTTCAGTTTGTCGACTCCTTGGTCCAGATGGTACGAAGGAAGGAGGCCCGGTTCGCCTACCACGTTGTGATGACCCCGCCACATAAAATATTTTACATTTAATTAATCGAGGTGATTTAGATTTTGATTAATTATTATTCCGACTGAATTGTGGAATTGATGAGCAATATTGGGGTTGATTCATGTATAATTTTATAAAAGAACTATTTCGAAATTAGAAATTAAAGCTTAAGTGGCTCAAGAAGGTGAAATTGACGAATTGAAGTATTTTAATTTCGAGTATCGGACCATATGGGAGTTTAATTAAACATTCGATTCAGTTTAGTAAAATTAAGATTTTATTAATTGGGTCCATATTAATTTGGTCCGAATTGGAGTTGATCAAGTTATGAAGATTGGAAATTGTTATTATTGTGAATTAAATTTAATTATGAGGTGTCCAATTTGAATATGTAATTTATTGATAGAAATTTCAGTCTGATCAGAAATTGAAGGCCTAAATGATTTAGGAAATCAAAATTGATGATGACAATAATCTTAATTTAATATTTGGAGCCTTTCGGGAGTTTGATTAAAAATCTGATTCAGAATAATAAAAATTAAATATAATTAATTGGGCCCCAATTGAAGTCGATTAGATTAATTAAATTATGTGGGATTTGTGATCAATTATGATTAACTAAATTGTGTGCTAATTAAGATTAATTAAGATCAAATTATGTTTAACAAAGTTAATGGATAATTATATATTAAGTTAATTCTAATCATAAATTAAATTGAAGAAATATCTAGATTGTGCACGTGTGTAGTGTGATGAGTTAGTAATGGGTGTATGATAGTACCTTGGTGTTGGAAACTTTATTCAAGAGAAAGAATGAAATAAAGAAAGAAATGAAATCAAAAGAGGGAGGTGCATGTGTGCTCTGGAAGCAGTCGAGAGAGAGAGAGAGAGAGAGAGAGAGAGAGAGAGAGAGAGAGAGAGAGAGAGAGAGAGAGAGCTTCATTACTTATATATACATTGTGATCAATTTGTTGGAGCAAACCGTGGGAAAGAAAGAAAGGAAGAATAAAGAAGAAGAGGGTTTTGTGGGATACTAAGATTGAAGTTAAAAATTATGGGAAATTCATCTTAAGGTAAGAAATTTCATCCTCTTCCTAGTATTGTTTAAATAATCTAGACATAAATTGATTCAAGATAGATTTTGAGAGGATTAAAAATGAAGATTTGAGGATCAATTATATAAATTGATAGAAATTGGGTTTTGCATGTAAAATCAAGTTAGGTTGAAGATTATGAGTTGTGATTCTTTGAATTTGTTAAGTTTGAGTTTAATTTTGAGAATCATTCTTGAATTGAGTTCTATAAATTACATGCAACAAGAAATGTTTGAAGATTGGATCCATGTAATGGAGTATATAAATGACTTTGAAGAAAAAGTTATAAAAATCATGAGTTCATGAAATTTGAGAATTGATTTTGGAATTAAAGGAAGTTTTGATTTTCTTATGAAAATTAGGAATTTGTTTGATCCATGCATGTAATTGAATTTAAAAGTTTTATTCAATTTAAACACATTTTGGAACATCTATGACCATACATTAAGTTTTTGGTCTTAAATTGAGTTAAGTTAAATTTCTAAGAGATTGATTTGTGTAATTTATAATTAAGTTTGATTTTTGTTATCAATAATGAAATTGGGTTCTATTTTTACATACATCATGAAGTTTTTACACATATCATGAAGTTTTCAAGAATTTTGAAAGTTTAATTCATATTTTAAGATTTGTGGGTTTGATATAAAGAAAATAAATTAAATCTCAATTTGGACAATTGGAGCATGATTTTGCAAAAGAAGGAGTTTTATTCCAAAGTACATTTTCGGCCTGGTTTTTCACCCAAACCGCTCAAGCGGCCTGGGCCACCGCTCGAGCGGCCAACATTAATTTGGCCAAAGTTGCACATTGCTTCACCACCGTTCGTGCAGCCAAGGCCATCGCACGAGTGGCCAAACAGGGCAAATTTTCTAATTTTATTATTTTTTTCGGTTTTCTAATTTATAGGCCTTCATTTACATGATTTTCACGTATCATGTACATCCATATGCATATTATAAGCATGAAAGAAATTAAAGAAAGAATAGAAACAACCGAACAAACAAGTAACAGATAAACCGAAGAAGGTTAAGAATCGGTTGATTGACTCGAATGTATATTGAGAAATTGTGCTATGAATATTTGTATTTGTAGGTCAAGACTCGAAGATCGAACAATGGGTATTGGAAGGCCACTGTGAGTAACATTTCTGTAAAGATATGTTGATATGAACTATGTTTCCACTATTATGCGATAAGTTATAATTTCTGAAATGCTATTTTGATTATGTGAACAAATGTCCTAATTGCGAATCTATTATGGCATCCACAGATAGTCCCAAGTCATGGGGGACGGCATGTAAATGTGGGTCCATGACATATATGTGATACGAGATCTCTTTAGCCACTTCATTGTGGTGATATGTGTTTAATCGGTATCCGGAACCGATTACTCTAGTCGGAAGACGATATGTGATATGTTCTGTGAGATGTACCATTACGTTATGTTCTGATATGAGACTGATATGATTAATTATGATATGATTTGTTTTACGGATATTGTATTTGGAATTCGTTCACTAACCCCTTTACGTTAATGTTATTTATTGGGCTTTAGCTCATTGTTTTTATATATATGTATAGGTGAGCATTTTGGATGGCAAGCTTAGAAGGGGTCTATAGCTGAGTCACCGTTTTGAAACCTACCAAGTTGTTTTGTGTGCCTCTGAGTTGGGGCTAGGTCTGGAAGGCCGTTGTCAAGTTTTTGATCGTGAAGTAAACTTTCGTTATGTGCATACGTTATGTATTAATGTTAATTTACAAGTTATGTACTGAATGTGGGTAAATTAATGTTTTTGCATGATAAATGTTTGTTCATATAGATGCACAGCTCATTGGACTGTTGGTGTATTTTTTAATATTGCTTCCGCTAGCCCCGATTATTTTTTATTGTATAGGAAGGCCTTTGGTAATCTCGAATTACTGGCCGGTTACGACGCTAAACATATAGGGGTGGGTTTGGGTCGTGACACCACGGTCATCAGGTACTCTACTTTTCTCATTCATCTGACTGCTCTAATTCTCTTTCTACTATACTCATACTGATTATGCACCAATACTGTTCTGATACTCTGTTTCTTGCTTTCAGCCTTCGTCTGCCCTGGCGGCATTGGCAGAACCTTCTCCGGCTGCGGGGAGAAGAGGTAGACATGCTCCTGTACGTGGCAAGGGTAAGGGTAGAGGTTAGGGCAAAGGTAGAGGTGCTTGGAGTCAGAGTGGAGAGTCTCAGGTATATGAGACTTCTTCATGTTCAGAGCCGACTTTGAGTGGAGATGATGCCGAGACCAGTGGCACTGAGTGGACGATGAACGAGTGCTCCAGGTTTGAGAGCGGAGAGGATAATGCCGACTCTAAGTCACACTCCTCTGACGACAGCGGTGCTGATGGTGACAGCAATCCCCAATCCCCTCCTCAAAAGAGGAGAAGAGGGTCTCTAGACACAGCTAATGTGACTGACACTAATTTTTGTGCTCTTTTTACTCTTTTCCTTTGTTTTGGTAGTTCAAAACTTTGTATAGCTTCAGATAGGTCTTTACTTTTCATTTCGAAAACTTATATTTTCTCTTTTGTAAAAACTATGATCGAGGTCAAACCCTGCATTTGTATAAAAGGAAAAATTCTTGTTTTGCGTAGCATCTTGAGCATGGCACAACACTTGCATCAAAATTGATTGTATTTGAATTTGAAACTGAGAATGATCACATTTGAACAAGTTCATAACCAGAATTGAGCCTACAACCGACCAAAATACAAAATACAACTCAATAAAAGAAAAACAACTTAAACACAACTATTTACACTTACTAGAAACAAAAGACTCAAAACAAGACTTCAAAGCAAAAAGAGCCAACATAACACAGCTGCCCAGTTACCTGGCTAGTATATTTGGTCGACCTGCCAAAAGAATGGAAGGCTGGCTGGTGAAGTGGCTGGCCAGCCAAGACTTGTGGCTTGACGGCTAGCAACAACTGTTAGCCACTCACACACCCTTATCTTCTATAAAGGTCTTCTTTTGCTCTTTATTCGACAGAACCTTATCTTTTGTGTTATTTTCTCTAAAAATGGAGATCTTTCTTGTTGAGAGGCTCAAGGATTGGACAGCCACTTTGGACGGCACAGAAAAGATAAATTTCAACGGTTTTGGCATAAAAGCTCTTTTTTTGTTGAGTCGCACTCCGCTTTGTCTTCCATTCCTTCATGTCGCTGCCTGATGTTAGGGCCCATTCACTCACGTGTTTCACTTTGGATCATAGGAGATATGTCCAACTCTCGAAGAGTTTCAAGCATTAATGGAGTCTTACCGAAATGAGAAGATTATGCCTCAACCCCGTTTTGGCCATGCACGGGCTCTTGAACAAATGTGTGGGCTTACTTCATATGAGGCTCAATCCTTGGCTCATGACAGGGAGTTAGATATACCTAGCTTGATTCATCGATTTTCCAGTATCGGAGACAAAAGTGACCTTTTCTAGCGAGGTTATCTTCAACACGCCCTCTACTTATGTTTACTCACACACTTCTTACTTGTCCCTAGTTGAAGCGGAGCTAGCATTAGGTTGATCGAAGTGGCCCATTGGCCGAAACTTTATTGGGTTTGGATGCCTTCCATCAGCAGGAGGCGTCTTGGTTTGCGGGGAGTCCACTACTTCTCCAGGTATTATTTCACACCCTTTTCTCATTTATGATTCTCACATCTCTCTGGCACTCATTCTCTATTTTCTCTTAAAGCCCTTTTATTACTTTTCCTCTCAACACACATCTCTCTATTCTTTAGTCTCTCTTCTTTTTTTATCCTTTCCCAGGTGTGGTTGATGGATAAGCTGAAGGTCGTGGATCCTTGCCCCGAGTATTTGGCTAGATCTTACTTCTTTCACCCGTAGCTAGTAGACTTTCCCATAGAGGGACTGTGGTGCGACTGGATGTGTAGCAAATCTACGGCTGATATCACTTGGCACTGCCCCTAGCTTAATTTGACTGAGATGAGCTATAACATGTCTCGCCAGCCAGGTATATATACAGTTGATCGGCCTCACACACTGTGTTTTCTACTTCTCATTCCAGTTTAGAGGCCTGTTTGGGCGTGATTACACCCGTCGAAACAAAGAAGTGGAATACCCTTCTTTATTCCTAGTTCGTGCTTCGCACTTGGCTCGATATCTCGCGGCTTGGAGGACAAGAGAGCTTTTGGCGAGTGTTTGGCTTAGCTTGAGGATGAGACACAGGTTAGTCCATCCTTGGCAGCAGAGACTTCTGAGAATGTAGGCAAGAGACAGAGAACTATCACTCGACTTATCTGTGCCCCTAATTTATTGCTTTAACTTTTCTTTTCAAGTTTTTGATGATATAAAAGCAAATTTGATTTAGGCTGAGAGTTGGAGGGTGTACTTATGTTGAAATTATGTAATTAAAGTTGTGAGTACTGAAAATTTTTCTTTTTGGTCAAAATAATGGTCTGTGTTGCAAAAGGTGAAATTTTGAAAAAATCAGCTTCATTAAAACTTTCCAAAACAATTTTTGCAAATGGTCATTACCTGACACACATTGAATCAATCCTTAAGACATACAGCCTCGAACAAAAAAGATCACAATTGCCCACAATAACATTACCTTCCCTATTGTTCTGCCCCTTGCTTTATCTTGCAATTGGCCCATTTTGCCAAATGGAGATAAAACAACCAAATCAACTGATGGTGAGATGAGCTGAGCAACAATGGATAGGACAGTTGAGTTGAAAATAGTTATGGCTGAACTTTAGGATGAAGTTGCCTACATATCCCAAAGATGAGAATCAGGCCTTACGTAGTTCGGTTAAGGTTCACTCGAGTATTAACTCTCTCCTTTTGTACTCTAACTTTTGCCAAGGCCCCCCCCCTTTTGGGTTTTCAACCTTACGAGCTCTATTTTTCTTTATTTCCAATTTTTCATGCTCTAACTTTTGCCAAGGTTGCCTTTCGGATTTTAAGCCTAGCAAGCCTCTCAGGGATAGTATTTCTTTAACTTGTCCATATTGATCGGTTGTGAGAACTCCAAGCCATCTAAATCCATAAGGATGATTGCTCCTTCTAACCAGATAGATTTGATGATGTAGGGACCAGTCCAATTGGGTTTGAACTTGCCCCTAGGGTCATAAATGGGAGCTCGGTTGTCCTTGAGCACCATATCTCATTCTTTGAGGTTTCTGGATTTGATTTTCTTGTTGAAGGCACTAGCAATTTTGCATTGATAAACTTGGATATGATACAACGCCTTCAACCTCCTCTCGTTAAACAACATCAACTCTTCGAATCTGTTCTGCTGCCAATCTGTCTCTGTTATCTGACACTCGACCATAAATCTCAGTGATGGTACTTTGATCTTTATCGACAAAACAACTTCTATCCCATAGACCAAAGATTAGGGGGTTTGCCCCTGTAGATGTTCGAATTGACATTCTATGCCCCTAGAGTGCAAAAGGCAGTTTATTTGGCCAGTCCTTGTAGGTTTCCACCATCTTTCGCAGGATGTTTTTGACATTCTTGTTTGTGGCTTCAACGGCTCTATTGGTCTGTGGCCTATATGTTGATGACTTACGAAAAGCCACGTTGTATTTCTTGAGCAAATCCATCACCTCTTTCTTGAAGTGTGTGCCATTGTCCGATATGATCTCATTTGGCACCCCATACCGTCAACACCTTCAACGGCATTCCCATCAAACATCAAAATCGGCTCCACCTCCAGCACATTCTTTTCTGATTGAGCATGCTTCTCCCCTACCATCGACATATTTAGTTTGTAACGTTCCATTATCGTCCTTGATAGTTTCCCACTTTTAACTTGCCAGCAAACAAAACAAATTCCATTTCATTTACAAAAAACTTACAGAAATTAATAACAGTACAATTACGTAACATCATACCATGATCAAACTTCGGTCTACCAAATTTAAGCCTTTCATATTCGCGATGAGTGTCTGTAGACACCTCATTTTTGACCGACCTTAAGACTCAGACATCATCGATTGAGCGCTCGGTGATTGCGCATGTTGTGCTCGTTTCGAGGTTTCGGAGTTCTTGGCCGAGAGCCTCACCTCCGGACCTCGGGACTCTTTGTACTTTGACTCGGTCTGGGGACTAAGTCTTGTTTTCTCTTCCCGAAGGGAGGGAGAGGTCTTGTAGACCATCTCTCAGTGGTCGTAGGCTACTTTTCGTGGTCGTAGGCCACTGTTCCCGTTTGGAGACTAGTTTTTGGTTTTTAGAGCCGTCGGCCGTGCGCCTCGGTTCGGGGCCGCTTAACATTCTCCGTTTGGCACGGTTTTTGGAATGCACCTTGTTTCCTCTGTTTGAAGGAACACTGTGGTCCGGGAAACCACTTTTGTGGTCATACGCCACTTTTTGTGCTCAACAGCCGGTTTTTGAGGCCCCGGGCCGCGCGTCTTGCCTCCCGAACTCTCGTTTTGCATCTGTGTTGGTTCGTTCTTGGCACGAACCTCTTTTTCCTTGTTTGGAAGGTGGTACAAGGGTGGGAGACCAGCTTTCTCCTTGGAAACCACTTTTCTCCCCGCCAGCCGGTTTTCTGGCCGGGAAGCTGGTTTTCTTGGTCTTTGGGCCACATTTGCTGGTTTCCCACCCCACCATTTCTTGCTTTCACTGTGGAGACCACCATTTGCACTTGCCAACCACCTTTTATCTGGGAGACCACTTGCCCTGGTCGGCCGACCAGGGGAAGTGGTCAGCCGACCACCTTTTCTGGTCGGCTGGTTTCCTCCTGTTTTTGTCAGATTATGTGGATGCCAGCTGTGCCAGCTGGAAGGCACAGACTGTATCCTCCATACACGTGTATGGAGGATTTGCATCCAAACTTTTAGCTTCTTGAGGAAGCTTTAGCTTCAAACCTCTATAAGAGAGGCCTTCCCTCTCCATTCCAGAGGTTTTGAAATTCCTCTAAGGCTTAGGCATATATATCTCTCTATATCTCTATATTTTGGCTCAAAGTGTGTATTGTTCTTGACCTATTGCACCACACCTCATAGCCACACACCTCCACCATTGATATGAGGTTCTTGGAGGGTATTTTCAGAGGTTGAAGAGTTGGTTTTTGGTCCCAAAACTTGCTGGTTTTGCTGAGCTTCAAGGGTAACTCCTTTTCTCTCTTTTTAAGCTCTATCTGGATCATTCTCTTAGCCATACTTACATGCATATTTAGGCTTTATTGTCAACTGAAAAAAAGCTTCATATTTAAGTGTTTTTCATGTTTGTTTAATGCTCTTTTGGTGTTGAAGGTCATCTACCCTCTTGCATGCTCTATTTAGCCTTGTTTTGTGCCATGCCATGAGACCTTTGTGTTGATCTTTGCTTGGCCTTTTAGCCACTGAAATCCAGCGGATTTTCAGTGGTTGGGATGTGGTTTTGAGGGCCTAAATCAGAGAGGGGAGACCCTTTCTCTTTTGGCCTTGTTTGTTTGCATTTTTGGCCTTTCAAAGGAGCACATACTTTCATACTTCCAAGGCTTGGTTCAAGCCCTTTTTGGTGACTTTTGGGACCTACCTAGACTCTGTCTATGGCTGGTTTGGTCACCTTGTGTTTGCCTCTTGCATGTGTAGAATAATCCCTTTCATGGCTTGTCAATGTAGCACCTCATTCTTGCATGTATTGGTCATGTCTCAGTGGGTTTTTGGCCATCTTTTGGCATGCCATGATTCTGTTTTTGGCTGGTTTGGTAGCCTCTCATATGCTTCATATGCTTGTAGTGTAAATCATGTTTACTAGCTTGAATTGCATGATGTTTTGGCCCTCTATTCTAGCATATTTTGGCCATGATCCAAACTGATTTTATTCATATTTTGGGCTGCCTTAGCTCTATTTTGAGGCCACTTGGTCGAATGATGCTTGCCATGCATGCTTGTAGTATAATAGCCTTGCCTAGCTTTGAGTTTTGAGGTCCCTTGCATGCTTAACTTGAGGTATTTGCATGTTTTGGCATTATAAGGAATGTTATTTTAGAGCTTATTTCTTGGCCATATTCTCATGTGTGTCACTCTTTCAATGTGCTTGAGAGTTGCATCATTATACTCCATTTGTGAGCCATTACATGAGCTTCCTTTTTGTGCCTTTCAAGCCATCATCTTAGTTCACTTTTGCTCCTATTCTGGCCTGCATAGGGTCTGTTTGGAGTTGGTTTGGCCATTTGAGCATTGCCTTGCATGCCTATAGTGTAATACACTTCACTAGTTTCGGTGCTTAAGCCATTCAACATGCATTGTGTGAGTTGTTTACATCATTTGGAGTCATTTTGTATGCCATTTCAGAGTTGGAACATGTGTCCTTGCACTCCATATTTCATCCTTTTCAATGCGTTTGGAAAGTTGTGTTTTATGTCTTAGGCTTGGGGCCATTGCATTGGGCATGTTTGCACGAGTTTTGGAGCCTTGTTTTCATCATCTTTGGCCACTAATTTGGGTGTGGCTGAGGCCCATTCATTTTGGTTTAAGTCCATTTTGCATCGAGTATGCCATTGTAGTTTATAGCATTGAGTATGCCACGTTGTCGCATGATTGATCATTGCATTGTGCATGCCTTGTTCATCTCATTGTGTATATTAGTTCCATGTGCATTGTGTATGCTAGTGTCATGAGCATTGTGCATGCCATGTAGCTTATAGCATTGTGTATACTAGTTGCATGTTTGCATGTTATCCCTTGTATGTTTGCATCACTTAGTTGCAATGCATTAAGATTGCATGCTAGAGTTGCATTTGTGCATGTCATGCTTGTTACATTGTGTTTGGGATAGGAGTTAGTCCGAACACGGGAAACGAGGGACGTCTCATACTCAAAGTGATGAAACGTGTCTCGATTCCCGGTCGCCGACACTCTTGACTACCCATGACGGAGTTGTTGGCTTTAGGTGCTTGTATGTGCATTCATTTCACATCGAGTCGTGCAATTCGACTCCTCGGCCATCATGCATCAAAATCCGTGATTGGTGGCCCGAGAGGCGAGGACTACACTCCATTGAGCTTATGCAATGATGGGGAGAGTGGTCGTGCACACATGTGTTGCAAATACCTTGCCATCCCTCTCTCTTGCCTTCTGTTACAGAAAACCAGAAACCAGGGGCAGGAATTGGTCGGGCCGACCAGGTTTAGTGGCTGGCCGACCACTTTTTCTGGTTTTTCACCACAAAAGTGGTCGGCAGGTGGTCTCCAAGGCCAATAACTGGTCGGCAGCCTTCCCACAGATTCCCAAGGTGGAGTTTCAGCCTTCTGGAGCCTTGTGCAGTGTTCTAAGGTCAATTGCAAATAGAGGCAAGTCGGGGCGTCGCGAGGGATTTCCGAACAAGGCGTTTCGAGCATGCATGCATCCTTTGTCATTCAAAGCAGAGCTGCGGTAGCCTACTCCATCTAGTTTACATGCTTGTTTAAATTGCTTACTCAGTTAATTTGTTGATTAATTGATGTTGTGTAATAATTAGCGGTAGCTTATTATTCATTTCGTTGTGTAATAACTAGTTTAATTAGATTAGCTTAGATTAGCTAGCTAGTTCTGTATTATTTATTCGAATCCTCCTTCGAGAGGGCAATGTTGTAAATAAGTGTGCGTGTGTGTGATGCATGTCTTCCAACCCCCATTTCTTTCTCCCTTTTATTTACTAGCTTACGATGGTTAGTTTTAGGGCATGTTTCAATTAGCATCCTTATGCTCGCATGTTTGCATCCATTCGTCTGTCTTGCATGCACCGGGCTCGGCGCATCATACTAGCTGCATCGTATTTCAATTCCAAGTTGAATGCGTGTTATCTGTAGCATCTCATATGCCATCTTAGAATAGCCGAGCCTATCTTAATTGCATTTCGCATGTGTTGCATTAGCCATCTTAACATGAGCTAGGATCATGCATTGATTACTAACTAGCTCCTGTTTTGGCTCGGAGTACTCGGTGAGTGTTTATGCTTTAGCATCCTTGCATGTATGTGAGTGACTGCCATGATAGCATGCTTGTCATGAGGTTAACTGCTTATGTGATATAACTGCCTGAATGCCTGTGGGTGAAGGTTGGGTTACTTGAATTGGAACAATTCATTGATTGCAAGTTTTAAGCCCACTTGAGAGTGGCAAATCACCATGTTTTCTAAGCCCGCTTGAGGGTGGCAAAATCCGCATTTTAGCCTACTTGCAAGTAGCAAACCGCTTTAAAAAATAAACATGAGATGTTTTGTTCCAACTTAGGCAATCCAGTCTATATTTGTTTGCCGTGCGCATAACATAGTAATTCTAGGCTAATAACCGGAATAAGAACACATGTGTTTTCAAAAACAAGATATCATGTTTAGTAGTGGCCGATCTCTGATCGGGCGAGCGGGGGTGCTCATTGCATGACCTTCCCCTCTCGTACCCAAGTTCCCGAGCCAAAGCAACTTTGGTGATGACGGACACGTGGCCTTAGGCATGAGTCAGGGTTTCCTAAATTCCCCCAAAATAAAATATTTAGGTGGCGACTCTGTATCTAGCAAAGCAGTCCATGTTTGGCACTTCTTTCTAAAAATCAGTTTTTCAAAACGAATTGCCGGATTTGGACTCTTTGGTGATTTATCGATCTTGCATTGCACTTTGTGAGATTAGATTCAGAACCGTGACATGGAGTCCGAACTGTAGTGAGCCCAATGAACAAAACGGGATTCTTCCCGGGACGTTCGGACGTGTCTACAGTGTCACAATGTTCCACCTACATAACCTTGGGAACACATTTCATAGCTCCGGGTGTATGATGTTGGTGTGTTCACACACACACAAAAAAAATAAATAAATAAATAAAATTAAAAATTAAAAATTAAAAAACCAAACGAATATTTACAAAATCGCACAAACGCCAAACAAAAAGCATTGCGTTTGCTAACACAAGTACATAATACATTACAATAAACAAGTACATAATACATTACAATCTTAAACGTCTCATGAGGCGTAACAATGCAACTTATTAGTATGGTCATTCACATTTTATTCAAAACAACATCAACACCCTCACCTAACGAGGGGGGACCCAAATGTTCTCAAACACAATGACCATACCGACAGATTACACACTATCGACATTGCACCTCACACATGGGCATACCAACGGCATCACACTGTATGTTACATCGATATCTTTATCACTCTACATTATGCCCATGATGCAAACACATCATTTAAAAAGTTACACAACCCAATATGGAAGCATGTACGACATATATATTTCACGAACATAGACGAATGCAGACATTATCTACCAACGTCGTTGATAACATCTACTGTCATCAACACCATGAACAAACTCAAAAAACCAAAGCCACGACTGCCAAACCAACGCAATAAACAACAAGGACATCTAACCAGAAAGGGTCTCATCCTTATGTTTTAATTACACAACACATCCAATACCATGTACGCAATCGCACAAAATTGACATACACAACATGTGGTTGAAACTCCTATAGACATGAACATCAAAACTCCAACATACCAACATAATGCTCATACAAATGTGACCCAAAAAAAGAAAAAATAAAAAAAATAGGGTACGCTACACGATATAAAACAGGAAAAAATTACAAGCTCACAATACAATTTTCACAGACCAACATGCCAGACGGAGCATTCAACATTACATCAACACCAGTATTTAGCACAAATCATCTAATGTTACCAACTCACACCTACACAGCACACCACATTGCAAAACACCATCACAAACAAATACCTGGCGTCATTGTTCAATACCACAACCATCGACCAATGTGGAAAACAAGATGTGAACAAGTCTTTATTACGCTGTCGACATCGAATACAACGTCAATCGATTAAACACAGCACTGAAATAACAGTAGCAGCACACTTGAAAGAAAGTGGTTTCGTATTTCTAGGGTTTCTAATGAACCATAATGTTAAATTGGTTCAATCAAACATCATTATCCAACATTACCAAGATCATATGAGGAACAAATTGGCAAAATTCCCTCATCCCAACATTACAAACAAAGAACCTTCCATCTTCATCCACACCGGTTTTGATCGAAAACGAGAGAAACCAAAAAAACTCTACAGTAAGCTACTTTGGATACAAACGTAAATTCCACATCAATGAAAACCCACATATAACCATATTTTTTGGCAAACACGCGCTTCACTATTGCACAAATATGTCATTAATATTGAAATGAGACTTAGGAGTCTAACAGATAAAAGTTATAACTAAATGGTTGACAAGACTTAAACTTGGGATTTATTGATACTTTACTCTCAATTTTATATTCTTAAAATAAAATTTCAAATTTGGATTCTTACTTAAATTACGTTACTATAATTAAAATAAGATCAATATTCATTCCTTAAATTTTGCATCATTTATTAAATTATAAAATAAAATTTCAAATTTAAATTTTTCTTCAAATTATATTACTATAATTAAAATGAGATCAATATTCACACATGTCATAATGATGTGTCATAAATATTATTGGTCTAAATATAATTTTTTTTAAATACATGTGTTCAAAGTATTAATTTTTTATTTTTTTGGTTTTAAATTTTATAAAAAAAAATTATATAATTTTAAAGTATAAGGGCTTGAACAATAATATTTTTTAATATAAATTTTGTTTTTTTCTTTTTTTTTTTAATCTTAATTGTCAATTAAAGAATTAGAATAAAGAATAAAGATATATTTGGCTCAAATTGTTAAAAAGTTACTTTTACTAAAATAAATTAGAAAGAAATGATAATTTTTTTTTTTTATTAAAAATGATAGTTCGTTAAAAATTTTTTATTTAAAAAAAGAAAAGAAAAAAAGAGAGGGTTATAAGTCATAATTTATTATTCATCTAGAATTATTTTTAGATTAAATGAAAATATCATATTAAATTTTATTCTTACCTTTTTTTTATTCAAATACTTTTATTTTGTAAGAAATTTAATTTTATTCTATTTAATATTTTATTGTAATTTTTAAATTAAAAAGAATTTCTAAAAAATCATATTTAAATTATTTATGCCATTATAATTTTTTTTAATATCAACTAGTGGAGATGTGATGTGACTCAAAAAAATAATGAAATATATATTTTTTATTTTTTACAAAAAATATGTAGAAAAGTAAAGAAGCGATATGACTCAAAAAAAGATAAAAAGATTATAAAAAAAAAAAGAGCTAATATGTCACTTCTCAAACAACCCTTTATTGGATGATCCATTTCTAAAATGTGTATTTTTAAAATATTTTCAAGAAAAATTCTATTGAAAATATTAAGTGCTTGTTTGGGATGCCCCATTTGGGCTAAAATATAAGACAAAATATGTTATTTTAGTCAAATAGGACAAAATGTCACATTCAATGATTCAACCCATAATCATTTTATTTTTTCTCTCACAAAAGTTAAAAAAATCAAAAAGTCTATCTCCAACGAGCCTTTTTAGTCTCAGGCTAAAATAGTCAAAAAGTTAAAAAGTCAAAAAGACAACCCACATCCCAAACAAGCTCTAAGTATATTGCTTTTTCTTTTGTTCATTAATATAAAATTTTTAATTAATTTTATTTATTATTTAAAAAAATAAATTTGCACATAATTTATATATTTATATATATAATTTTGTTTTGGTTGCTCAGGTTGTTTGGTGTTTCTGCCACAGTCTACTCAAATTTAATTTGAAAATTTGAATTTCTGGATAGGTATCACTTAATTAAAAATTATGTTATTCAATCTTTAAAAAAAATTTAAACTCGACTCAAGTTGCTTAGGTTGAACTCATCTAAATTTGCAATTTTAACAAGGGGATTGAAAGTTACATGATTAAATTTGTCATAAATTAAAAAATAATAAATAAATTGTGATAAAATAGTGGGACTTAAATTATAAATTTCAATCTTCTTTATTTTCATAATTTATATATAAAAATTTAACTATTTATATTATTTTATATAAAAATATATTATTAATTTTTTTTACATATCATACCATGTATAGTACGAATTACCACTAATTAAATTTATAAACGGAACGCTCTTATTTTTATTTTCTTTTATTATTATTATTATTTTTAGGCTGTATTATTAACAAATTTGGCCATGTCGACCACGTGGGTTTGCAAATCTCGAGAGTTGAGAAGACAAGTATACAAAAAATTGCAAATGATGGCAATGGATTTACTTTAGTAACGAGTCCGGATCCTCTCTCATCTCTCTCTTCCATGACTCCTACGTCACCCGAAAAGAAGTAAATGATTTAAATTTTTTTTTTTAAACAAAAAATTTCAAATTCATTTTTTTTTCCTCTCTCTCCGTACGTCACTGACACAGCATACATCTCGCCCTCCTCTCTCTCTCTCTCTCTCTCTCATTCCTAATAAAAAATTAAAAAAATTATTTTAATTTTTCTTATTTTATTTTCATAATATATATAAAATTTTAATTTTATAAAATTAATATCATTAAAAATATACCTTTAAAATGAGATTAATATTAAATATATTTAATGAAAATTTAAAATAAATAAAAGTAATTGCTATGCTTAATTATGTTTTCAAATTATTATTTTTTAAATATAAAAATTAATTTGATGAAATAAACACAAAAATCATTTATTTTTTGAATTCTCAAAAACAATCTTTATTCCAAAAAAAATCATATGAAAATAATGACTTTTAATTTAATTTTATTAACCAAACGAATTTATAATTTTTTTTAAAGGAAAAAAAAATATAATGTATTTGATTTGCACCTATACACAAATTGAAATTGCGTTTTAAAGAAAATAAAAAATTTTCACATATGCATGATTGGATGTGTGTTTTTTATTTCCTTAAAAAAATTATAAACTTGTTTGGTTAATAAAATTAAATTAAAAGTCATTATTTTCATGTTTTTTTTTTTTTTGAAAATTCTTTTTGAGAATTTTCAAAAATATATGATTTTCGTGTGTTTATTTTCATCAAAATAATTTCTCTATTAAAAATAATAATTTAAAAACATAACTAAACAAAGTAATTACTTTTTATTTATTTTAAATTTTTATTAAATATATTTAATATTAATCTCATTTTAAAAGTATATTTTCAATGATATTAATTTTATAAAAAAATTATATATATATTAGAAAAATAAAATGAAAATGATTTTTTAAATTTTTTTATTAGAAATATGATAGAGAGAGAGTGTACGTGCTGTGAGTGTGTGTCGATGAGAAAGGGCCTGTGAGAGAAAGTGAATGTGTATTTTTTTATTCCACAATTAAGTGATTTGAAAAACCATGACTCATGTACCTAAAAAAAAAAGAAAAATCATGACTCGAATGACTCGAAACACTTAAAACGACGTCGTTTTTACACATTCAAACTATTCTAATTAAAAAAATTCAAACCACCAAATATTTTGCTTTTTTATTTAAAGAAATAAATATGAGTCATTTATTTATTTGTCTATGTTTCTGATTTGGAACAGTAAGTTAAATTGAAGAACAAACATGGCACAATTAGAATAACCGTTCAAAATACCATAGTTCAGATTTTCAATTTGGGTAAAATCTACTTCTAAAAAAAAAAAGGATTTAACTTTACTCTTTTTGTTTTGTTTTGCTTTTATCATAACTTTAATCTTTTTGTTTCTTTTGTTTTATTCACAAATCTATCCTTAAAAAAAAAAGAAAAAAAAAGAGGAGTAGCTTGTTGAGACAGTATAAGAAATATATTTGCAAATTCCTGCAAAAATGCACTGAAATGTGCAGTCCTCCTCCATTAAGGGATCTTTGGGCTTAACCAAAGTTACACACAAAACACTACAAACATGAAGGGATAACTAATGTGTGTGGCACGTGGGTGGTGAAATTTAACCACAAACTGACAAAATTGGCTAAATTAGCTGCAAACGGACAGAACACAAAAAGCTTCCGTTTTGGAGCATAATTTCCACACAAAGAGGGACGAAACTACCAATTTACCCCTGGGCTATTTGGGCTACTGTAAAGAAGACTCCAATGTCAACCTTTTCTCCAAAAAGAACACGTTTTCCTAGAAAACCAAAGAAAATTAAAAAAACAAAATTTAAAAACATTTTTTTATTTTTTGTTAAAATATTTTATAAAAATAAATCTAAACACTATTTATAAAAATATTTTTAAATATTTTAATTTTTTTAAATTATGTATTTAATTATTTTTTAAGTGTAAAGTTGTGAAAGTAGTATGGCGTTTCGAGTTATGTGTTTGGTTATGAGTTTTAAAAATAATTTATTAATTCAGTTTTATTTTATGTGTTTGGTTAGGATTTGAGTGTAGAGTTGTTTTTAAATTTAAAATATTAACATTTTAAATTATTTAAATTTTTTGAATATTTAAATTATTTAAATTTTTTTGTTCAAATAATTTTTTGAATATTTAAATTATTTAAATTTTTACGATTTAAATTTTTTGAATATTTATTTTAAATTTTTTCTTATTAAATTTTTTAGATTATTTACATTATTTTAAAATATTTAAAATAAAATTAAAATAACATTAAAATTAAAATTAAAATTAAAATTAAATACTTAAAATTAAATTAAAATTAAATTATTTAAAATACACAGGACAATAAGGGATGGTATGGCATCCCCTAAATAATCCATCTTCTTATCTTTTTATCTTTTTTCTATCACATCACCTCTTTACTTTTCTGCATATCTTTTCGTAAAAAGACAAAAAGTACACTTATTTAGATCATCCCAAACAACCCCTAAATTAAAACCTCACTTTTTATCATTTGACAGAAAATAAAAAAACCATAAAAATAAAAATAAAAAACACATGAAAAAACCATTTGCACAAAAAAAAAAAAACTTAAAATGCATAAATTATTTAACAAAAAATACGCATCATTTAAAAATATTTAAAATTTTGAAAAAACTTAAATTCAAAAAAAATAAGAACGACAAAAATACGCCTCATCTAAAAAGATAAAAAAAAAAAAAAAAAAAAAAAAACAGAAATTACCATTTGCCATGTAATTTACAAATAAATAAAACACATGAAAATCCATTTTCGAAATATAAAAACAAATTAATGTGTACGAATAAAAAAATGACAAAAGCGTAAATTAAAAACAAATAACGAGAAAAATACACCTTATTCAAAAATATATTAAAAAAAAACATAAGAACATAAATTACCATTCGCCATGTAATTCACAACTAAATGAAACACATAAATAAATAAAAAATGTTATACCAATAAAAATAAATAAGGCAAAAAACGTAAATTAAAGAACAAGAACTAATTTTAATATATAAAAAAATAAAAATAACAAAAACATAAATTAAACAAAAAAATTTTAAGCAAAATATGCCAAATCTAAACCTAAGATAAAAAAAAATAAAAATAAAATTTAAACAAAATACTCCAAATCCAAACCCAAAATAAAAAAATAAAAAACAAAAGAACAACAATTTCAGTCCTCCACAGAGGCTGACGTGGACGACCAGAATATTGAATCATTGTTCCACGTGAATGACGGGTAGTTTGGTAATTTAATAGGAAGACACCTCACCAAAAACTCAAAAAGTCAAAAAAGTCAAAAAGTCCTTCTCAAATCAGTCTTTTTAGTCCCAGGTTAGAATAGCCAAAAAAAATTAAAAAGCCAACCCACTTCCCAAACGGAGGCTAAATAATTACAGAGTAAAAAATGAGAAACTAAGGGCTTGTTTGGTTTGTTTTTGGGAGAGTTGTTTTTAAAAAAAAAATTTAGAGAGAGAGTTTAGAAATTTTTTTGGTTTGTTTGGTTGTATATTTTGAGAAAGTTGTTTTTTTGGGAGTTTGGAATGATTTGATATTTTAGGAAAATTTGAGTAGATGTGTGTGAGAGAAAAAGTGATTGAGAAGGAGAAAGGGGAAAGAAAAAGTGATTGATTAATGTGTAAAAGAGTGAGTGATTTTGAAAATTTTTTGAGAAAAATTCAAACCAAATAATTTTTTAAATTTTTTTTTCTAAAACTCATCTTCCAAATGCAAACCAAACAAACCCTAAATCTGGGGAGCCCAATGGCCAAACCAGATGAATACCATTTGATTGATTGTAGATAAGATAAATCCACAAAATGGCAGAAGTAAGATGAATCCCATTGATACCAAGCAAGTTAGGTAATTGGGGCGATCTGTTCTTGTTGAGACAAGTGAGGAGCATGCCTAAGTACCATCCATGGATTGGTGTTAGGAGGAAGGAGCATAGATCTGCACAAAGGGCAAGCGACCCTACCTTCATCCACCCATCTATCCAAGCAATCTCTGTGAAACACATGACTACAGTTGCACAGATCTCTCATCTCATGCCTCCTATTAATGCAATCCCAACACACTGCACAACTCACCTCCTTCTCCACATCTTCATCCTCACCATCTTCTCTTCTTCTCTCCAGGAGATTGCCGAACTGTATTACAGGTATCTGCTTCTTGATGAATGCTGTTACCAGGGGAACTGGGACTGGGACCGGGACTAGTGATGACCAATCCAACATGAGCACATAATTGTTGTTGTTGGCTGTGGCTGTGGCTGTGGTGGCATTGTTAAGCTCCCCTGAATAAAAGTCCTCTTCTTGTGGTTTAGACAGACCCAGCCGAGTGAGTATCACAACAAACATGTATTTGAGTTGGCTTAACATGTTTACCAGCAATCTCACAGAAATTATGGCCTTTGACATCTTTATGGCACCACAAAAGAGAAATCCACACCAATTTGAGAGAGAGAGAGAGAGAGAGAGAGAGAGGGGAGGTGGGTTGACGGTGGGTGGAATTTGGAAAGACGAATAAGAGAAAAAGGCACTATGTGTATGTGTATGGCTGAGCTCGAGTCCTAGGAAATATGAAGAAGAAAAATGAAAACGGATAAACAACGCACAACCGAGGTAATAATTTAGGTGTTGTTTTTATATCAGCAATGCTAGGTATCATGAAAATTTTGTCATGAAAATAATTATGAAAGCTTTGTGACCCTTGGATTACACTTAGAATAAAGCACCACACACTAATCAAGATAATCCAAGGATCATAAATTTTTCATGATCACTTTCATGATAAAATTTTCATGATCCCTAACTTTTCCCTTTTTATATTCACGTCTCTTTAGTTGCCAGGTTGTTACTTGTTTTTTAAATCCTAAATTATCAACTTCAAAGTCTTTTTTGTTTGAATTTTGTCAACTTCTCCTCATTGGAATAGATGTTAAAGAAGTTTTAAAACATGGAGGAAGATTCCCTCTTCTCCTCAATATAATTTGATTAGAGAGTGTTGTTTGAATATGTAAAGTTGATTATGAATTCGTTTTAATAATTTAAATTATTTATTTTATGAGTTGTGATTGGGGGCCCACAACGGGACGTCCCGAATGCTCCTAATTTTTTTTTTTTTTTTCCTTTTCAGCAGAAGAAAGGAGGAAGACGAATAAGGGAAGGAGCGAGAGGGGAGGGGAGGGGGAGGAAGGAGGGGAGGGGGCCTAAAAAATGGAGGAGGAGGGGACGGAGGCGAGGCAGACGCGATCAGCGGAGGCCGACGCGATCGGCGGAGGCGACGCGATCAGCGGCGATCGGCGCAGGCGACGCGACCTCTCTCTCTTTCTCTCCCTCTCCCTCTCTTTCTCTCTCTCTTCCTCTGCAAGTTGCAGAGGTCGAAAATGGCGGGAAAAAAAAAAAAAAAACGGAATGCCCAAAACGACGTCGTTTTGGGCATTCGGGGCAATTCGAGCTTGAGGAATTTCGGGCCCTCAAACATTATTATTATTTTATTGGATGTTTTGTGAATTGCATTTAAAAATAATAATAATAATAAATTGATTAGATAATCATGAGTTATTTAATTTATCACGTTTGTCATCAAAAAAACGAAATAAAAATTGTGTTTTTAAAAAATAAATCATCTATTATTTTGGTAACAAACGCGATAAATTGTATAGATTACGATTATTGGATTGATTTAATTTTTGTGTGTATAATACACATGAAATGTCTGATAAAATAAATAAGGGTAAATTACACTGACACCCCCTGAAATTTATGTTTATTACAGTTCCCCCCTCACGTTTGGAGAATTGCACTGACCCCCCTGTTAATTTAATTTTATGTATGATGATTATTACGGTGAGCGAAGAAACTGTTATGAAACTTTAAACCTCATGGGACAATCTGTAATGAAACTTTAAACCTCAGGGAGGAAGATGTAATTTTCAAAATGTGAGAGGAGAAACTGTAATAAACATAAATCTTAGGGGGTGTCAATGTAATTTACCCAAAAAACAATTCAAATTATTGAAATGTGATTAATGGATCCCATGAGCCCAAACAGTATCTTCCAACATAGAACTGCCTCTTTAAAATACCATTTTTTTTTTGTTGTTGTAGGAATTGAATCCTCTCTGGTTAAGATATCTAATTAGATGGTCCAGTTAAATCCACTCTAGGCTCATTTTGGACTCGTTTCAATAATTTAGATTGTTCATTTTGTAGAGTCCTCCGAAAAAATCATGCATACCAAAAATTAAATATATCAAACATTGAGAGCTACTCAATCGAATAACATGTCTAAAAAATAATTAATAGAGATTGGGAGTCACTTAATCGGATCACAAAATAACTAACAGACTACTTTCAAAATTATGTTATTTGTTAATTAATTTTCAAACAACTGTGTATTGATCAAGTGGCTCCCAATATCCAATCGCCTGATTTTTTATATGCATAATCTTCTCAGAAGATCTTATAAATTGAACAGCTTAAATTATTGAAATGTATCCAAAATAGATCCAAAGTGGTTTGGCATAGACGGACCAATTGAATATCCCAACTGGAGATAATCAAACTCCATTTTTTTAGATCTTTCTTAGTATGTGTTTTAAGTATATAATCAATTTTTTATTTATCAAATTCAAATTTTTATTGAAGATATTATTTCAAAAATATAAAATTATCTTTTCAAAATATAATTTTTAAAAAATAATAATAATATTGTGTATTAGTTACATGTCTTTTGTGAAGTCTTTGGTCCTATTTTGTGGAATTTTTTTAAATTAAAATTTGATAATCAGAAAGTAAAAATTAAAAGTATCACTTTCATAACTTTTAAATAATCAATTTTTTTGAACTTATTTAAATTATTTTTATCTAATAAATTATAAGTAAATATTATATAAAATAATGGGAAATTTACGTGTAGATCTTAATAAGTAGACTTATTATCCAATAAGTCCTATGATAATTAATGACATTTTTCATTAAACACTATTAACAAATGTCACTAATTGTTAATTTTTAGCGACAATATGAAAATTTTGTCACAAAAAAAAAATCACTAATTATAAGTTTTAGCGACAGTTTAAAAAAATCGTCACAAAAAAAGTGTCGTTAATTCACAACTTTTAGCGACAATTTTAAAAATTTGTCAAAAAAGTCACTAATTGTAAGTTTTAGCGACAATTTATGAAAACCATGACAACAAAAAATCACTAATTGTCAATTTTTAGTAACATATTGTTGACACCCCATTTTTGACCGTCCTCAAGACTTGGACGTCATTGTTTGAACACTCGATGATCATCCATGCTCGTGTTTGTTTTGAGTTCCCGAAGGTCTCGGCTGTGCGCCATGCCTTAGGATCTCTCAACTTGTTTGTTTTTGTGCTTGGTTGTGGACCAAGGACTTGTGGTTTTGCTTCTGAGGGAAGAGGGTGGCTTGTTGGCCATCCCCTCAACCCATCGGCTAAGACATTGTGCCATCGGCCATGTTTTCTTGCCATCGGCCATAAGTGTTGGCCGATCGACACTCTTTTTGGTTGATCGGCCATATTTTTTAGCCGAGACCTTTATATCTGCTTTTTGCAGATATTTTCTGCCAGCTGTGACAACTGGTGAGCACAATTCTCATCCTCCATACACGTGTATGGAGGGATTGCATTCAAGACTCAAGTTTGTTCAACAAGCTTGAGAATTGAAATTCTATAAGAAGGGAGCCTCCCTTCCCTTTCCAGAGGTTCTGAAAATTAGAGATACAAGTTCTATATATCTCTCTATATATTTTACCTCTCTCTCTTGTTTAGTCCTTGTTTGTGCCCAAAAGTGTAGATTCTTCACACTATTGCACACAAACACCTACTAGAACACCATCCTTTGGTTGCTAAGGTCCTTAGGAGTTGGTTTTAGAGTTCTTGGACTGGTTTTGATCAGAGAAGAGTGCTGGAGTTGTGTTCTTGAAGGTGCTCTTCAAGGGTGAGTAAACTATCTTTTAATCCCCTATTTTGGCTTAAACTTTTAGACCTACTTGCATATTGTTTTAAGCTTAACTCTAAACTACAAAAATTTCTGATTTTGTATACTTGTGATGTTTGGTTAAGGTCACTTTTGTGTTGGGGGTTGTCTACCCCCTCTTAGGCCTTGTTTTGAGCCATCCCTTTTGGCCCTTGTTCTAACCTTTGCATGACCTTTCTACTACTGAAATCTAGAGGATTTTCAGTGGTAGAAAGGTGGTTTTGGAGTCTTGAATAGGAGAGGGACACCCTCCCTCTCCTTGTGTCTCATTTGCTAGTATAAATGGCTCATAATAGTACCATGTTTGCTTAGTATGTTTTGGCCCCATTTCATCAAGTGTTTGGTGTTATTTTAGCATGCTTTACCTCTGTTTTAAGTTGGTTTGATAGCATCTTGCATGTACCATGCACTTGTAATGCAATCCTCTCATTTGCCTTAGCATGCATCATGCATTTGGGCCATCATTCTTGGATGTTTTGGCTCAACTCAAAGGAGCTTTTAGCCTTGTTTTACCATGATCTAGCTCTGATTTGTATTGTCTTGGTCATGCATGCATTGTTTTGTATAGCCATGGTTCAATCTAGCATGTTAGCTTTGAGTGTTCAAGTCATTAGCATGCATTGCTTAGACCATTTTCATGATTTGGCATCATTTCATATGAGATTTCAGTCCATATAGTGTGGCCATGCATTCACATTTGTCACCTTTTCCATGCATTGGGAGGTTGGTGTTTTGTGCTTCAAGAATGGATCATTATGCATACCATCATACTTAGGCTTTTGGGATGCCATCTCAGTGGGTTTTTAGGATTATTTTGACATGCCATAACTCTGATTTTTATTGGTTAAGTCATGCCATGTTTTTTTGTAATAGGTGTAGTGTAATGCCCCTTGTTAGCCTTGCATGCCTCATGCCTTTTGGACTCTTATTCTAGCTTGTGTTGGCTAGGTTCAAGCTATGTTTTTGGTCTTGTCTTGACCTGCCTTGGGACTGTTTTGGTTGCCCTTGGCCCTTTGGGGCTTGTTTTGCATGGCCATGGTGTAAACCCCTTTGCTAGTTTCAAGCTTTGAGCTTTCTTGCATGCTATGCTTGACTTGTGTGCATGATTTGGCATCATTCTTTACATGATTTCAAAGCTTATTGCATTACCACATTCTCATGTTTGTCACACCTTGCTCATGTTTGAGGATTGTGCATTGTTGCCTAGTGATAGGCCAATTGGAATGCATGCTTGTTTTGCATTTCATTCCATCATTTTCATTGTATCTTGGCCACTGATTTGGGAATCGCTGAGGTCTACCCACTTTGGTTTAAGTCCATCTTTGCATGTTGTTGCATGCTTGACATGTTGCATGTTGTTGCATGCTTGCTAGTTTGCATGTTGTTGCATGCTTGTCCATCTTTGCATGCCATGCATGTTTGTATGTTTAGGTTGCATTTTGCATGCTTGCTAGTTTGCATTTTGTCACATGCTTGTTTAGGTTGCATTGCATTTGGCATACTTGTCACCTTAGCCTTGTGTGCATGTTTGAGTCATATTGCATTTGGCATGCTTATGTTGCATTGCATAGCTTTTCCATGTTGCATGCATTGCATTGTGTTTGGTTTGGGGTGTCAAACCAAACACGAGGACCGAGGGACGTTTCGTACTTAAAGTGACGAAACATGCCTCAATCCTTGGTCGCCAACGCTCTTGATCCAACATGATAGAGTGTGAGGCATTTGTGTGTTTTTGTGCATTCATTCCACATTGATGTGTGCAACTCGGCCTCTTTGGCCATCATGCATCAAAATGCGTGATTGATGGTTCAAGAGTCGAACGCTACACTCCTTTGAGTTCCAAACATGATAGGGGGTGTAGTTGCACAACATTATCTTGGAAATGTATTGCCATGCCCTTGTTTGTCCTCTGCTACAGCAAAAGGAGCAGTTTGCAAGAAGAGATGACCGATCGGCTATCTGCAGTGTCGATCGGCTAACAATGTTTGGCCGATAGCCTCATAAATGGTCGATGACCTTCATCTCTTGGCCGATGGCCTTACCATTTGGCCAATGGCCTCTCAAAGTGTCCAGGAGATGGTTCAGAAGCATCACAGAGATTTTCACAGTTTTCAGTGGTGCAAAACAGTGCAAACAGAAGCAACATGGGGCATAGCAATGGATTTCCGAGCAAAGCCGATTGAGCATGCATTTGTCCCTCCTCTTGAGGCCGCTTTAACTGTTTTGTAACTTAATTAATTTGCTTAATTAGTTAAGAGTTTTGTAATAATTAATTAGCTAGGGTAGTTGATTAATTAGTTGATTTGTATTATTTATTCGAACCCTCCGCCGAGAGGGTGAATTTTGTAATAAGTGTGCGTGAGTGTGTGAATGTCTTCCAACCCCACGTCTTTCTCCCTTTTACTTAACCGCTTACGATGGTTAGTTTTAGGTCATGTTTTAATTAGCATCCTTATGCTTGCATGTTTGCATTCATTCATCTGTCTTGCATGCACCGGGCTCGGCGTATCATACTAACTGCATTGTATTTCAATTCTAATTTGAATACATGTTATCTAATTGCATCTCACATGACATCTTAAAATAGCCGAGCCTACTTCTAGTTACATTTTGCATGTGTTACAATAGCCATCTTAACATGAGCTAGGATCACGCATTGATTTCTAACTAGCTATTGTTTTGGCTCGGAGTACTAGGTAAGTGTTTATGCTTTAGTATCTTGCATGAGTGTGAGTGTTGCCATGATAGCATGCTTGCCATGGGGCTAATTGCTTAAATGTATAATTGCCTAAATGCCTGTGGATGAAGGTTAGATTACTTGAATTGGAACAATTCATCGAAATGCGAGTTTTAAGCCCACTTGAGGGTGGCAAAATCATGTTTTCTAAGCCTACTTGAGGGTGGCAAATCCACGTCTTAGCCTACTTGCGAGTAGCACCTTCAAACCATTTTCAAACAAATAAACATGAGATGTTTTGTTCCAATTCAGGCGATCTAGTCTATACTTGTGTGTTGTGCGCATCACATAGTAATTCTAGGCTAATAACTGGAATAAGAACACATGTGTTTTCAAACACAAAATATCATGTTAGTAAAGGCCGATCTTTGATCGGGCGAGCGGGGGTGCTCATTGCATGGCGTTCCCCTCTCGTACCCAAGTTCCCAAGTCGAGGCAACTTTGGTGATGACGGACACGTGGCCTTAGGCACGAGTCAAGGTTTCCTAAATTCTCTCAAAATAAAATATTTAGGTGGCAACTCTGTATCTGGCAAAGCAATCCATGTTTGACACTTCTTTACAAAAATCAGTTTTCCAAAATGATTTGCCGGATTTGGACTCTTTGGTGATTTATCGGTCTCGCATTACAGTTTGCAGGATTAGATTCAGAACCGTGACATTTGAGTCCGAACTGTAGTATGCTAATGAACAAAACGGATTTCGGCCACTTCGCGCGCGGAGCCGTGACGTTCGGGCACGTCTACAGTTTCTGACAACTCCGCTGGGGATTTAGAGAACTTGACTCGAACTCATGACATCTTGCTTTGATTACACTTATGTGTCTCTTTGCATTGCATTTTGCATTGGTGCGCCTAGTGTAATACCCCTGTTCCGTAATATATTAATTGGTCCTTAATGTGGGTATGATTATGTATTTAATATGATTTTGTGTGCCATTATGTGAAAATACGTGGTTTTGAATTTTTATCTGTTCACCATAGGAATATCTGTTTGATTTTTCCGCTTCGGAAATTAAATTGGAGGCCTTATCGGCCACAGAACCTGAAATTGATTACGCCATCGATTGACATAATTTTTAGAGCCTACGGTGAAGTTTAATTGAAAAATTGATTCGGACCAGATTAAGTTGATTAAATTAATGAATTAGTGCCCAATTACTCTATATTATTATATTATGACTTAGTGGGGCACTATACACTCAAATACCCTCTTTGTTATTCTTCTTGGCTGAATTAAACTCAAGAAATAGAGAAGGGAGTCGGCTAGAGAGAGGGAAAAGAGGAGAGTTGGGTGTTTGGCTCAAATTTGTGAAGAATTGGAGGATTAAACTCAAGAAATTGCTATAGTTTGGAAGATTGAGCCTCTAGGTAAGCATTTGGTCTTGAATTCATAAGTTTGAAATTGTGATCTTGTAAGTTCAAGGGTTGTTTGTGATCAAGAGCATGTAATGAGTTGATTTTTGTTGAGTTTGAAGTCTTAGAACTCATGCATGTAAGAAATTACTTTGAATTTGCATGTTTGAGCTTGAAACACATGATTCGTGTAGAGTTTTGGTTAAAGCTCATGTCATAATCACCATTTGTACCATCTAAGTTGAGAATGATGAGCATCTCCCACATGCATGTACAAATCATGGGAGTATAAGTCTCGAATGTTTGAATTTGAGCATGTGTTGGTGATGAGTTTGAGATATTTTGGGACATGCATGTAGATAAATCATGAAATTAAGCTTTCTAATGTTGTAATCTTGTATTGGTAGCATGTTAGCATGTGTAAATGTGTAATTTGAGCCATAACATGCATGAATTGTTGGTTGCAAGTCGAAATGAAGCTCAAGAACACAATTCTGGGTTTTCCAGAATTTTGAGGTCCGCTTGAGTGGGGAACCTGCCGCTCGAGCGGGAAATGCGTAGTCCCAGTACTTTTTGCAGACTTGATATCCGCTCGAGCGAGGTAATTCACGCTCGAGCGGGGGAGCTATTTTGACAGGCCTTCCGCTCGAGCACCTTATTTCATGCTCGAGCGTATTTTTGATGCAACAAGCACTTTTACAGGCCTATCGGGTCCGCTCAAGCGGGGAAGTCCACGCTCAAGCGGGGACCCTGTTTTCAGAAATTTTGTTTACGCGTTCTGTGTTTCGTTTTCCGTTCTCTTTCACTTGCAAGCACTCTTAGGCATATGTTAAGCATTGTAAATGAGTTAAAGAGATAAGAATGAAGCCTAAAGAGGAAAATGTGAATTTTGAACGGATTGAATTGTTAGTGACCCTTGTATGTTCATGGCATGTGTAGGGTTGAGTTCCAGGGCGAACCAATCAATCGATCACAGTCAGTAATATCTGACAAATGTTATTGTCCAACTGCTACTTCTATGTAAGTTTTGTAAAGTTCATTAATTTGAATGGTGGAGCCAGTTCGATATGAAAGGCCTATGAGCCAGTTGATATGAAAGGCCTATGAGCCAGTTTGATATAAAAGGCCTATGAGCCAGTTGATATGAAAGGCCTATGAGCCAGTTTGATATGAAAGGCCTATGAGCCAGTTTGAAATGGAAGTTTGAAAGGCTTAGATGCCAGTTTGATATGACAAGTTTGAAAGGCTTAAATGCCAATTTGAAAGGAAAGTGTGAAAGGTCAAAAGACCAGTTTGACACGAAAGTGTATATGGGCCGAAGGCCGTTTGACACGAAAGTGTATATGGGCCCAAGGCCATTTGATAAAATGTGGGCCGGAGGCCGTTTGATAAAATGTGGGCCGAAGGCCGATTGATAAAATGTGGGCCGTAGGCCGTTTGATATAAATGTGGGCCGAAGGCCTATTGACATAGACGATTGGGCCAAAGGCCGATGGACATGAATGAATTGGGCCCGAGGCCGTATGATATGTTTGGAACCTTAGTTATTTAACTTACATATGTCTATGTGTGTATGTATTAGTTAGAAATGCAAATTAGGCCCAAGGCCGTTTGATGTATATTGTTCCAATGTATATTCTTTATTTGATATTATTCACTGGGCTTTCGCTCACGCTCATTCATGTGTTTGTAGGTGAGCCAAGAGAGGTCTAGACTCAGCCTCAGGGAAGTCAGTTTAGAACAACTAAGGTTTTGAGGAGTCAGCCCTTGCGTCTCACGCACGAGACACGTCTTCGCCCTTTTGTTATGTATTTATATTTTGTCAGGTTGGCGAAGTCTTTGAATGTGTTTGTATGTAGTTTTGTTTGGCTGACTTAGATTTGAGTGATCCTGTTTGTACAGAATTTTATGTTATTGCATTTTTTGATGTGAGTTATTAACATATGTATGTAATGATGTGCATATAAGCACGGCTCTATGGACAAAGTTTCAAATTGCTTCCGTTTGGCCCCCACGAACTCTGTTAAAATACGTTTGGTTTGGTTTGAGGCCGTAGGTAATCTCATGATTACTGGCCGGTTATGTCCTTAATCCACGGGGGTGGGTTTGGGGTCATGACAGAGTGGTATCAGAGCACGAGTTAATAACTCACACACTTGTCCAAAAGAGCAGTAAGCGTCTAGAAAAGATCTAGGATGCATTCATGTGGTAAGTATGAATTTGGAAGCATTGATAATATGCTTAAATGTTTTGATATGAACGATTTTGTGCTATAAGTTGTGCTTTACTCGCATTGCAAATTGTTTGACTACATATGCTCTCTAGTATATGCATATTTGTAGAATCTTTTGTATAAAGTATAATGCAAGTTTAATCAGATAGCGAGTAATAACTCTGTAAAGTCATGTCCAACCTTAATTATTTTCTGATGATATGAAATGACAAGTTCCCTGAAATGCTATGTTTTGTATGAATGGATGATTGACCAAATCTTTTTTGAACGTAACTGTGGTATCCTTAGCAGAGGCCCTCGCCCAGGGGATATAATACTGTGGCTTATGGTCATGAGGCCCTAGCCCGGGGGAGATAATACCGTGGCCTATGTATGAGATATGTTAATCAGTACCAGAGGTTCCATTATGGAACTTAATATGCTTGACCAACATGATATGTTACGCTAGAGGAAGTACCACACATGATTTGAATCTGAGATATGAACTGTTACGCTAAGGTGTATAACAAGTTTGTTTTTGTTATAATGCACATACATGAAAAATTGTCTATGTGCATTCGATTATGCAAATGGGTGTTTATATGAATATGATTTGGGTTTATAATTATTTAGTAAGTGTTCAGCATGCGATATCTAATAAGTATTCAATCATCTATCACGCATGCGATTAATTGTGTCTTTACGATCCATAAAATGAGAATATAACAATGTGCGAATGTACCCATGTGTATCTGTGTTTGTTTTTGTATTGAGCATCCTAGTAATTGGCAAGGTTTAATAAGGGTTTGTGCAAAGTATGGATAAAGTAAGGGCATACGAGTTGGCGGACTCTCCCACAGCCCGATTTGATAGACTGGAAAGAATAGTACAAGAAATGACAGAAATCTTAAGACAACAATGATAGTTGCCGCTACGGCAAGAACCTTTGCCACCACCAGTGTAAGGAACATTGAGGAGTTTGTATTCGGATTTCTGAGGTTTGTTATAGGTGTGGTGAAATGGACCGTACGATAAAGAACTGTCCCCGAACTAAACAAAATGTGAATAAATCTTCTGCTTCAGCTAAATTCGTACCGATGGTAGGAATTGCTAATCAAGAGAGAGTAATTGCACTCGTTTCAGAAAGTACTCAGAATGCTGCAGCCGTTATTCCAGGTATCTATATTGTTTATAAACGAATACCTATATGTGATTGATTCTGAATTAGTGCATGTGTACATCTTTGTTTGGGGTTTTGTTTGATTCGGGTCAGCATGTCCCTTTATATTCGCTGCCTGTGTATTCGGATTGGTCAGACCCACAAGATTGAGACTGTATTTATTGAACATGTATGCTCTATTTGGGAAATTTGTGAAATACGTATTGGGATATTGCTTAACTCTGCACATGCACATGTACATCTGAACCTATGCTCAGGGTGATCCGTTATATTACTGTCTTTAATGACTAAGCCACTGGAATTATGACTCTATAATGGTGAGACCGTGCATTTGAATTGGTAGAAAATTGACTGGATTATGTGACTATACTGGGCTCGACTCATAAACCTACATTTTGTGACTAATTTGGAACTTTTGAGTAACAGACCCTATCTTATGTACAACCGAGGAACTCTGTTTAATGTGTCACTGTGCACCATGTGCCTGTATATAAGACTTGTTTGGGGATTGCTGTATTAATTATGGTACATACCTCCTGATCTGAATAACTGCATGTTTATGCAACTACCCCCGAATTTATGTAGTCAATGCCATATTGTACATAACTTGAAATGCTTTGATATGAGCAGTTGTGACGAATAATTTTGATATGACTTTGAGAACTGATAAACTTAGGACAGTTGTGAAACTATCAGCCATGTGCCCAAACAAACGAAGTGAGCCTTACAGAACCGAATGTATCCCATTTGAGAAAACTTTTATCTGATTCGGTCCGATAGAACCTTTGTCTGAATTGACCTAATAGAACCCTCATTGGGTATAATTTGATGGAGCCTTTGTTTGATTTAATCTGATAAGACCTTTGCTTGGGTTGATTTGATAAGAATTTCTATTTGATTTGATTTTGTTAAGGGAAGACCACGAATTGTTCATGAATAAATAGCCAGATTACTCTTGGTAGAAAAACTAATAGACCCAAAACTTGAATTCGTTTGGAATGCTTGACTTGTTTGAAAGACCTTTGTGGGCTATCAACAGATTGATCTAACCATGAACACCATTGAGAACCAACCTTCAATAATTGGGGCATAAGTGTTATAAATGAATAGAATTGTACAAATTCTGTGATTGGGTTGTGTATTGTCATATTCTTGCTTATTTGGCGCTATGGAAACCGATGACAACAGATTGACTTGATTGTGAACCGTACTGAATATTTATCCTCGATTAATCAGAATTTGTTTCATGTGTTTACTTCAGTGTTATTGGATTTTGGGGAATCAGGTTATAGCGAGTGGTATTATGTTTTTCTGGATGACATTCTTGGGACGTCCTTTCGTGCTAGGGAACGCTAAGCCTATGTAGCACTTTTGTTAAGATACCCTTTTGCCACCGACGGTCTTGTACGGGTGGGTTTGACTAATCGATCTTGGGTCGGCCACCGACGGTCGTGAACGGGTGTGTTTTGGTTCCGAGACGATTATTCCTATGTTTTGTCCGGAATGTCATCCTTTGGTATTATGTGGATGTTATTAACATCCAAGAAGCTTTGAAAAACCTTGATTATCCGAAAGTGTGTGAATTCAGTACGCCTTGTGTAAATAACTGCTCAGTGTCATTGTATCATGTAATTGGGGAATTGGGGCTTTGAGGATGTGTAAATTGTGTTTAACACGTGATTGATTGTTTTTAATATTACCTTTGACGCCATGGGGATTAGTATATGAATTGCCTTCTGGTTTTGGCAACTATGGAATAATGTGGAAAGACTCGATGGAACAAGGAATTGGATGTTGAACCGAATTGTAAACTGTTAAATGAATTAAGAACATGTGTATTCTATTAAAAGTCTACTACCTCAGTGTTATTGTATTTTACAATTGGTACTATGGGGATATATGAGTTACGTATATCGTGTGGTTGATTGCTTCGTTGTTATTTTTGTTAACTCGGGGATCAGTGCCTGAATTCACTTTAAATTCCTGAAGACCTTTGATTAACCTTGAATAGCTATGATGAGCTACTGAACTAAACACCGAATCGGACTATGAATTGCGGAATCATTGGGGAATGAATTGAACTTTTGTGACAAGGGAACAGACCGAGCTTCTATGGTAAAGTTAGTTGGCAATTGAAATAAATATATTGGCAACCTACTGTGAAGAAGGAAATTGTTGAATTTGTGTCTAAATGTTTCAGTGCCAACAAGTCAAAGTTGAATAACGGATATTGGCAGAACTACCGCAATCTCTCTCTATTTCGAAATGGAAATAGGATATGTGGCTACGAATTTCATTGTGGGGCTACCTTGAGCACTCAAGGTGTAAATCCCGTTTGGGTTGTTGTATGTGGAATTACTGAATTTGCTCGTTTCCTCCCTGTGACATTTTCGTATGAAGCTAGTAGACTAGCCACTGGTTACATCAATAAGGTTGCTTGTTTGTATGGGGTCCCAGTGTCTATTGTTTAGACAAAAATTTTGAAATGTGTTTGAATTCTGAGAAACCTTCAAGAGACAATGGGAACTGAATTGTGATTCGGCGCTGCTTTCCGTCCGCAAATTGATGTATAATCAGAAAGAACTTTTTGGATTCTGGGAGAAATGCTCTAAATGTATGCTTTAGATTTTCGAGAAATTGGAAAAAATCTATCCATCGTTGACAGACTTTGCTTACAATAACAGCTCACACTCTAGTTTCGTTTGGCACCATACAAGCCTGGTATGGCGGGAAAGGTAAATTAAGTTTTGAGGACCAAACTTCCTAAAAGGGAGAAGACTGTAATACCCCTGTTCCGTAATATATTAATTGATCCTTAATGTGGGTATGATTATGTGTTTAATATGATTTTGTGTGCCATTATGTGAAAATACGTGGTTTTGAATTTTTATCTGTTCACCATAGGAATATCTGTTTGATTTTATCGCTTCGGAAATTAAATTGGAGGCCTTATCGGCCACAGAACCTGAAATTGATTATGCCATCGTGATTGACATAATTTTTAGAGCCTACGGTGAAGTTTAATTGAAAAATTGATTCGGACCAGATTAAGTTGATTAAATTAATGAATTAGTGCCCAATTACTCTATATTATTATATTATGACTTAGTGGGGCACTATACACTCAAATACCCTCTTTGTTATTCTTCTTGGCTGAATTAAACTCAAGAAATAGAGAAGGGAGTCGGCTAGAGAGAGGGAAAACAGGAGAGTTGGGTGTTTGGTTCAAATTTGTGAAGAATTGGAGGATTAAACTCAAGAAATTGCTATAGTTTGGAAGATTGAGCCTCTAGGTAAGCATTTGGTCTTGAATTCATAAGTTTGAAATTGTGATCTTGTAAGTTCAAGGGTTGTTTGTGATCAAGAGCATGTAATGAGTTGATTTTTGTTGAGTTTGAAGTCTTAGAACTCATGCATGTAAGAAATTACTTTGAATTTGCATGTTTGAGCTTGAAACACATGATTCGTGTAGAGTTTTGGTTAAAGCTCATGTCATAATCACCATTTGTACCATCTAAGTTGAGAATGATGAGCATCTCCCACATGCATGTACAAATCATGGGAGTATAAGTCTTGAATGTTTGAATTTGAGCATGTTAGTGATGAATTTGAGCCAGTTTGATATCAAAGGCCTATGAGCCAGTTTGAAATGGAAGTTTGAAAGGCTTATATGCCAGTTTGATATGACAAGTTTGAAAGGCTTAAATGCCAGTTTGAAAGGAAAGTTTGAAAGGTCGAAAGACCAGTTTGACACGAAAGTGTATATGGGCCCAAGGCCGTTTGACACGAAAGTGTATATGGGCCGGAGGCCGTTTGATAAAATGTGGGCCGAAGGCCGATTGATAAAATGTGGGCCGGAGGCCGTTTGATATAAATGTGGGCCGAAGGCCGATTGACATAGACGATTGGGCCAAAGGCCGATGGACATGAATGAATTGGGCCCGAGGCTGTATGATATGTTTGGAACCTCAGTTATTTAACTTACATATGTCTATGTATGTATGTATTAGTTAGAAATGCAAATTGGGCCCAAGGCCGTTTGATGTATATTGTTCCAATGTATATTCTTTATTTGATATTATTCACTAGGCTTTCGCTCACGCTCATTCATGTGTTTGTAGGTGAGCCAAGAGAGGTCTAGACTCAGCCTCAGGGAAGTCAGTTTAGAACAACTAAGGTTTTGAGGAGTCAGCCCTTGCGTCTCACGCACGAGACACGTCTTCGCCCTTTTGTTATGTATTTATATTTTGTCAGGTTGGCGAAATCTTTGAATGTGTTTGTATGTAGTTTTGTTTGGCTGACTTAGATTTGAGTGATCCTGTTTGTACAGAATTTTATGTTATTGCATTTTCTGATGTGAGTTATTAACATATGTATGTAATGATGTGCATATAAGCACGGCTCTATGGACAAAGTTTCAAATTGCTTCCGTTTGGCCCCCACGAACTCTGTTAAAATACGTTTGGTTTGGTTTGAGGCCGTAGGTAATCTCATGATTACTGGCCGGTTATGTCATTAATCCATGGGGGCGGGTTTGGGGTCATGACACCTAGGGCACCGTGTTTGCCGTATGCTATTCCTGAACGGTTTGCCGGAGGCTCGCTTTGAGAAGCGTGCCATAAGGCTGACCGATTGCGTGCTCTACCACGACAGAAACACAAACCCCGATTTTTACCAGGGCACCCTCTTTGACCATTCGACCTAGTGCATATCGGAAATTGTAGTGACCATTCCAAGCTAGGATAGGTTGCTTACCCGATTATAGGTTGTTTGAAACCGCTGTGTGCATAGTGAAACCCTAGCTCCTGACAAAATAGGACAGGGAAACCCTACCCCAACATAGGGGTGTTTTGGCTCTCACTTGCTTGTTATGTGCTTTTAGAGTGCGTCTCTACAGGAATGCATGTATCAGTTTGCAAGTCTGGGTATCAGGCCTGCGGGCATCAACATTAGTATTTGGGAATCAGTTTTACCTGCGGGTATCAGATTCAGATTTGGGGCAGTGATTTTGGGAACAGTGATCAGTGGTTAAGAATAGTTCTTTTAGCTTGTGTTTGCCAACTGTGTGTTGTGTTAATTTAAGCCGTTATGCTGTCCATTTTTCTGTTCATTGTTTCCTTATTATGCTTTATTTATCTTTTTACAAGGTAGTTTAGCACCATTGCATCCGACCAGGTAGATATCCCCCGAGCACTATGGGTTAGAGGTCGTAGACTTAATCGATCCAGGGATCTGATAGACGGACAAGCAATATTCCTTTCTTTACCCACGGTTACCAGACGGAGGTCAAAAAGGCGTAGTGTATCGGTACAGCGGTCGCCAGATCAATGGTCTACCCCACCAATAAACAGTCAGGCTGAGGTCTCAGTTTCTACTACAGAGTCAGATATACCGGTTGTCTAGATAGACCAGCACAATATGGCAGGTATAGAGGAGATGATGCGTCAGCTCCAGGAAAGTATGAAAACCATGCAGCAAGACGCTGCCGTCAAGCAGAATTTGTCGCACGCCAGGCCGAGGTTATGGCCCAACAGGTAGAGTTGATTGCTAGACTGCAGCAACAACAACCACCACAGCAAGCCGAAGCATCCGCTTCGCACCAGGTTCTTCCCCCACCAAAAGTTCCCATACTTGGGGAGATCGCACACGTCCAAGATGATACGGACGTTCCAACAGGGTTGGCTCTGCCCCTAATTCTACCCCAGCTATCCAAAGCACCTACCAACCTACCGGATTCCCCCTTTGAGTTCGAAATGGCCCCCACAGCGCTAAAAGTGAGCAAGCTAGAAAAGCTGTTCAAGAAGCCTCAGGGCGTGAAGTCCATTCCGGATATTGAGGACGGGTACACCGACTCGGCCGTGACTCTGCCGGACCAGTTTAAAATGCCGCACATAGACCGTTTCGACAGGTCTGGAGATCCTATGGTGCATTTGCGGCTATTTTCAGATATACTAAGGCTGATGAGCCTCTCCAGATTGCAGAAGGTTTCCTTGTTTGGCCGGACCCTGTCAGGTGTAGCGGCTATTTGGTATGCAAAACTGGAGGACTCTATCAAGAGGAGTTGAGAGAAGATGGCTGAGGCCTTCATAGCTCAATACTCCTATACTACACAGATCGAGGTCACAACTCGTGATCTCGAGACAACTAGGCAAGAGCCGAAGGAGAGCTTCTCCAATTTTGTGACCCAGTGGAGGGCCAAAGCCTCGATGATGACCATCAGGCCTGTTGACAAGGACCGAATTCGGATGGTTGTGCACAACCTCCAGCCAAGCTCATGCAGAAGATGATCGTTCTCCCTCTCCCCACCTTTGGAGATCTACATGAGATAGGGGTACAGATCGAGGACGTTATGAAACAGGGGCTCATTGATCATGAGAGAGAGCAGCCCAAGAGGGCATTCAACCGCAGTATGAATGTAGGCACAAGCAGTGTTGCAGCTGCCAGATCTTCAGATATGGGAATGGTCACCACCACCCCTCCCAAAACCCTTGTAGCTACACCATTCACCGGTGCGTCCGGAAGTGGCTTGCAAATAACCAAATTCGCACCCCGAGGCCAGAGAACCTTTACCCCATTGTATATGTCTCCGTCCAAAGCTTTGGGGGTTTTGATCAGGAAAGGGCATCTGAAGCCCCTAGAGCCGCGGCCCTTACCAAGTAATCTCCCACTAACCCATAACCCGGCAACGTACTCTTCCTTTCACCAACAGCATGGTCATGACACCGACCAGTGCTTTAGATTGCATCATGAGATTCAAGATCTCATTGACAATAGGGTGATCGTGCCTCCGGAGAAACCGAATGTCACAACCAACCCTCTTCCACCACACAACCAAGCTCCACCTCCAAAACGCATCAATTTGATCCAAACTGGGGTTGTGTCATACGACCCTAGTATATATATTACCCCTTCTCACCTACCCAAGCCAGAGGTGTTCATTCCTGACAGCACTGACTTGTGCATGTTGGACATCTCCCAAACCCAACCTGAAACGGTGGTGGTGGTGGCTATCGAAGATGAAATTAGGTCAACTGCGGGGGCAGATGAGATTGATGATACAGAGCCTGAGAGGTCTACAAGCTTTATGTACAACCCGAGCGGTTACATTACATAAGCAGGCCAGGCTAGGCCAAATGTGGAATTGCCAGTGGGGGCAGAGATTTGCGTAGTGCGGGAGGATGGACCTAATCAGGGGCTAGATGACCTAGCGGATCTGGGAGAAGACATTGCTAACCTTCAGTTTTTCAACGAACAGGATCCGGGAGATGTGATTGTCAACTGGTTTGGTTTGGAAGGATCAGCAGAAGCTACCGGGTGGCTCAGCGACGAGCTGGATGTTGTTGAGCAGCCTCAATCAGAACAGGATCCGTCAGGGACGGGGACATCAACAGTGGTCGGAAGGGCCGAAGAACAAAGTGCATCGCCGAAGAGCGCTGGTGTTAAGAATTTCGCTCGGGATCCGGGCAATTTGAATACCAGAGATGTTGAACAGCAAGCTGCGCTGAAGCACTCTAAGTGGGAAAGGATTGAAGATTTTGAGAGGGCCAGAAAGGCCAAAGCCCTTGCGGGGACAGAACGTGCTGTGTGCATAAGAACGGAACGTGCTGCGAGCATAGGAACACAAGGTGCTGCGGGCACAGGAATAGTTGTAACGGAGCCAGACAGGTGTCTGTCGGTTGCCGATGGCATGTGGTGGGAAGATGACGACCTATGTCTTGCCCACACAGATGAAGACTGGGGGCAAAGCCAGCCAGATGATACCTGGTACATTGGCGAAGTAGACCACATGACTAGGAGCGGACGGTATTTCAAGCCCTCGCACTTAGATCAACCAGAGGCGTCCGGAAAGGATAAGGAGGCGGAAAAGCAGAAAGAAAAGCTGCTCGAAAAGGAGGCTGTGCTGAAACAGCTTAAGAAGATATAAGCAGACATCTCCATCTGGGGACTGCTTATGGCCTCAAGAGTTCATAGACAAGCTGTCCTTTCTGCAATGGACAAGGCCAAACTTTCAATAGATACCACGCCTGAGTAGCTGGTAGGATTGGTTTTTCCGTGAGGAGCTTCCCCGACGTTGACCTTTACTGATAAGGAGCTACCACCTGAGGGCGCAAACCATAACAAACCTCTCTACATCTTTATTGAGTGTAGAGACAAGTGGATACCGGTGGTTCTTGTCGACACGGGATCCGCCATCAATGTGTGCCTGTTGAGGACGGCATATGCAATCGGGTTGAAGCCCGCGGATTTTGTGCCAACTGCCCAGGTGATAAGGGCCTACGACAATACAAGCAGAGAGGTGATGGGGACTATGCAGATTCAGACTCAGGTTGGTCTAGGACAAGATAATATTGACTTTCATGTCTTGGACGTTCCCGCAACCTTTAATCTACTCCTAGGGCGGCCGTGGCTGCACTAGGTGAAGGCGGTCTTTTCCACCCTGCACCAGATATTGAAGTACCCCCACCGGAAGGGGGTGGCTATTGTTTTGGGAATTCGTCAATCCATCTGCCGCCAGAGGTGTCTACACCGGTTTTGGAAATCGAGCATGGCACGGAGGATGTGTTCCTATCAAGATTTACCCTAGCCGAGGCCCGGGTCGTACAACAGGACATTTTGGCTGTTGATGAGGGGTTGTATGTCAGCGCATAGTCTGTGTACCTCATGAACAAGCTCCAGCACATCCCTGGGATGGGACTAGGAAAAGGTGGCCGGAAGGGCATTATTGTATCGGCCGAAGTGCCGCACAACCCGCATACCTTTGGCTTAGGTTATCTGCCTAGCAAGGAGGACTGGGTGAGGAAAGGGAAAGAAATTGCCGGAAGAGCCAGAGCCAAGCAGGCAGGGAAATATTTTGAGTTGATGCATCGGCCTATCCAGGGCACCCTAAACAGACGCTTTGTCCGAGAGGGGGAAGACTTTCCGTTCTGCGGCTTCCCAGAGCCATGGTTAAATGTAGAGAGGCGGCGGTTGTCGGGATTTGAGATCTTCTTCGACTTGCAGTTGTCCGGGAATGATGTTGCCGAGGAGTAGACAGACCCATCAGCTGAGGTTGAGCAGTGTAAGGAAGTGGATTCCGAGAGCACCGAGATTGAAATGGGGGTAGCACTGGCTTGTCTACTTTCAGATCCTCCGATCGTACATGAGTGCTTGGGGGATGACCTCTCAGTGTCTATGATTGGGAATGAAACGGCTGCGAGCCCATCTTCAAATATTCTGGATGCGTCCATCGCACCCTCCCTCGTCTGGCAGTACGAGGATGGATTCTTATCGAGCAGCACCGGGTCAGGTAGTGAGCCGGAATCTGATTCCACCGAGTCAGTGGAGTCAGAATCAGGTTCCAGCTCATCTAAGTCTGAGTCCGGTATTCCTGGGGGTGACAACCCAGATGCCACAGTCCTGTCTAGGTCGTCTTTTTCTTTTTCCTTTGAGTCTGTTGTAATAGAGGAATCAGGCGACTTGGAAGTGATTAATGAGAATGGAATGGCTGTGGCCTTTGAGTATTTTTCTGTGCCCTTGATTTATTGCATTAATTCAGACTTTCAAAATTTCGATGAAAACGACGAGGAAGAAATTCCTCCGGTTTTGAAATATTTGCTAGAACAAAAGCAGGAGAGGTTTGTAAAACCGCTGGTTGATAAAATCACCCAAATTAATGTTGGTACTGAGAATGACCCACGGCTGGTCCAGATCGAGTCCACGTTGTCTTCGGAGGAGCGCGAGCGTTTAGTCGCTTTATTAAAAGATTTCAAAGATGTTTTCACGTGGTCCTACAAAGACATGCCTGGAATCGATCCTGAGATTGTACAGCAGCGGATCCCTCTTGACCCAGAGGCCTGACTTGTTAAGTAGAAACTCAGAAGGATCCGCCCGGACTGGGCTCTCAAGATCAAAGAAGAGGTCACCAAGCAAATTGATGCAGGGTTCCTGCTGGTATCTGAATACCCAACTTGGTTGGCCAATATAGTTCCGGTGCTGAAGAAGGACGGCAAAATTCGGGTATGTATGGACTTCAGGGATTTGAACAAAGCCAGTCCAAAGGACGACTTTCCTCTGCTGCATATCGATGAGTTAGTGGACTTCACTGCTGGGCACGCGTTGCTCTCATTCATGGATGGGTTTTCTGACTACAATCAGATATTGATGGCACCCGAAGACCAAGAGAAGACTGCTTTTACCACCCCGTGGGGGACCTATTGTTATAGGGTGATGCTATTTGGGCTGAAGAATGCTGGAGCTACATATCAAGGGGCCACGACCACAATATTGCACGGCATGATCCATAAAAAGGTGGAGGTGTACGTGGACGACATGATTGTCAAGTCCAAGGAAAGAGAGGGCCACTACACCGCCTTGCAAAAGTTCTTCCAAAGGATCAGAGAGTATCGGTTGCGGCTGAATCCTCAAAAGTGTACGTTTGGTGTTATAGCAAGGAAAATGCTGGGGTTCTTGATCACACAAAGGGGCATCGAAGTCGACCCTTCCAAAATCAAGGCCATCTTAGAAATGCCACCACCAAGGACTGAAAAGGAGGTGCGAGGCTTTCTGGGTAAAGTGCAATTCATAAGACGGTTTATTGCAAAATTAACCTTGACTTGTGAACCACTCTTTGATCTCCTAAAGAAAGGAAAGAAATTCCAATGGGACGGCCGATGCCAAGTTGCTTTTGAACAAATCAAACAATATTTACAGAACCCATCTGTGTTGTCACCGCCTGAGCCAGGGAAACCGTTGATTCTGTATCTTTCAGTGACTGAAACTATAATGGGCTGCATGCTTGCACAGGAGTCTGAGGATAAAGTGGAAAGAGCTATCTACTACCTGAGCAAGAAAATGCTGGATTATGAGACCCGCTACACTCCGCTAGAGAAGGCTTGTCTGGCCTTGGTATGGGCTACCAGGAAGCTGCGGCACTACTTGTTAGCTCACTCTATAATACTGGTTTCGAGATTAGATCCCATCAAATATCTCTTCGAGAAACCGGCACTTATGGGTAGGCTAGCCCATTGGTTGCTTCTGCTTTCCGAATTCGATCTGAAGTATGTGACGCGCAAGTTAGTGAAAGGAAGAGCGATAGCGGAGTTCCTAGCCGATCACCCAGTGGAAGGGGATGAAGCAATTGAGTACCTATTCCCAGATGAGGCCATTCTGCATGTCGAAGAAGAGTTTTGGACGATGTACTTTGATGGAGCGTCAAACCAATATAGGTATGGGATAGGGGTGTTGCTGATAGCACCCGACAATTCCCTCATACCTTTAGCATTCAAACTCCGATTCAAAGTCTCGAATAATGAGGCAGAATATGAGGCATGTATTGCTGGTTTAGAAGCCACCCTAGAACTAGAGGTAAAACGATTGGACGTCATCAGGGACTCAAACCTTGTTCTATCTCAAGCTAAAGGAGATTGGAAAGTCAAAGAAGAAAAGATGAGAATCTATCACCAAACCTTGGACGTGCTGATTCCTCAGTTTGAGAAATTGAATTTCGTTCATCTGTTGAGAGAGAACAACAGGTTCGCAGATTCATTAGCAACTCTATCTTCTATGATAGACATCCCTTTTGGAGTCCGGATGCGTCCGATCATTATCGAATAGAAATTTGTGCCGGCCTACGAGTTGATTACTGCCATAGATGCGGTACAAGATGAGAATCCCTAGTATTACGATGTCTGGAACTTCTTGGAAAAGGAAGCATATCCACCAGGGGCAAATGCCAAAGATAAGAGGGTAATTCGAAGAATGGCTGCTTAGTTCATCGTTTGCGAGGGAAAACTGTATAAGAGAGGTCATCTCAGGATACATAAGTTGTGTGTTGATGCCGAAGAATTGAAGCACCTGATGGAGGCCATCCATGGAGGAGAGTGCGGAGCTCACATGAACGGGGTGATGCTAGCCCGGAAGATCCTTAGACAGGGTTACTATTGGTCCACCATGGAAGAGGATTGTATTGGCTTTGTCCGGCAGTGCCACAAATGTCAGATCCATGCAAACCGCATGAACATCCCGCTGTCGAAGCTGTACAACATGACTTCGCCATGGCCATTTTCAATCTGGGGGATTGATGTGATCCGGGTTGTCACTCCGAAAGGGTCCAATGGGCATGAGTTCATTCTGGTCGCGATAGACTATTTTACGAAGTGGGTTGAGGCCCAATCTTATGCGGTGTTGAAGGCATCGCATATTGCTAAGTTCATCAGGAACAATATCATCTGTCGCTACGGGGTCCCGAACGAGATTATTTCAGATAATGGTTCCCCCTTCAAGAAGGGGGTGATCGACTTGTTGGATAAGTACAACGTGGCTTTTCATAAGGCATCTACATATCGGCCGCAAACCAACAGAGTAGTTGAGGCTGCCAACAAGAACATCAAGCACATTCTGCAGAAGATGGTAGAAACCTACTGAGACTGGCCAGATAAGCTGCCATTTGCTTTGTGGGGCTACCGGACTTCAATTCGAACTTCTACTGGGGCAACTCCGTATTCCTTGGTTTATGAGATGGAGGCTGTTCTGCCTATCGAAGTTGAGGTTCCGTCATTGCGAGTACTGGCTGAGTGTCAGATAGCTGAGGTAGATTGGCAGCAAAGCAGGTTCGAAGACCTCATGCTCTTTGATGAAAGAAGGCTAAAAGCACTATATCATGTTCAGGGTTATCAACGCAGAATTGCCAGGGCTTTCAACAAGAAGGTTAAGTCCAGGAATTTGAAGGAAGGAGATTTAGTGCTCGAAAACAACTGAGCTCCCATCCACAACCCTAGGGGCAAGTTCAAACCTAATTGAACTGGCCCTTACATCATCAAGTCTATCTGGTCGGGTGGAGCTGTCGTTTTGATGGACCTAGATGGCCTAGAGTTCTCCTAACCGATCAACATGGACAAGTTGAAGAAATATTATCCCTGAGAGGATCGCTAGGCCGAAAACCCGAAAGGGCAACCTAGGCAAAAGTTAAAGCACAGAAAATTTGAAATTATAAAAACTAAGCTCGCAAGGTTGAAAACCCAGAAAGGGCGGCCTTAGCAAAAGTTAGAGCAGAAAATGAGAGAGTTAATACACGAGTGAACCCGAGTCGAACTACGTAAGGCTTGATTCCCATCTTTGGGATACGTAGGCAACTTCATTCTGAAGTCCAACCATAAACACTTCCCCAATCAACTTTGTCCATGTGATCATGTTTGGTCATCTTTGTCTTTTTGCATTCAAGAGCTCGGTTGTGATCTCCAGTGCAGTGCTATTCAGACTAGGGGCAACTTTCCAGTTGCTGGAATCTGGGATTGTACATCTCAGTGATAGATCTCGGGCGTGTCCAGTTGTGATCCATATCGAAAATGGTTTTGAAAAGTTTTAATAAAAGTTGATTTTGCTCAAATTAATCTTTTTACAACTTAGACCATTTTTGGACCAAACGAAAAATTTTCAGTACCTACAACCTTCAATTACATTGATTTCAACACAGAGTTCTCCTACTCTTGAATACAAATTGAAGTTGCTTTTTATTACATTCATAAAGAAAAACTTGAAAGTTCTGATTAAAGCAAATAAAGTCGGGGCATAGTCAGGTGTTCCTGCGTCCCCTCCCAGAGCTTGTGGAAGCCTCTGATGCCAAAGTGGGCCCGATCTGCACCTCCTCATCAAGCCAAGCTACGCACTCATCAGAGAGGGTGCAACTGAAAATGGGAGCGGGGGCCAGAAGCTCTCTCATCCTCCATGCTGTGGCATACCGAGCTAACTGTGCGCCTCGGACCGGAAACGCAGCAAGGTACTCAATCCCCTCTTCCGTTCAAGTCTGATCATGCCTGAACTGGCACCGGAATCAGAATGGGAAGTAAAAGACACAGTGTGTTAGACCAATCAACTGAATCCCGGGCTGGCGGGTCATGCAAGACAAACTGCACATCCAGTTGCACCATCATCCCTTATCCGGGGCATCGACTAGACGTCATTGGAAGAAATAGCTGCGAGCTGAATATGCTGGGCATGAGTTCACAACTTTCAATTTGTCCATCAACCATATCTGGGAAGGGATGAAAAATGAGAGATTAAATAATACAGAGGTGTACGTTGAGGGAAAAAGTGAGAAAAAGGTTTTTGAGAGAAAAATCGAGCCTGAGGGCCGAGTGATACGAGCAATATATATGTGAGATGGGGTGGGAAACATTACCTGTAGTAGTAGTGGACTCCCCGCAACTAGTCGTCTCCCGGCGATGAAAAGCGTCCAAACCCATCAATGTTTCGGCTACCGTCATGGCGATGCAGCTTTTGCCCTCTTTCAAGCCCTCGGTGACCTCAATCAAACGAGTGCTAAACCCACCGGAGCCTGGGGCAAGCAAGAAATAAGACAGCATGCACAAGCAAAGTGCATGTCACCGATAACCCTGCCAGTGATGGTCGCCACGGTCACTGGCATCAGAAAACTGACGAACTAAGCTCGAAATGTCCAGCTCTCCGCTGTGAATCAATGATCGAGTGTCATGCAAAGTAAGGCCGCACATCTGTCCCAAGCCTTGGACGTGGCCAAAGCGGAGCTGAGGCAAGATTTCTTCATCGCGCTCGGATTCCATTAAAACTTGGAAATCCTCGAAAGCGGGACACATCTCTTGACCGTCAAAGCTAAAGACGTGTGTTACCGGATTCCAAAACCTTGTCGCGGCATGGAGGAACGGAAAACGCAACGGGGTGCGACTCAGGGTGAATAGTGCATTTATGCCAAAGCCCCAGAAATTCAGCTTTTCCGAGCCATCCAAGTTGGCAATCCAATTTGTGAGATTTTGGACAAGAAATGCTTCCATTTGGTGCAAAAACTGAGCTAAAATGGAGAAAACTACGAAGCTGGGGCTTTTATAGAAGATAAGGTGTTAAGTGGAAGACAGGTGTCAGCATTCTGGAGATGCTTGCCATTTTTGGCCAACCGGCCAAAAAGAGTGCTGATCGGCTAGCAATGATGGCCGATGGCCATTTCTTGTGGCCGATGGCCTCTTCCTTTGGCCGATGGCCTCTCCTCTTGTTCTCTGAGCTATCTATGTGTTGAATATGCTGAGAACTTGTGATTGGTTCCACTTCCAATGCCTTTCGGTGATGATTTTGCGAAGTCGCGCCTGTGTTACTTCAATTTGTTTATCAAGTTGTTGTACATTTGTTTATCGAGTTGTATTTTGTATTCTTTAAGTCTTTGTCTTGCTTATCAAGTTGTATTTACATTTGGTTAGCTTGTCAAGTTCTTTGTTTTGCTTATCGAGTTGTTTTGTTGTTAGTCGGTTCACTACCTGATCAATGCAATTTGATTGTTTAGTTTTCAAAACAAAGTTCAATCTCATTTACATTGTTATGTAATGTAATGTAATGCGATGCGATGCGATACGATGCGATGCGATGCTTAGAATGTACAAATGTAACACTTTTTGAACAAAATAGCTGTTTCATTTCATCATATTTTCTCTTGCAAAAGTACATAGTTTTGAAGAAAGCAAAACCTGCCTGAGGTAGCACAATGTGCAAAACTACCAGTAAAAAGGAAAATAAAGCAAAAAAAAAAAAAAGAGAAGAGAAAAAGAAAAACAGCAAAATGTCTAGATCGGGGTCGGTCGCCTCAAGCACGGGACTCTGTCCTCATCCTTTTCCTGGACGAAGGTCTAGGATCGTCGCCGCCAACTCCACCGTCAGAATCTGAATTTGAGCCATCCGCAGCCTCATCCTCAGACGACTCCGCCTCTGCATCAAACTTGTCGTCATCTGGAATGGGTGCTCGCGAGCTGCTCCCAGAGTGAGTGCGCCTGGCTCTGCTACGGTGACGTATTGAAATCCCCCGTCTAGCTCTCCCTGCTCCTCGGACAGGTGCTGAAGGTCCTGCTAGAGCACCCCCTGCAGCCAGTATCTGAAATGGGGCTTGAAAAGAGCAAACGACAAATGCATTAGTTATGCTATGCAGAGTACAGTGTATAAATGCTGTGAGCAGTGCATGGATACCAAATACAGTGTATGAGTACAGTGTATGAATGCTGTGAGCAATGCATGGATACCGAATACAATGCATGAGTACAGTGTGTGAACGCTGTGAGCAGCGTATGAATACCGAATACAGTGTATCAGTGCCGTGAACAGTATGTGAGTTACAGTGTATCAGTGCCGTGAGTGATATGTGAGTGCAGTGTATCAAGTGTCGTATTGATAATGTGGTGTAACAGGTCAGTATGGAACGGATTATGCAAAGTTTTTGAAACTGAGGTTGAAAAAACTCACCGGGATGCCATAGATGGTGAGTAGGTCCATGCTCCTCTGAAGCATCCCCATCACTGAGGCCATCAGCTCCAGTGCCTGTCCCATGTACTCAATCGAAGCCTGCAAAAGTGTTGAAGTCATAATATTCTGCGAGATATCAAATGAAATGAAATGAAACGAAATGACTGTACAGAGTAAAGAGCATAGCACATACCGGGGTCGAAGCTGCGAACTCCAACGAGCTCATGATCAGCCGAAGGAGGAGCGATGGGTATCTGGTAGATCTCCCCACCCTGTCCTCGGCATGTCATGGTAGTAGGCAGCTCGGGCCACTCCACTCCACGTCCCCTCCGGGAGTCGCTCCGGTCACGGGCCTGTGTTGTTCTCGGCACCCCTACTCCTGCTACCGGCATTGCGGGCCTCTCCCTCTCGACTTGGTGAGCATTGGCCAAGGGTCGCATCAGATAAGTCTGGATGAAGGCAGCGTAGTCACCCTCATCTCGAAAAAACTCAGAGTCCCAGCCGATCGTGTAATCGATTATCTCCTCTAGGGTGTACCTCTCCGTGTGCCTCATGTGAGTGGGAGGCAGCGTCGGGACTATCTGCTCCGCTAAGCCGAGGGTTTGCCACAAGAAGCGCTCCCCCAGGTACCAAGCCCGGCAGACTGGACCCTCCAACAAGACCTTGAATCAAGCAGTCTCTCGAGCACCGGCATACTGCTCTCTCACTGTGTCAGGAAACGGAGCCCAGGGCTGCCAAGTGATCTGTAAATAATGAGATATACAGTTTGTTATCTGTTATTGAAAATACAATCCAAAGCGAAGCTCAAATAAACCGTAATGTTTGACATATACCTCAGCTACGGTGACGGTGTCAAAGTATCTACGGAAGAATAAGAAGGACTCTCGCGGCCTCCGCTCGCACCTCACGTCGAATCGGTGGGAAAATGGAACGGTGAGAGGCATCTCCACCTCTGGCTTTGGAGCAAGCCACAACTATAGAATTTAACAGGGTAAGAATGAGTATGCTTATCAGTAAGGCAGTATGCAGATAAAGCAGAAATCAGAATCATGTGCAGTGTGTGCAGAGTATTGTGCAGTGTGTGCAGTGTATTGTGTAGTGTGTGCAGAATATTGTGCAGTATTGTGTAGTGTATTGTGCAGTGTGTGCAGTGTATTGTGCAGCACGTGAAGTGTATTGTGCAGCACGTGAAGTGTATTGTGCAGTGTGTGCAGTGTACAGCTAGTGTAAAGCAGATTGAGTGTGTGCAGTGTGTGTGGTGTACATATAATGTAAAGTAGAATTGAAAAAACAAAAAAGGAAAATGTACCTCCCAGGCTCGCTAATAGCCTCCAAGCAGATGTCCGCTGCGGCGAGAGGATGAGCTCATGTATCCGTAGAGTGTGGCCAAGCCCACGCCACCCCAGTCGTAGCGGCGGATCTGCGTCACGTCCACCAATGCACTCAGCAGATAAAGGGCGATAGTGTTCGCCCGGTCGGCAAAAAGGATGGTCCCCAACAAGAACATGATAAATCCACGAGCGTATTGCTCCACCTCCTCCCGGGTCGTGGGTGCCTGAATCCGAAACTGGTCCTCAAACCAAGAATACCTCACGAACCCTGGCCGCGAGAGAGGTGGCCGAGCGCCGAGCAAGTAGATCTGGGCGGCGTCCCACTCATCTATGTCGGTGTCGAAAGGAATCGGATCACCCCCTACCTCGATGCTGGTGAGCATCGAGAAGTCGAAGGGAGTCATCGTCATCTCCCCTGCAGCGGAAAGGTGAAAGGAATCAGTGGTGTCCCACCACCTCTCCACCAGAGCACCAAGAAGGGGCCTACTCGCAGTGAGGCGCGAGAGTCCCATGCAGAAAACGCCGAAGCCGGCCTGATCAACGATGTGGCGGACCGCATCGAGCAGCTCCATATACCAACCTCGGGCAATGGTGTTCCCATACCCCCGGAAGGCATAGGAATCTCCCTGTGTTCAAAGACAAACAGATGCGAAGCAGTGTTAGAAATACAGTATTTGAATGCGTTTAGAATTGATGAAAATGCAGTGTGTATGCATGTGTTGAAGTTTAAACAGCTATCGTGTGTGGGTGTGCTCACGGTGAACTAAGCATGTGATGTGTCAGTGTGTTCGTAATGATCAGTTAAAGAACAGTGTCGGCTATCGAAGATATTTGATCTACATTACAGAAAGTAAAAGAGGGGAATAGTGTACCTCAGCAGCACCGTAGGACAGATGCGACTCTGGCTCGTGTAGCAAGAGCTCCAATGGCACGCCTCGCGCGTAGCTCCTGAACTGGCGGATGCTATCGGGAGGCAGTATGTGAACCACTGGCCAGTATGTCGCCAGGTCGAACGGTCGAACACTCAGCGGTAGGAGCTCGACCTCGGGGTCCGTATCCATCGCCGAGGGAGTCCCACCTCGTGGAATATCGTCTGTCATATCAAGAAAAGTGCAAAAATGGCCGAGGGTGTGGAAAATGGACAAGAATGCCAAAAGTCAACCCCGAGGGGTGAAAAATGGGAGAAAAGGTCGAAGTGTGGGAAAAGGCACGAAGATCAAGGTAAACTTGGGGAAACAAACCCCAAATGGTGGAAATCGAGAATGTGGCACCAAAAACGTGTTTCGTTCAGTTCAAAGTGTGTAAAACGAAGAGGGTTTCGCGAATCGAACGCCGCGGGAGGCTCGAAAACAAGGGAAAAGCTCGGATCTAAGGGTGGAGAATGACCTAGAGAGAGAAAGCAAGGATTTTCGACAAGGGAAAAGTGAGGAAATAGGGTTTGAGGCCCTATATTTAAAGACCCGAGGTGAAATGTCAAAACTGCCCCGAAATTGCCATTTTTGGCCGATCGGCTAAATTGTTGGCCGATGATCTCCTTTTGTGGCCGAAGGATGGCCGATGGCATCCCCTTGTGGTCGATGCACCTCCAACACCCTTGTTTGGGTCAGTTATGTTGATTGGTACCTTTATCTCTCAAGAGAATGCAAGAAAGTACACTTTTGAAGCTTAAACCGGCCTTCGTGTTGACCTCGAATCGTGTCTTCCGTGTGCGGCACTCTATACGTACGAGATGTATCCTTTTTCGTATCCTTTTTTATATCGCAAGATTTAAGAATTGCCTGAGAATTGCTTTGAATATGTTGCATTACAACGTTTTGTCGTGTTTGTAATAGGTGCACTTGTTATACATCTTCTCGTTCTTGCATTGAGCATGCCTCGTCTTGCTTTGAAGTTGCATCTCAATATTATGAATAACATGCCTTTACCATGCTTACATTGAATATGGCATCTCTATGTCGTTGCATGGAACATGCGTGCTGCGTTGTCGCTTAGAATATGCGCCATCACGTTCGCCTAACAAATGCATGTTGTGTCAGATATGTATCCACAATTACATTGCGTAGGGCGTACATGTTGCATTGAGCATACATCTTTGTTGTTGTTTTGCATAGAATGTGTATTCCTCCCTCTCGCATAGAATGTGCACCATAATATTACATGGAATATACATCACTACTTGTTGCATTGTTGTGCACTTTTCACGTGCGTTGTTGTGCACCTTTCACTCACGTTGCTACGCATCTCTTCGCTTGCATTGCGCATGCACGTGTTTATTTCATATTGGAATTGCATCTTGACGTAACGTTCAACATGTGTTATTACCATATTGTACCTATTGAGTTTCTTCCTTATGCAGGGCACGATATTGTATGTACGGTTCATTTGAGGCTAGTGCGACCAGACGATACTGTGTATGCGGTTCATTCATTCAGAGGAATTCCATGTGAGACCTTTCATGTCCTTTGAGTTCGTTTTGCTTTAGTTAGAAACACCCCGGCGCGCTCGATGTGATACGTTGAGAATTGTTCTCCTTCCTTCTCTTGCGTGTGATACGCTGAGAATTGTTCTCATTCCTTCTCTTGCGTGTGATACACTGAGAATTGTTGCTCCTTCCTTCTCTTGCGTGTGATACGTTGGGAATTGTTGTTCCTTTCCTTCTCTTGCGTGTGACACGCTGAGAATTGTCGCTCCTTCCTTCTTTTGCGTGTGATACGCTGAGAATTGTTGCTCCTTCCTTCTCTTCCGTGTGATACGCTGAGAATTGTTCTCTTTCCCTTCTCTTGCGTGTGATACGCTGAGAATTGTTGATTTTTCCTTCTTTTGCGTGTGATACACTGAGAATTGTTGTTCCCTTTCCTCTCTTGCGTGATGCGCTGAGAGATGCTCCTCCCTTCTCCTGCATGTGATACACTGAGAATTGTTGTTCTCCTTCCCTTCTCTTGCGTGTGATATGTTGAGAGATGTTATGTTTGAGACTCCAGGTGTCATCGGTAGTCGCTTTTAGTCTTCTCCGCGTGAGACGCAGTGAGAATTGCATAATTCTCTTACATCCTTTCTGCATGAAATGTAGTTTGATTGTTATTCGCTTGCTTAAACTGTTGCATGTTATGCTTCATTACAGCTCTCTTTGCATGATCATAAGTCATGTTCGGCATCGTGCATGTTCTTTGCATCTTGCCCTTGCCTGCGGGCGCATATCTTTGTTGTCTTGTATGCTTGTCTAAGTCTTCGGCCTTGTTGAAAATGGTTGTCTCAGGGCTTTGACATTCACTCCCATCATCTTATGACTTTCGAGTTCTGTCAAAGAGGGCCAACTGTAGACACCCCATTTTTGACTGTCCTCAAGACTTGGACGTTATCGTTTGAACACTCGATGATCATCCATGCTCGTGTTTGTTTTGAGTTCCCGAAGGTCTCGGTTGTACACCTTGCCTTAGGATCTCTCAACTTGTTTGTTTTTGTGCTTGGTTGTGGACCAAGAACTTGTGGTTTTGCTTTTGAGGGAAGAGGGTGGCTTGTTGGCCATTCCTTCAACCCATCGGCTAAGGCATTGTGCCATCGGCCATATTTTCTTGCCATCGGCCATAAGTGTTGGCCAATCGGCACTCTTTTTGGTCGATCGGCCATATCCCAGACCTTTCCATCTGCTTTTTGCAGATATTTTCTGCCAGCTGTGACAGCTGGTGGGCACAATTCTCATCCTCCATACACGTATATGGAGGAATTGCATTCAAGACTCAAGCTTGTTCAACAAGCTTGAGAATTAAAATTCTATAAGAAGGGAGCCTCCCCTCCTTTTCCAGAGGTTCTGAAAATCAGAGATACAAGTTCTATAGCTCTCTCTACATATATTTTACCTCTCTCTCTTGTTTAGTCCTTGTTTATGCCCAAAAGTATAGATTCTTCACACTATTGCACACAAACACCTACTAGAACACCATCCTTTGGTTGCTGAGGTCCTTAGGAGTTAGAGTGCTGGAGTTGTGTTCTTGAAGGTATTCTTCAAGGGTGAGTAAGCTACCTTTTAATCCCCCATTTTGGCTTAAGCTTTTAGACCTACTTGCATATTGTTTTAAGCTTAACTCTAAACTACAAAAAATTCTGATTTTGTATGCTTGTGATGTTTGGTTAAGGTCACTTTTGTGTTGGGGGTTGTCTACCCCCTCTTAGGCCTTGTTTGGCCTTGTTTTGAGCCATCCCTTTTGTCCCTTGTTCTAACCTTTGCATAACCTTTCTACTACTGAAATCCAGAGGATTTTCAGTGGCGGAAATGTGGTTTTGGAGTCTTGAATAGGAGAGGGACACCCCCCTCTCCTTGTGTCTCATTTGCTAGTATAAATGGCTCATAACAGTACTATGTTTGCTTAGTATGTTTTGGCCCCATTTCATCAAGTATTTGGTGTTATTTTAGCATGCTTTACCTCTGTTTTAAGTTGGTTTGATAGCATCTTGCATGTACCATGCACTTGTAATGCAATCCTCTCATTTGCCTTAGCATGCATCATGCATTTGGGCCATCATTCTTGGATGTTTTGGCTCAACTCAAAGGAGCTTTTAGCCTTGTTTTACCATGATCTAGCTCTGATTTGTATTGTCTTGGTCATGCATGCATTGTTTTGTATAGCCATGGTTCAATCTAGCATGTTAGCTTTGAGTGTTCAAGTCATTAGCATGCATTGCTTAGACCATTTTCATGATTTGGCATAATTTCATATGAGATTTCAGTCCATATAGTGTGGCCATGCATTCACATTTGTCACCTTTTCCATGCATTGGGAGGTTGGTGTTTTGTGCTTCAAGAATGGATCATTATGCATACCATCATACTTAGGCTTTTGGGATGCCATCTCAGTGGGTTTTTAGGATTATTTTGACATGCCATAACTCTGATTTTTATTGGTTAAGTCATGCCATGTTTGGTTGTAATAGGTGTAGTGTAATGCCCCTTGTTAGCCTTGCATGCCTCATGCCTTTTAGACTCTTGTTCTAGCTTGTGTTGGCTAGGTTCAAGCTATGTTTTTAGTCTTGTCTTGACCTGCCTTGGGACTGTTTTGGTTGCCCTTAGCCCTTTGGGGCTTGCTTTGCATGGCTATGGTGTAAACCCCTTTGCTAGTTTCAAGCTTTGAGCTTTCTTGCATGCTATGCTTGACTTGTGTGCATGATTTGACATCATTCTTTACATGATTTCAGAGCTTATTGCATTACCACATTCTCATGTTTGTCACACCTTGCTCATATTTGAGGATTGTGCATTGTTGCCTAGTGATAGGCCAATTGGAATGCATGCTTGTTTTGCATTTCATTCCATCATTTTCATTGCATCTTGGCCACTGATTTGGGAATGACTGAGGTCTACCCATTTTGGTTTAAGTCCATCTTTGCATGTTGTTGCATGCTTGACATGTTGCATGTTGTTGCATGCTTGCTAGTTTGCATGTTGTTGCATGCTTGTCCATCTTTGCATGCCATGCATGTTTGTATGTTTAGGTTGCATTTTGCATGCTTGCTAGTTTGCATTTTGTCACATGCTTGTTTAGGTTGCATTGCATTTGACATACTTGTTACCTTAGTCTTGTGTGCATGTTTGAGTCATATTGCATTTGGCATGCTTATGTTGCATTGCATAGCTTTTCCATGTTGCATGCGTTGCATTGGTGCCGTTTGGTAACACTTACGTTTTCAGTTTTTTGTTTATATTTCCAAAATTTTAAAAACTCAAATAAAAACTTGTTTGGTAAATTTTTAATTTATAAATCAGTGGTCTCAGTTTATAAATTTGGCCAAAAAATGTAAACTCAAAAAATGTGTTTCCGTTTTGAGTTTTCAGTTTTTTTTTTTAACCACCCAACACTAGCCACCACCCGCCACCATTTTCCACCACTGGCTTCCGCCACCACCACCCACCACCTGCCACCACCACCCACCACCACCCACCTGCCACCCATTCGCCACCACCACCACCCACCACCCACCTGCCATCAACCCGCCACCACCCACTACCCACCACCCACCATAACCATCCACCGCTCGCCACCACCACCTGCCACCACCACTCACTACCCACCTACCACCACCATCCACCACCCGCCACCACCAGCCACCAGCCACCTACCACCCACCAGCCACCAGCCACCTACCACCCACCCGCCACCACCACCCACCACCCACCCGCCACCCACCTGCCACCACCACCCACCACCATCACCACCACCACCCACTCGCTACCACCTACCACCCGCCACCGTCACCTACCCACCACCCACCACCCCCTCGCTGCTACCACCACCACCCGCCACCACCCGCCATCCGCCACCCACTTGCCACCACCACCCACCACCCGCCACCACCACTACCACCACCCGCCACCTACCCGCCACCACCCGCCATCCGCCACCCACTTGCCGCCACTACCACCTACCACCCGCCACCACCGCCACCACCACCACCACCCACTCATTACCATCCACCACCCGCCACTGTCACCCACTCACCATCACCACCTGCCACCACCACCCACCCGCCACCACCCACAACCACCCGCCATCCACCACCCACCTGCCACCACCACTCGCCACCCGCCACCACCACCCGCCACCGCCCACTTCGTTACCACCCACCACCCGCCACTATCACCCACCCACCCACCACCACCACCCCCCACCTACCCGCTACCACCACCCGCCATCCGCCACCCACTTGCCACCACCACCCGCCACCTGCCACCGTCACCCACCTACCACCACCCACTACCACCCACTCGCTACCACCCACCACCCACCACGGTCACCCATCCACCCACTCGCTAGCTACCACCCACCACCCGTCACCGTCACCCACCCACCCACCCACCCACCCACCCATTATCACCACCCGCTACCACCCACCACCACCCGCCATCCACCACCCACTTGCCACCACCACCCACCACCCGCCGCCGCCGCCGCCACCACAACCACCACCACCACCCACCACTCACTACCACCCGCCACTGTCACCGACCCACCCACCACTACCCGCCATCCGCCACCCACCTGCCACCACCACCCACTACCTGCCACCACCCACCACCCGCCACCGTCACCCACCACCACTACCCACCCGCTACCACCCACCACCACCCACTACCCACCACCCACCGTCACCACTTTCCACCACCGTCTTCCGCCGCCACTTGCCACCACTGTTCATTTCTTACTCTTTGTTATATTTTAAAATTTTTTTAAACATTTTGTCAATTACCAAACGCGTTTGTAGTTTATGTTTTTCTAAAAATAAATAAAAACCAATTTATAAAATTTTTGGAAATATAAACTGAAAACGTAAACGTTACCAAACAGACTTATTGTGTTTGGTTTGGGGTGTCAAACCAAACACGAGAACCAAGGGACGTTTCGTACTTGAAGTGACGAAGCGTGCCTCAATCCTCGGTCGCCGACACTCTTGATCCAACATGATAGAGTATAAGGCATTTGTGTGTTTTTGTGCATTCATTCCACATTGATGTGTGTAATTCGGCCTCTTTGGCCATCATGCATCAAAATACGTGATTGATGGCTCGAGAGTCGAACACTACACTCCTTTGAGTTCCAAACATGATAAGGGGTGTAGTTGCACAACATTATCTTGCAAATGTATTACCATGCCCTTGTTTGTCCTCTGTTGCAGCAAAATGAGCAGTTTACAGGAAGAGATGGCCGATCGGCTATCTGCAGTGCCGATCGGCTAACAATGTTTGGCCGATAGCCTCATAAATGGTCGATGACCTTCATCTCTTGGCCGATGGCCTTACCATTTGGCCGATGGCCTCTCAAAGTGTCCAGGAGATGGTTCAGAAGCATTACAGAGATTTTCACAGTTTTCAGTGGTGCAAAACAGTGCAAACAGAGGCAACATGGGGCATGGAAACGGATTTCCGAGCGAAGCCGATCGAGCATGCATTTGTCTCTCCTCTTGAGGCCGCTTTAACTATTTTGTAACTTAATTAATTTGCTTAATTAGTTAAGAGTTTTGTAATAATTAATTAGCTAGGGTAGTTGATTAATTAGTTGATTTATATTATTTATTCAGACCCTCCGTCGAGAGGGTGAATTTTGTAATAAGTGTGCGTGAGTGTGTGAATGTTTTCCAACCCCACGTCTTTCTCCCTTTTACTTAACCGCTTACGATGATTAGTTTTAGGTCATGTTTTAATTTGATATTAAAAATCATATTTAAATTATTTATGCCATTATAAAAACTAAATTTTTTTAATATCAACTTAGTGGTAGTTTGAAAAGTGCTAATTAAGTATACTTTTTACTAAAATATGTACAGAAAAATAGAGATGTGATGTGACCCAAAAAAGATAATTAAGCATATTTTTTTATTTTTTATAAAAAGATGTGTAGAAAAGTAGAGATGCGATATGACCAAAAAAAGATATAAAAAAAAAAAAGAAAAAAAAAGTGAGCTAATATGTCACTTTCCAAACAACCCTTTATTTAATGATCCCTTTTTAAAAGGTGTATTTTACAAATATTTTAAGAAAAATTATATTGGAAATCTTAAATATATTAATTAATTTTATTTATTATTTAAAAAATAAATTAGCAAATAATTTATATATTTATAAATAATTTTGTTTTGGCTACTCAGGTTATTTGGTATTTATGTCAAAGTCCACTCAAATATAATTTGAATTTTTAAATTTTTGCATAGGTCCTCACTTAATTAAAAATTATGTTATTCAATTATTAAAAAATTTAAGCTCGACTCAAGTTGCTTAAATTGAGCTCACTTAAATTTACAATTCTAACAAAGGAGTTGAAAGTTACATAATTAAATTTGTGACAAATTAAAAATAATAAATAAATTGTAATAAAATTATGGGACTTGAATTGTAAATTTCAATCTTCTTTATTTTTATAATTTATATACAAAAATTTAATTATTTATATTATTTTATATAAAAATATATTTTTAATTTTTTTAGGTACGATGTATAATATGAGTTACCACTAGTTAAATTATAAACGGAATACTCTTATTTTTATTATTATTATTATTATTAGGCTGTATTATTAACAAATTTGGCCATGCCCCCACCACATGGGTTTGCAACTCGAGACAGAGAGAGTGTGGAGAAGACAAGTATATAAAATTGCAAATGATCGTAGTGAATTTACTTTAGGTTCGGTTTTGCAAGAGTTTTTTTTTTTTTTTTTGATTATTTAATCATAAATGATAAAATAAGTTATTTTAATCACAATAAATAAAATATCACATTTAACTCATGATCATTACATTTTTCTTTTACAAAAATAATTAAAAAAATCAAAAAATCAAAAAATCCTTCCCAAATCAAGTTTTTTAACCCAAACTAAAATAGTCAAAAAATTAAAAAGTTAAAAAATCAACCCACTTTCCAAACGGAAGGTTAATAGCAACTCGAGAACCTCTCTAATCTCTCTCTTCCATGACTCCTACGTCACCCGAAAAAGAAGTAATGTTTCAAATTTATTTTTTCAACAATGATTCATCCCCCTTTTCCCCCCACCCCCTTTGACCCCCTCTCTCTCTCATTGGTTACTTTTTCTTTTTCTTTTTCTTTTTTTTCATACTCCTCCAATCACCCCCCCCCCACGTGACAAAGGGGGGTGAGGGGGTGACCCCCAAAAGGGAGTCCCAAGCATTATTCTTATTTTTTTAAACAAAAAATTTCAAAACACACATACATTACGTTAGATTTCGTTCTTTTTTTTCTCTCTGTCCCTCCCTCCCACGCATGTCTCACCCCTCTCTCTCATTTCTAATAAAAAATTAAAAATTTTATTTTAATTCTTTTTATTTTATTTTCATAATATATATATAATTTTTAATATAAAATTTTAATTTTATAAAATTAATATCATTGAAAATATACCTTTAAAATGAGATTAATATTAAATATATTTAATAAAAATTTAAAATAAATAAAAAGCAGTTACTATGTTTAGTTATGTTTTCAAATTATTATTTTTTAAATTTAAAAATTAATTTGATGAAATAAACACACAAAAATCATATATTTTTGAAATTTTCAAAAACAATCTTTATTCCCAAAAAAGAAAACCGTACGAAAATAATGACTTTTAATTTTATTTTATTAACCAAACGAGTTTATAATTTTTTTTAAAAGAAATAAAAAAATATAATGTATTTGATTTACACTTATGCACAGATTGAACTTGTGCTTTAAAGAAAATAAAAAATTTACACATATGCATAGATTGGATTTGTGTGTTTTTTTTATTTCCTTGAAAAAAAATTATAAACTCGTTTGGTTGATAAAATTAAATTAAAATTCATTATTTTCATATGATTTTTTTTTTGAATGAAGATTGTTTTTGAAAATTTCAAAAATATATGATTTTTGTGTGTTTATTTTCATCAAAATAATTTTTACATTTTAAATTAATAATTTAAAAACATAACCAAACATAGTAATTACTCTTTATTTATTTTAATTTTTTATTAAATATATTTAATATTAGTCTCATTTTAAAAGTATATTTTTTATGATATTAATTTTACAAAAATTAAAATTTTATATTAAAAATTATATATATATATATTATGAAATAAAATGAAAAAGAATAAAATATTTTTTTAAATTTTTTATGAGAAATGTGATTGGTAGAGAGAGAAAGAGAGTGTGCACTTTTTTTTTTTTTTTTTGGTTTAAAGAAACAACAGCAATGATATAGAGCTCTAAATATTGAGCTTTAAATCCACCCAGGTGGAAATGAAAAAAAAAAAAAAAATTAAGACACAGCACACACTGTAACAGTGGATAAAACCCACTACTAAATCACTAGTGACACCTCTAATTAGAGATCTCAAGTTTTATTCAATAAACAAATATCTATTCATTTCCTTGAGGGTGATGTGCCTCTATATGAGCCGTCCCTTTCAGGAGTCACCGAAGAGAGAGACTGAAGAGGGTCTGGCGGTGGCTTTAATGTGGAAAGGCGAGGAAGATGAGTGAGACAGAAGGAGGAAGATACCATCGTTCGCTCAAACATGGCCAAACTGTGCAAACATTTCTGCCAAAGAAATTAATCTATGTTTCTGATTTGGAACAGCAAGTTAAATTGAAGAACAAACATGTCATAATTAGAACTAGCGGTGGGGGAACACACGATGTGTGTGCAAATTAAAAAATATATATATTACTTTAAAAAAAATAATTATACATTACAAATTTCTTTTAAAAAAAATAGCGAACACTTACAATTTTAATATAAACAAAAAATATTATTAATTCTTAAAAAAATAGTACTCTTTTTAAAAATTATAAATCCAAGATTCTTAGAATATTTATAGTTAAATAGATTTGATATACCCAAAGAAATATAGACAATTACATTGAATTGTTTTTGATATAAACGAAGTAAAATAATAATCAAATTTTTTGCCTAAGGAACTTGATAATATAATGAAACTTTTGGAATATATTGAAATTTAAAAATATTCTGAATATCTATTTCTTTCTCATTCTTTTTTCTAAAATAAAAAAACTTTTGGAATATATTTTTAACTTACTATTCTCATTCATCCAAGAATTAAGAGATTTTTTTGTTTATTATTATTATTATTATTATTATTATTATTATTATTAGGGTAAACTACCAATAGGTCTTACTTTGGAGACTTATTACCCAATAGGTCCTACTTTGGAGACTTATTACCCATTAAGTCCTATTTGATAAATTTATTAAATGATAAATTTATCAGTCTTTTATTTTTATGAATAAATTTATAGTGATAAATTTATCAGTCTCTTTGTTTTTATGAATAAATTTTTAGTGATAAATTTATCAGTCTCTTTGTTTTTATGAATAAATTTTTAGTGATAAATTTATCACTCTCTTATTTTTATAGCGTTAAATTTATTAGTTAGGACCTGTAGATAAATAAGTCTAGTTAATAGGACTAATTGGTAAGTACCCCTTATTATTATTATTTGTGTTTCAAAAAATGTTTAAGAACATCCTCATTTTTATTTTTATTTTTTGTGTGTGCAATTTTTTTTTCTTTTTTTTGAAAAGTTTGAATACTACTTTTTTAGAAACAATTTAGAAATTGAAAAATAGTTTGCCTAACTTTAAAAAAAGATTAAAAAACAAAAAGATAGAAAGAAAAAAAATTGAACACACAATGAGTAAAACCTTCATTTCTACTTTTTTGTTTTCTTTTTCTGACTTCTCTATTAACTTGTTAAATCAATATACAAAAAGAATACAAAGTCATAATTTTTTTTTTTATATATTAAAAATGTATACAATAAAATTTATATAAAAAAATAAATTTATACTTAGAATGATAACCTATATAATTTAAATTCAAGTTTGTATTGTAAAATTGGCATCTATCTACACTATGTATAAAGCATCTAATATATGTGTGCACAAAATCTATAAACAAAGAAAATAAAAATATATTCACAAAATCTATGCAGTTAATTTTATTTTTTTGTATTTTTTTAATCAACGTAATGAAGAAAATGAAAATGGAGTTTTTATTTTATTTTATTTTTGCAACATAAAGAAGAAATAAAAAACTATTAAAGAATTACAGAATTTATACAAACAAATAAAATACATATTACATATTTATTTCTTAAATTTCTTTGTCCCATAAATATGGGTCACTATTTATCTATTTTTCATGGATGTTGAGTTAATTGTCCGATGGGTTTGATGCAGTTGTTGTAGTGATAGAGCTGGTTCATTATTTCACCGTAATTTGGTTGATTAACTCAATTTCTCATACGAACTATTGGTGGATATTAAAATTATATATATATATATTATCTACACTACTATAAAAATCCAGAACACCTTTTTTTTTACTCAATCAAAGAAAAAAATAAATAAATATTGATTGGTAACTACTTGAAAAGTCAACACAAAGTTGGAAAATAATCTAGAAAAATAAATAAATTATGTATATAAGTTTTTGAACTGGAGTTATGCATATAAGTTGTAAGACAACTTTTGGAGAGAGAGAACAAAAAATTTTTTGCATAAATTTGTGTAAAATAACCTGGTAAAAAAAACATGAATACAAATTCTATGAATGTAAATTCTACATAATGACTCACCAAATGGCTAACTCTTGTATGAGTCTGCACTGTGGGCATCTTCAACATACTCAATCTCCTTCTTTGAAAAAATCAAAATGTAAAAAAAAAAAAAAAAAAGTAACAGAATGATGGTAAAAGGAGAGGAAGAAAAAAAAAATTGAACAAAATTTATACCAAAAACAAATCAAATAAACAAAAGTTTCAATCATTGATAATATAAAATTTGAAAACTCGTAGATCACTTACCATCAAAAAAGAAACAAAAGATAATTTTTTACTAGTTTGTACTTTCTTTGTCATAATTGTATCAAACAATTTTGTACTTTCTTTAAAAGAGAAAACCATTGTAGAAACAAAGGAAGAAAGAAAAAAATAAAAAAGAAAAATGGTAAAAGTGAGTTATTGGAGTAGAGAAGTTTTTTTTTTTTTTTTTTTTTTTTTGATCAGCAAAGAAAATTTTCATTTAACAGCATGAAATTAAAAGTACAGGAAGATGACATGCATCGAGAGAGATTCGGAAAGTACAAAATACCCCTACTACTGCTACTCGCATCCATACAACCAACCCCTTAGCCTCTCGATTTTTTTTTTCTTAAAATAAATACATAAAAAAAGTTAAGAAGGACTTAACTAGAAAATAAAGAGATGAATCTCCACATAATCAATCCACCAAAACACCCAAAACAAACTAAACTCAACTAACTAGCCCAACTCCCAAGTTGCCGAACCACCCAAGCTAAAGTCAAATCAGCACCCACTCTGCCAAGACCACACCTCTGAAGCTGCCTACGCCTGCTGCCCACGCCCCACGCCTATGCTGCCCTCACCACCCTATGCTGCAGCCCACGCCTATTGCTCACGCCACCCCTAAGTAGTTGCCAACTCCCAACTCCCAAAGCCCACACCGCCAAAGCTACTGCTTGACTGGCCAACCACACCTAAGCTGCTAATCCACAGTCACCACCGGCAAACTCCCCTACTGGACCTTGACATTTCAGCTCCAACATTGCAGATCATCACCCACATTGCAGCTCCAAATAGTACAGATCAACACCCACATTAACTCCCAACATTAACTCACCCACAGAAGATCTCCCAACCGTTCTTCTTACTCACTGCCAAACCGCTGGGACACCAACCACTGGGAATCCAAACACCGACCAACCAGCACATGATCTTCCTTCTCCTAACACCCCTCAAACTCTCCCACGAAGAGGAGCGCTCGAATGAAAACCAAACAGAGCTGGATCAACTCCGACACCCAAGTTTCCGCCCAAAACCAAGCATCGAATCTTCTCCAAAAATCTGAACCAGAGTTCACCCCTCAAGCTCCAACTAGCAAGAGAGCGCTCGAGTGAAGTTCCTGGAAGTCCCCTACTGAAAACACCACACCAATACCCCCAAAAGATCAGCTAAAACGGCCCGGAAACACACAAAAAACACCGCAGCACACCAAACACTCACCGCAGCACACCAAACACTCCTAGGTAGGAAAATAATAGGGGACTCAAGTTTATTAACGGGAAGACAACAAACAAACACGGAGAAAGCTGGCCTAGCCGACCGCCATAGCCAAAGGCGGCAGCCAGCCGGCCCAAAGAGAGGCCCGGGGAGGAGGTTTTTAGAAAGAGAAGTTATTGCAGAGTAGTTATTTAGAGAATGTGGTTGAGTGTGAAGTTATTGTAGACTATTTTATTTATTTATTTATTATATAAATGTCACATAGCAAAAGTTTCAAGACACCAAAAAAGAGACTCACTTAATATAATGGTATAGATAACCGTTCAAAATACCATAGTTCAGAGTTTCAATTTGTGTAAAAACTACTACTAAAAAAAAACCATAGATTTAACTTTACTCTTTCTGTTTTGTTTTATTTTATTTTGTTTTTATCATAACTTTAATCTTTTTGTTTCTTTTGTTTTCTTCACAAATCTCTCCTTGAAAGAAAAATAAGAGAATCATAAATTAAAAGAGGAGTAATTAGTTGAGACAGTATAAGAAATATATTTGCAAATTCCTGCAAAAATGCACTGAAAAGTGCAGTCCTCCTCCATTAAGGGATCTTTGGGCTTAACCAAAGTTACACACAAAACACTACAAACATGAAGGGATAACTAAATAATTACAGAGTAAAAAGTGAGAAACTAAATCTGGGGAGCCCAATGGCCAAACCAGATGAATCCCATTTGATTGCTTGTAGATAAGATAAATTCACAAAATGGCAGAAGTAAGATGAATCCCATTGACACCAAGCAAGTTAGGTAATTGGGGCGATCTGATCTTGTTGAGACAAGTGAGGAGCATGCCTAAGTACCATCCATGGATTGGTGTTAGGAGGAAGGAGCATAGATCTGCACAAAGGGCAAGTGACCCTACCTTCATCCACCCCCATCTATCCAAGCAATCTCTGTGAAACACATGACTACAGTTGCACAGATCTCTCATCTCATGCCTCCTATTAATGCAATCCCAACACACTGCACAACTCACCTCCTTCTCCACATCTTCATCCTCACCATCTTCTCTTCTTCTCTCCAGGAAATTGCCGAACTGTATTAC
>CM069906.1:29977765-30084436 GCA_036172215.1 Camellia granthamiana | reverse complement strand
CCCCCGTTTGGGAAGTGGGGTTGGCTTTTTGACTTTTTAGTTTTTTTGACTATTTTAGTCTGGGGCTAAAAAGTCTAGTTTGGGAAAGACTTTTTAGTTTTTTTGACTTTTTGGCTTTTTGGTGAGGTGTCTTTATGATAAATTACGGAACTGCCCTTGACTTGTTTTTACATGGCAACTCACCAAAAAAGATGAGCCTCCACCTCAGCAAAGATTCCTGGACCGAATTTGTTTGAACTATTTTTTTTTTTTTTCTTTTGGGTTTGGATTAACCGTTCTTGATTTTTTTTTTTTTATAATTTATTTTTTTTGTCATTTTTCTTTTTTTATACATTAATTATTGATTGTTCTTTAATTTATGTTTTTTTTCCTTATTTTAATTTTAATTTTAATTTTAATTTTAATTTTTAAATAATGTAAATAATCTAAAAAATTTCATGTCAAAAATTTAAATTAAATATTTAAAAAGTATATAAATCGTAAAAATTTAATCAATTTAAATAATAAAAAAATTATTTTAACAACAAAATTTAAATAAATTAAATATTCAAAAAATTTAAATAATTTAAAATGTTAATATTTTAAATTTAAAAACAACTCTACACTCAGGTCGTAACCAAACACATAAAATGAAACTCAATTAATAAATTATTGAGGTAACTCATAACCAAACACATAACTTGAAATTACATACTACTTTCACAACTCTACACTCAAATCATAACCAAACACATAACAAAAAAATTAAAATATTTAAAAATATTTGTATAAAATAGAGTTTGAATTTTTTTTATAAAAAATTTAAATCGTAATATTTAAAATTTAAATTGTAATATTTTAAAATTTAAATCGTAATATTTTAAATTTAAATCATAATATTTATTTTTTGCCTTATTTATTTATTTTTTTTCCATATTTATTTTTATTTATTTTTTTATAAATTAATTATTTATTTTTTGCCTTATTTATTTTTATATTTATTGCCTTATTTAATTACGTGGTGAAGGGTAATTTATGTTTTCATGTTTTTTTTTAAAAAAAAATTCAATGAGCCGTATTTTTGTCGTTATTTTTTTTTAATTTACGATTTTGTCTTTTTTTTATTCACCCACATTAATTTGTTTTTTTTTTTTTAAATATGTAAATCGTAAAAATTTAATCAATTTAAATAATAAAAAAATTATTTTAACAACAAAATTTAAATAATTTAAATATTCAAAAAATTTAAATAATTTTATTTAATTTTATTTTAAATGTTTAAATAATGTAAATAATCTAAAAAATTTACCTTGGCAAAAATTTAAAATAAATATTCAAAAAATTTAAATCGTAAAAATTTAAATAATTTAAATATTCAAAAAATTATTTTAACAAAAAAATTTAAATAATTTAAATATTCAAAAAATTTAAAGAATTTAAAATGTTAATATTTTCAATTTTAAAACAACTCTACACTCAAATCATAACCAAACACATAAAATAAAACTCAATTAATAAATTATTTTTAAAACTCATAACCAAACACATAATTCGAAACTTCATACTACTTTCATAACTCTATACTTAAATCAAAACCAAATACATAACAAAAAAAATAAAATATTTTAAAATATTTTTATAAAAAGAGTTTTTATTTATTTTTATAAAATATTTTAATAAAAAACATTTTTTTATGTTTTTAAATTTTTTTTTTTCCTACTTGCTTTGTCTTTTCCTGGGAAAAGGTCATAAAAAGGGAATTTTTTTTTTTTTTTTTATTTAACTTTTCAGCACCTGAGGCGATGCCCCTCAAATCATGTGGGGGGTACTTTCGTAAATTCAGCTGGCCGTTGATGGTTGCCCAGCAGAACACCCTTTTTTGTCTTCATTTGGCTATTTAAGCCACGTTTGTCGTGTAGCGGCTAATTTAGCCTGAGTTTACCTTCCCAAACGACGCCTTTGGGTTCGGTTTGGCAAGAGTTTTTTTTTTCTTTTTGATTATTTAATGATAAATGATAAAATAAGTTATTTTAATCACAATAAATAAAATATCACATTTAACTTATGATCATTAGACTTTTTTCTTACAAAAAAAAGTTAAAAAAAGTCAAAAAATCAAAAAATTCTTCCCAAATGAAATTTTTTAGCCCAAATTAAAATAGTTAAAAAATTAAAAAGTTAAAAAATCAACCCACTTTCCACACGGAAGCTTAATAGCAACTCCAGAGCCTCTCTAATTTCTCTCTTCCATGACTCCTACGTCACCCGAAAAAGAAGTAATGGTTCAAATTTATTTTTTTAAACAAAAAATTTCAAAACACACTTACATTACGTTAGATTTCATTCTTTTTTTTCTCACTCTCTCCCTCCCTCACACGCACGTCTCACCCCTCTCTCTCATTTCTAATAAAAAATTAAAAAATTTATTTTAATTCTTTTCATTTTATTTTTATAATATATATATAATTTTTAATATAAAATTTTAATTTTATAAAATTAATATCAGTAAAAATATATCTTTAAAATGAGATTAATATTAAATATATTTAATAAAAATTTAAAATAAATAAAAATCAGTTACTATGTTTAGTTATGTTTTCAAATTATTATTTTTTAAATATAAAAATTAATTTGATGAAGTAAACACACAAAAATCATATATTTTTGAAATTTTCAAAAACAATCTTTATTTCCCAAAAAGAAAACCGTACGAAAATAATGACTTTTAATTTAATTTTATTAACCAAACGAGTTTATAATTTTTTTTAAAAGAAATAAAAAAATATAATGTATTTGATTTACACTTATGCACAGATTGAATTTGTGCTTTAAAGAAAATAAAAAATTTACACATATGCATAGATTGGATTTGTGTGTTTTTTTATTTCCTTTAAAAAAAATTATAAACTCGTTTGGTTAATAAAATTAAATTAAAAGTCATTATTTTCATATGATTTTTTTTTAGAATGAAGATTGTTTTTGAAAATTTCAAAAATATATGATTTTTGTGTGTTTATTTTCATCAAAATAATTTTTACATTTTTAAATTAATAATTTAAAAACATAACCGAACATAGTAATTACTCTTTATTTATTTTAATTTTTTATTAAATATATTTAATATTAGCCTCGTTTTAAAAGTATATTTTTTATGACATTAATTTTACAAAAATTAAAATTTTATATTAAAATTATATATATATTATGAAATAAAATGAAAATGAATAAAATATTTTTTTAAATTTTTTATGAGAAATGTGATTGGTAGAGAGAGAGTGAGGTGTGCACTTTTTTTTTTGTTTAAAGAAACAACAGTAATGATTTAGAGCTCTAAATATTGAGCTTTAAATACACCGAGGTGGAAATGAAAAAAAAAAAATTTTAAGACACAGCACACGCTGTAACAGTGGATAAAACTCACTACTAAATCACTAGTAACACCTCTAATTATAGGTCTCAAGCTTTATTCAATAAACAAATATCTATTCATTTTCTTGAGGGTGGCGTGCCTCTATATGAGCCGTCCCTCTCAAGAAACAAATATATATTCATTTCTTTGAGGGTGGCGCGCCTCTATATGAGCCGTCCCTTTCAGGAGTCACCGAAGAGAGAGACTGAAGAGGGTCTGGCGGTGGCTTTGATGCGGAAAGGCGAGGAAGATGAGTGAGACAGAAGGAGGAAGATACCATCGTGCGGTCAAACATGGCCAAACTGTGCAAACATTTCTGCCAAAGAAATTAATCTATGTTTCTGATTTGGAACAGCAAGTTAAATTGAAGAACAAAAATGTCATAATTAGAACTAGCGGTGGGGGGACACGATGTGTGTGCAAATTAAAAAATATATATATTATTTAAAAAAAAATGATTATACATTACAAATTTCTTTTAAAAAAAATAGCGAACACTTACAATTTTAATATAAACAAAAAATATTAGTAATTCTTAGAAAAATAGTACTCTTTTTAAAAATTATAAATCCAAGATTCTTAGAATATTTATAGTTAAATAGATTTGATATACCCAAAGAAATATAAACAATTACATTGAATTGTTTTTGATATAAACGAAGTAAAATAATAATCAAATTTTTTGCCTAAGGAACTTGATAATATAATGAAACTTTTGGAATATATTGAAATTTAAAAATATTCTGAATATCTATTTCTTTCTCATTCTTTTTTCTAAAATAAAAAAACTTTTGGAATATATTTTTAACTTACTATTCTCATTCATCCAAGAATTACGAGATTTTTTTGTTTATTATTATTATTATTATTATTATTTGTGTTTCAAAAAATGTTTAAGAACATCCTCATTTTTATTTTTATTTTTTGTGTGTGCAATTTTTTTTTCTTTTTTTTGAAAAGTTTGAATACTACTTTTTTAGAAACAATTTAGAAATTGAAAAATAGTTTGCCTAACTTTAAAAAAAGATTAAAAAACAAAAAGATAGAAAGAAAAAAAATTGAACACACAATGAGTAAAACCTTCATTTCTACTTTTTTTGTTTTCTTTTTCTGACTTCTCTATTAACTTGTTAAATCAATATACAAAAAGAATCAAAGAGCTTTTCTTCTTAAGAATACAAAGTCATAATTTTTTTTTTATATATTTAAAATGTATAAAATCAAATTTATATAAAAAAATAAATTTATACTTAGAATGATAACCTATATAATTTAAATTCAAGTTTGTATTGTAAAATTGGCATCTATCTACACTATGTATAAAGCATCTAATATATGTGTGCACAAAATCTATAAACAAAGAAAATAAAAATATATTCACAAAATCTATGCAGTTAATTTTATTTTTTTGTATTTTTTTAATCAACGTAATGAAGAAAATGAAAATGGAGTTTTTATTTTATTTTATTTTTGCAACATAAAGAAGAAATAAAAAACTATTAAAGAATTACAGAATTTATACAAACAAATAAAATACATATTACATATTTATTTCTTAAATTTCTTTGTCCCATAAATATGGGTCACTATTTATCTATTTTTCATGGACGTTGAGTTAATTGTCCGATGGGTTTGATGCAGTTGTTGTAGTGATAGAGCTGGTTCATTATTTCACAGTAATTTGGTTGATTAACTCAATTTCTCATACGAACTATTGGTGGATATTAAAATTAAATATATATATATATATTATCTACACTACTATAAAAATCCAGAACACCTTTTTTTTTACTCAATCAAAGAAAAAAATAAATAAATATTGATTGGTAACTACTTGAAAAGTCAACACAAAGTTGGAAAATAATCTAGAAAAATAAATAAATTATGTATATAAGTTTTTGAACTGGAGTTATGCATATAAGTTGTAAGACAACTTTTGGAGAGAGAGAGAACAAAAAATTTTTTGCATAAATTTGTGTAAAATAACCTGGGAAAAAAAACATGAATACAAATTCTATGAATGTAAATTCTACATAATGACTCACCAAATGGCTAACTCTTGTATGAGTCTGCACTGTGGGCATCTTCAACATACTCAATCTCCTTCTTTGAAAAAATCAAAATGTAAAAAAATAAAAATAAAAATAAAAATAAAAATAAAAAAATGTAACAGAATGATGGTAAAAGGAGAGGAAGAAAAAAAAAATTGAACAAAATTTATACCAAAAACAAATCAAATAAACAAAAGTTTCAATCATTGATAATATAAAATTTGAAAACTCGTAGATCACTTACCATCAAAAAAGAAACAAAAGATAATTTTTTACTAGTTTGTACTTTCTTTGTCATAATTGTATCAAACAATTTTGTACTTTCTTTAAAAGAGAAAACCATTGTAGAAAGAGAGGAAGAAAGAAAAAAATAAAAAAGAAAAATTGTAAAAGTGAGTTATTGGAGTAGAGAAGTTTTTTTTTTTTTTTTGGATCAGCAAAGAAAATTTTCATTTAACAGCATGAAATTAAAAGTACAGGAAGATGACATGCATCGAGAGAGATTCGGAAAGTACAAAATACCCCTACTACTGCTACTCGCATCCATACAACCAACCCCTTAGCCTCTCGATTTTTTTTTTTCTTAAAATAAATACATAAAAAAAGTTAAGAAGGACTTAATTAGAAAATAAAGAGATGAATCTCCACATAATCAACCCACCAAAACACCCAAAACAAACTAAACTCAACTAACTAGCCCACTCCCAAGCTGCCGAACCACCCAAGCTAAAGTCAAATCAGCACCCACTCTGCCAAGACCACACCTCTGAAGCTGCCCACGCCCCACGCCTATGCTGCCCTCACCACCCTATGCTGCAGCCCACGCCTATTGCTCACGCCACCCCTAAGTAGTTGCCAACTCCCAACTCCCAACTCCCAAAGCCCACACCGCCAAAGCTACTGCTTGACCGGCCAACCACACCTAAGCTGCTAATCCACAGTCACCACCGGCAAACTCCCCTACTGGACCTTGACATTTCAGCTCCAACATTGCAGCTCAAACATTGCAGATCATCACCCACATTGCAGCTCCAAATAGTACAGATCAACACCCACATTAACTCCCAACATTAACTCACCCACAGAAGATCTCCCAACCGTTCTTCTTACTCACTGCCAAACTGCTGGGACACCAACCACTGGGAATCCAAACACCGACCAACCAGCACATCATCTTCCTTCTCCTAACACCCCTCAAACTCTCCCACGAAGAGGAGCGCTCGAATGAAAGCCAGACAGAGCTGGATCAACTCCGACACCCAAGTTTCCGCCCAAACCAAGCATCGAATCTTCTCCAAAAATCTGAACCAGAGTTCACTCCTCAAGCTCCAACTCGCAAGAGAGCGCTCCAGTGAAGTTCCTGGAAGTCCCCTACTGAAAACACCACACCAATACCCCCAAAAGATCAGCTAAAACGGCCCGGAAACACCAACAAAAAACACCGCAGCACACCAAACACTCACCGCAGCACACCAAACACTCCTAGGTGGGAAAATAATAGGGGACTCAAGTTTATTAACGGGAAGACAACAAACAAACACGGAGAAAGCTGGCCTAGCCGACCGCCATAGCCAAAGGCGGCGGCCAGCCGGCCCAAAGAGAGGCCCGGGGAGGAGGTTTTTAGAAAGAGAAGTTATTGCAGAGTAGTTATTTAGAGAATGTGGTTGAGTGTGAAGTTATTGTAGACTATTTTATTTATTTATTTATTGTATTAATGTCACATAGCAAAAGTTTCAAGACACCAAAAAAGAGACTCACTTAATATAATGGTATAGAAAACCGTTCAAAATACCATAGTTCAGAGTTTCAATTTGTGAAAAAACTACTACTAAAAAAAAACCATAGATTTAACTTTACTCTTTCTGTTTTGTTTTATTTTATTTAGTTTTTATCATAACTTTAATCTTTTTGTTTCTTTTGTTTGCTTCACAAATCTCTCCTTGAAAGAAAAATAAGAGAATCATAAATTAAAAGAGGAGTAATTAGTTGAGACAGTATAAGAAATATATTTGCAAATTCCTGCAAAAATGCACTGAAAAGTGCAGTCCTCCTCCATTAAGGGATCTTTGGGCTTAACCAAAGTTACACACAAAACACTACAAACATGAAGGGATAACTAAATAATTACAGAGTAAAAAGTGAGAAACTAAATCTGAGGAGCCCAATGGCCAAACCAGATGAATCCCATTTGATTGCTTGTAGATAAGATAAATCCACAAAATGGCAGAAGTAAGATGAATCCCATTGACACCAAGCAAGTTAGGTAATTGGGGCGATCTGATCTTGTTGAGACAAGTGAGGAGCATGCCTAAGTACCATCCATGGATTGGTGTTAGGAGGAAGGAGCATAGATCTGCACAAAGGGCAAGTGACCCTACCTTCATCCACCCATCTATCCAAGCAATCTCTGTGAAACACATGACTACAGTTGCACAGATCTCTCATCTCATGCCTCCTATTAATGCAATCCCAACACACTGCACAACTCACCTCCTTCTCCACATCTTCATCCTCACCATCTTCTCTTCTTCTCTCCAGGAAATTGCCGAACTGTATTACGGGTATCTGCTTCTTGATGAATGCTGTTACGAGGGGAACTGGGACTGGGACCGGAACTAGTGATGACCAATCCAACATGAGCACATAATTGTTGTTGTTGGCTGTGGCTGTGGTGGTATTGTTAAGCTCCCCTGAATAAAAGTCCTCTTCTTGTGGTTTAGACAGACCCAGCCGAGTGAGTATCACAATAAACATGTATTTGAGTTGGCTTAGCATGTTTACCAGCAATCTCACAGAAGTTATGGCCTTTGACATCTTTATGGCACCACAAAAGAGAAATCCACACCAATTTGAGAGAGAGAGAGAGAGAGAGAGAGAGGTGGGTTGATGGTGGGTGGAAAGACGAATAAGAGAGAATGGTACTATGTGTATGTGTATGGCTGAGCTCGAGTCCTAGGAAATATGAAGAAGAAAAAAGAAAACGGATAAACAACGCACAACCGAGGTAATAATTTAGGTTTGGTTTTTATATTCACGTCTCTTTAGTTGCCAGGTTGTTACGTCTTGTTTTGTTTTCTAAAGCCTAAATTATCAACTTCAAAGTCTTTTTTGTTTGAATTTTGTAAACTTCTCCTCATTGGAATAGATGTTAAAAGAAGTTTTACAACATGGAGGAAGATTCCCTCTTGTCCTCATTATAATTTGGATTAGAGGGTACTGTTTGAGTATGTAAAGTTGATTATGAATCCGTTTTAATAATTTAAATTATTTATTTTATTGAATATTTTGCGAATTGCATTCAAAAAAAAAAAAAAAAAACAATAGATTGATTCGATAATCATAAGTTATTTGATTTATCACGTTTGTCTTCAAAACAAAAAAATTGAAAATTACGTTTTAAAAAAATAAATCATCTATTATTTTGGTAACGCGATAAATTGTATAGATTACGATTATTAGATCGATTTAATTTTTGTGTGTATAATATACATAAAGTGTCTAATAAAATAAACAATTCAAATTATTAAAATGAAATTAATGAATCCCATGAGCCCAAACAGTATCTTCCAACATAGAACTGCCTCTTTAAAATACCATATATATATATATTTTTTTTGTAGGAATTGAATCCTCTCTGGTTAAGATATTTAATGGGATTTTTGGTTAAAAACCCTCCTCATTGGACCTATTTTGTGTCCAACCCATGGAATAAAACAATGACCCCAAAAGCCCCTCAATTAAAAAAATATAATGAATTGACTGAAATGTCCTTCCATATAAGTGATGAAATATGAAACAATTCCACCGTTTCTCTTCCCTCACTCTGTTTCATCGATTGACAACCCTCGTCTGAATATTCTCATTCGAAAACCTTAGCATCGATTGAAAACCCTTCTCTGAGTCTCATTACTCTCGCTCTCTAGAGCTACTTTGTCTTTTTACCCCTAGAACGTTACAGGTTCGTCGCTTGCGCTCTAATCGAACTCTGCATTACGCTTTACTCTCTCTCTCTTAGACATACATTTTGCAGGTGATTTTCCCTTTCTGCTGGTTTTTTGATATTATGAAGTTTGTCTGGGTTTGTTTTCATTTTGCGAGTGGGGTATGAGATTACGTTGGCATGGTATGGGATGGGATTGTAAGGCTGCTAAGGATTTTTTTTCTTTTTTTTTTTTCATTGTTGCATTAGGGTGAGTAGAGTTTGGGATTTTAGGTTACACTAAGAATCATTTGTTCTAAAATTTTTATCACTATCTTAAAATACTTTAAATTACTAAATCATGTGAGAATGTTAAGGTTTAAAAATTTTGAAAACTAATTTAGGTATTTCAGAATGGTGTATGCAGTTTTGCTTCAATTTCGTTGCTTTGATTTCTATAGTATTTTGGCCCTGCAATTTCAATGCTTTCAATTTCACTTGCTTCATGAATTTTTTAGAGTAAAATTTTACTTCCAACTAGAGTAAAATTTTACTTACAATGAGAGTAAAGTTTTACTTTAACTCTAGTCTTTACTCATCACATAAATGTGCATATCAATTTGTATATATATATGTGTGTGTGTGTGTGTATTTATGTATATGAATGTGATTGTCGTTTCGTCATTTCTCTGATTTTGGTTTGAATGTGAATTGTACATGTTAATTTCAGAACTATGTTGCGTATAGTCAAAATTGAGACAAGGTTTTCTTGATTCTTGGTTCTATAAATTTTGTATGTGTTTTTGGTTTATTTCCTAGGGTATTGTTCAGAGTAAAATTTTACTTCCAATCAGAGTAAAATTTTACTTTCCATAAAAGTAAAGTTTTACTACCAAACAGAGTAAAACTTTACTGTCTCATTACAATGCTTGTACATTTCTTTAGTGCTTATTTGTTTTGTCACTTTGTTGTTTAAAGTAAAATGTTACATTGTTGATATAGGGAAACTTTTTACTGTTTTAAAATGGTTGTTACAAGAATCAAATGTGGTAATGATGATGATGATGATGATTTTGAAGTTCCACCAACAGCTATACAAAAGAAGAAAGTCCCTAAAAAAAAAAAAGCAAAAGTAGTAAAGAAGTTCAATCCAATGCTAGTGATGATGAAGGCTGTAATGAAAACAATCCAATGCCTTCAACAACAAAACCTTCGAAGTTGAATATTGTACGCGGGGTACGGGAGAGTGAGAACTATGTGAAACAATATAGGTCAAATATTGTTTCACTGATAAACCTAATGCGAGACACGAGGTTCATTGAAAGACATATTACTACCCTCAAGAGAACACCTTTTGGGATGTTGTTTAAATCTTTTTGGAAGAAAGAAGATGTGGTGTTAAAGAAGTTCAAGAAAGTTGATGATAATGTCATGGATGTGATCAAATGTTATGATTTTCATGCAAAGAGATTTAAGCTTGGGGGGAAAACGTGTGACATACGGGACAGTGACGTTACTTTTATTTTTGGGATAAAATCGGGAACGAAAAAAGTAGACATCTCATATGGGAAGAAACAAGAATCAGCTTTTGTGCAGAGAAGGTTTCGTAATATGTCAAGAATATCCGTAAAAAGTTTACGAGAGGCATTAGGAGATGCATTGGAAGGCACAACGACAGTTGATGTTGAGGATGTTGCCCAAATAATGTGTTTGTTTGTTGTGGCAACTTTGCTATTACCAACAACTGGTCTGACAGTTGGATGGGATTTTGTCGCCCTTGTAGAAGATTTGGAAATGATGAATTCATATGCATGGTCGACTGTAGTTGCATCCACGTTGACTACTTCAATCCATTCTTCATTAGGAAGTCCTGAAAATGTAACTGGATGTGTACTTCTTCTTTTGGTAAGTAAATTGAACTACTTGAAATATTATGGAATCTATCTTTAGAGAATTAACTAATTTCGATTTTGTATTTTATAGTACTGGTTATGTGAGCATACTACCCTCATTCAACCTCAAAGAAAAAATTTGTGTCCAAGACTCCTTCGATGGGACTTATCAACATTGAGGAAAAAGCTAATGAAGAGGTCATTGCAAACACTAAAGTCCGAAGAGGTATCATTTTCCAAACTTAGCCTTACTGGTTCATTTTGCTTAAAATTATACTTACATAATAAAACTTACACTTGAACAGAGTAAAAGTTTACTTAAAATTTGAGTAAAAGTTTACTTATAATCAGAGTAAATTTTTACTTTGAAACAGAGTAAAATTTTACTTACTCTTGAATAGAGTATATGTTTACTTACAATCAGAGTAAACTTTTACTTTGAAACAGAGTAAAATTTTACTTACCCTTGAACAGAGTAAAAGTTTACTTATTATCAAAGTAAAAGTTTAATTAGAATCAGAGTAAATTTTTACTTAGAATCAGAATAAAATTTTACTTACTCTTGAATAGAGTAAAAGTTTACTTACAATCAAAGTAAACTTTTACTTACAATCAGAGAAAAATTTTACTTACTCTTGAACAGAGTAAAAGTTTACTTTAAATCAGAGTAAAAGTTTAGTTACAATCAGAGTAAACTTTTACTTACTCTTGAACAGAGTAAAAGTTTACTTAAAATTAGAGTAAAAGTTTACTTACAATTAGAGTACACTTTTTACTTTGAAACAGAGTAAAATTTTACTTTGGTGGTTAAAGTTTGCTTCATTGCTGACTTCTTTTCTTTTTCTATTTTTCAAATGTAGGTAAATCACGATAAACTGAAGCCCATTTCCAGAGAAGAAATGGATCTCATTCGCAATGATGAGAAAGAAGATGCATTGGACATGGAGGAAAATTTGGAGACTAAAGAAGATGAAGATCACGTAGCTGAAGCTTTAGGAGATGATCAACCTTTGAAGGGCTTCATTGATCTTGGGAAATTAAAACGAGTTCAAAAAGAAAACAAGAGGCTGAAAAGTGAGAATATAGCATTGGTTGAAGAACTGAAGAAAATGAGGGAAACAATGCAAAAAATACAAGAGGATCAAGAGGCAAAAACAAAAGAAATGATAGAAAAGATGAGCAGCACGGAGAAAGAAATGGAGAAACTGAGAAAGGAGTTTGAAGTACTCGAATATGAAAATAAACAATTGGTTGAACAGATTGAAGAAAATGCAGTTCATGCGGCTACGCAAGCTTTTGCTTCTAAAGAAATGCTACGTACTAAAGGAGTAGAACAAGAGCAAAACTTTGGGATTCAAACTACATTGAAAGAAACACCTATAGTCATAGAGCCATTGCAAACATCCATGGTCAAGAAAATCAAAATCAAGGCGAGGAAGAAAAAAGCGATGTCTGATTTTGAATGTGAGCCAAGAGAGGCAAAGAAAAAAAAATCACAAAACAAGCAATTGAAGTGATATCAAATGAAGTAATTTGTGTTGACAACTTGCCTCTAAGCCAACCAAAGCCAGTTGAAAGGGTTTTGTTTCCAGATAAGGCTGCAATATGCAAATTGCTTGATGAGAATGATAAGTGTCTACTGAACAAGATTTACAATTTAGAAATCACATAGTAAGACCATTTTAATTTTATTAAACAGATTTTTACTGTTATCAAACTACGTGTTAATCAACATTTTTTTTACCTTATGACTAGTGCAATCATATGGTTCGGCATAGGAAATGGAGTATATGTTACATTGCATGATGTGGATGCAATTCTGAGAGATGATGATACTGTAAATAATGTAAGTGGCCATACAATTTTCAATAACTAGTGTTCATTTCAATAACTAAAAATAGTTCATTTTATAAACATATATTTAATTGATTTTTGTTTTTGTTGATCATTGACAGCTTTGTAGAAATGTTTCAAATTGAGCAACAAGCGAGCAAGCCAGAAAAGAATAAGTCATTTTTTTTCTCAAGCCTTTGTTGGGTAAGCCATCAATTTGTGTTTAGTTTGAATTGATAAAATTTTACTGTGATTTAGTGTAACATTGTACTATAGTTTAAAGTTAATTTTTACTATTTGGTTTGCCAAAGATTGACAACTCATACAGTGTGTCACCAACACAACTTGAGACATGACACACTTATATGATTAAATGTAGTCGCTAGTGAAATGGGGTTATGGAGATTTGAGAAATCATTTAATTGACCAAGTGCTTGAGCAAGATTTGAGTGGATACAGATACCTCCACTTTTGCATGAACTCCAATGGGAACAAAAAGGAAGAAAAACCCTATCACTGGACACTTCTTGTATTTGACATTGAATGTGATGAGTGGAGACATTACAATTCTTTAAGGCCAAGAGACAACAGAGAAGATCTTTACCTTAAGGATTCAAAAAAGATTGTAAGTGCTTTGCATTATATTAACAGTACTTTTTTGTTGTGTTTTATTCTTGAATTTAATCGTGACCAAACAATTATGCAATGATGTTAGATAACATATGTGGAGAACAAGTTGGCCAACAAAACGAAGAGAGGTAGAAGAAAGTTTGCAAACTTGGTTTCAGTGAAAGATAGTCCACAACAACGCCCAACATCGTAAGTATTTTACGCTACTATTACATGCTTGAATTGGTAGTTTTCAAATTTGACTAAATCTAACAAGATATTGATTTTTATTAACAGTGTTGATTGCGGAATTATTGTATGTTATATCATGCACCAAATCATAAGAGATGAGCCTATTGTAAATTCTATGAAAGATGATGAAATTAACAATTTCTGAGCGTCAATAGTGTATCAGTTTTTGAATGATTATCCAAAAGCATGGAGTGAGGAACAATTCAACCTCAAAAAAAAAAAAAAAAAAAAAAAAAAGGGCAAGAGTTAAGACCTCAAGGATGACAATGTGGACAACTTTTGGGGAACTACTGTGAATGATGTATGTAATTTCGGTTTATGTAAATGAAAGAATGATGAAAAAGTAATTGTAAGCGAAAGAATACTAAAAGAGTATTAGATAGTACATGCTATGTCTATTGTTCTAGTAAAATTTATTATTGTTTGATGATTAATATATTATTATAGCAATATATTGTTTTGACTAGGAATGAACGTTGTTATGGATAAAATACAATGATACAGGTTATACTTGTGTATCTTTGATGGTATATGTAGTTGTGTTGTTAAATTATTTTTGTACAAAGATTGCATGATGATCATCAGGGGAGTTTGTATATTGTGGTAAATTTTGTTGCATCAAGGGAGTTTGTGTATTATGGTAAATTTTGTTGTAGGTTGGAAATGTTTTTCTAAGGGGCTAACATACTGTCTGAAATAAAGTAAAATTTTACTCTGAAATAAAGTAAAATTTTACTTTACTCTGAAATATGAGTAAATTGTTACCCTATGAATCTAAAAGTAATATTTTACTCTGCATAAAAGTAAAATTTTACTCTGAAATAAGAGTAAAATGTTACAAAAAGAATCTAAAAGTAATATTTTATTCTGCATAAAAGTAAAATTTTACTCTAAAACAAGAATAAAATGTTACACTCTGAATCTAAGAGTTAAATGTTACAGCCAGAATTTAAATAAAATTTTACTCTGTATAAAAGTAAAATTTTACTCTGAAAAACGAGTAAATTGTTATACTTTACACAAAAGTAAAATTTTACTCTTAAAAATGAGTAAAATTCTACACTCTGAATCTAAAAATAAAATTTTACTCTAAAAAACGAGTAAAATGTTAGATTCTGAATCTAAAGGTAAAATGTTACTCTGCACAAAAGTAAATTTTACCCTCTATAAAAATAAAATTTTACTCTGAAATAAGGTAAAATTTTAATCTAAAAGTAACATTTTACTCTGAAATAAAGTTAAATTTTACTGTGAAACCACAAGCTCATCACACCCATAGACAACCATTCAACAACATAGTAAATTTGTACTTTGAAAGGCAGTAAAGTTTACTTTCATGTGAATGATGGCAATGTTTTACTCTGGAAAAAGTAAAATTTTACTCTGCAATAAAGTAAAAGTTTACTCTGAAACACTGAAAAATTTTACTTTGAAAGCACAGGCTGAGCACAACCATTTCAAACCTTCACACTTACTGAATAGACTCCATTATAAGTTCATTTACATGAAACTTATTTAACCACATTAAAAAAATATATTAAAATTTCAAACTCAACCACAAAGCAAATCAGAAACTTGAACAAACAACCATTCAAGAACATAGTAAAAATGTCTTTTATTGTAATGTCTCCTTACAAATCTAGTCTAAAATACTAGACTATTATTGCTATGGACTATTTATTGCAGAAGAACTGCATTATTTTCATACTTCTATTACAAAATCAATAATGTCTTTCACGGCAATGTCTCCTTGCAAATCTTTCTATTATGACCGTACTTCTGGCATCTACCACACTGTACTCGTCTTATCTTCTCACCCCTAGATAGAATCCTATTCTTCCTTGGCCTACCAGGTGGCTTCTTACAAATTGGAGGAAGGACAACAAGATCATCCATAGCTACAAGAGGTTTCTCAACAGTGGGTATTCGATAAACGGACTCAGCATAGTAAGCTTTGAACTTGCTAGTCTAATAAAATAGTTCCACATATGCATACAAATCACCTCCGCTCTTTTGGATAGCGGTCGCCGCGAGAGCACAAAGAAATCCATTCAATTGCCATTGGTAACATGAGCAAGTTCTATTCAAGAGGTCAACACTAACCGATGGCCGGGATTGAACCTCAAAAACATGATCACTTGAACGACTAACTAAGCAAGTTCTTCCACTTTTAAGAGCATTTACTAATGTTGAATCCATCTCTGGACAAAGAAAAGTATTCCATTTCTTAACTTGTTCTCTCCTTCTCGACATCAAATCCATGATCTTCAACCTAATTGAATCAATCATCTTCGTAGTGGGCAAATGACGAGCTTGATGGATCCATGAATTGAAAGACTCTACAACATTCGAGTGCATTTCACCATATTTTTGTCCTTTAAAATATGCATTAGTCCACTTGTCATAGGGCAAATTGGATAGAAACCTACAAACGATCCCTTTTCCCTCATCTTGTAATTCTTTCAAGCACTGATTAAAACATTCCACTTTTGAAGCATAAGCACATGAAGAAAACAAAAAAACTATTCTACTCCTGAAAGTATTGCTGAAACTTGGACTGGAGAACCTATCCCTCAAATTGGCCTTCAAGTATTGGAGACAAAAATAGTAGTAAGCAGTAGATAAAACCTTGGGTAAAGCCTCCAAAAGTCCTGTGTTCCGATCATATATGAAGGTAATTGGTCTTTCATCCAACAATATATTCGATAAATGCATAAAAAACCATTCCCAACTGTCTGTAGTCTCTGTATCGACAATTGCCATTGCAAAAGGGAAAAAACTTGAAAAATAACATTTTACAATTAGTAAGTATATTAAACGAAAATGACAAATATAGTAAATTTTTACTCTAAATAACAGTAACATGTTACTTTGAAAATAAGTAACATGTTACTTTAAGAATAAGTAACTTGTTACTTTTGAATAAACTATAGTAATATCTACCTTGATTCCTATCATTCGATGTAGCTGTTAACAAGGTGCCTTTATATTTCCCCTTCAGAAAAGTTCCATCGATAAACATTAGAGGACGACAATGCCTAAACCCTTGAATGGAAGCATTAAATGCAACAAAAAACCTCTTGAACCGTCCACTTTGATGGTTATAATCAAGATGCAAATAGCTACTAGGATTTGTGCTCATCACAATATCCATATAACATCGAATCTCATCATAAGACATAGAGAAATCTCCAAAAGTAGTAGTCCTAGCTTTCTCAACTCCCAAGAAAGCGTGATTGTACATAATGGTGAGCCCGTATTGATCTGTAAATTGGCGCACAACATCAATTGGGCGAGTTTGGAGATTCCCACGAACTTCATTAACAATCAAACTTGCAACCAAATTTGAACTCATCCTTGAGTTTTTAGAAGTACAAACTGCAGCTCCACAAGTATGCTCATCATGTAGAGTCCTAATGTAGAAAAAATTATTAGCACTTTCTAGAGATGCATGTACTCGCCATAAACAAGCTTTGGACTCCCGCATTGAACACACAGCAGTGACCTGACACTTCTCATTCTTCACATACACAAACTCAAATCCTATCTCAATGGCATATTTACATAATGCAGTCTGAAAATCCTTTGCACCTCCAATAAATCTTTGACCTACATGAGTAATTCCATTCACCCATCCACAAGATAATAAAGTCCTTTCTTCATGTTGACAAAACATAGGGAGTAAATCCATTTCATCATCAGTAATGTTGGATCCACTAGCATCCCCTGATTCTCCAACTCCATGTTTTTCATTTGAAATGCCTATTTCAGTAATAGTCACATCAACCCGGTCAACACCAAGGGGATAAACAAGCGACAACATATTCTGAAAATCAGAATCATCATCAATCATGCATTGCGAATGTCCAGGCAAACAATATGATAACAGTATGCAACCACTACTGTCAAACTTCTTCAATTTACAACTTAAGAAATCAGTTAAATCCTTCAACGTGCAGTTTGACACGACCTTGAACACAATGGTACAATCACCATACTTGTATAACAACATAAGAGGTGGAACCATTTTACAAATCTATAATCAATTAACAGTAAAAATTTACTGTCAATCAAAGTAAAATTTTACTGTTACTATCAAAGTAAAATTTTACTATCATTACAAGTCCAAAAGTCAATTTGTGTTTAGTTTGAATTGATAAAATTTTACTGTGGTTTAGTGTAACATTATACTATATTTTAGAGTTAATTTTTACTATTTGGTTTGCCAAAGATTGACGACTCATACAGTGTGTCACCAACACAACTTGAGACATGAATCTAAAAGTAAAATTTTACTCTGCATAAAAGTAAAATTTTACTCTGAAATAAGAGTAAAATGTTACAGAAAGAATTTAAAAGTAAAATTTACTCTGCATAAAAGTAAATTTTTACTCTGAAATAAGAATAAAATGTTACATTTTGAATTTAAGAGTAAAATGTTATCCCCCCTGAATTTAAAAGTAAAATTTTACTCTGTATAAAAGTAAAATTTTACTCTGAATAAAAGTAAAATGTTACACTCTGAATCTAAAAGTAAAATTTTACTCTGAAAAACGAGTAAAATGTTACATTCTGAATCTAAGAGTAAAATTTTACTCTGTACAAAAGTAAAATTTTACTCTGTATAAAAGTAAAATTTAACTCTGAAAAACAAGTAAAATGTTACTCTGAATCTAAAAGTAAAATGTTACTCTGCACAAAAGTAAAAAATTTTACTCTAACATAAGGTAAAATTTTAATCTAAAAGTAACATTTTACTCTGAAATAAAGTAAAATTTTACTATGAAACCATAGGCTCATCACACCCATAGACAACTATTCAACAACATAGTAAATTTGTACTTTATAGAAATGGTATTATTTGCAGACAATGAACTTGTTTGGTGCAATTTTTTGCTAGTTAAAAATTGATAACTAAAACACATAAGCTAAATAACATATCTCCCATATCTTCTCAATAATCAAAATTTTTGCTTATCTAAGCTATTTTTACCTAAGCAAAAGTTGCAACAAACATGATCAACGTCAGCGGAGGTAGTGTTTGTGACAGCTGAAATGTTTGGCAATGACCACCTCTTGACAGTAAAATTTTATTGTCATTCTAACACCAGAGTAAAATTTTACTCTCATTCTAAACAGAGCACTTACCAGAGTAAAATTTTACTCTAATTTTCTCAAACAAAAAATAGAGCAATAGAACCAGAGTAAAATTTTACTCTCATTCTCTGAAACAAAAAAACAGAGCAATAGAACCAGAGTAAAATTTTACTCTGATTCTGTCAAATGAAATTAGATCAAACACAACAAAAATAAATCAAAAAAATAAAAAATAAAAAATAAATTTAATCAACAAATCAACATACCTAATTGAGAAGCAAAACTTCTAAAACTTGATCAACAGTTACAAATCTTAATGAAACTCTCGTTTAATTGAGAGTGTTGATCATCTATTGTTGACCAAGTGAGAGATCTTCGGCTGCGAGATCTTCAAATTTGGAGATCGTCTTCATCGATTTCGTTCCTGATTTCGTTCTTATGAGATTTTCAGGTCAGATTTCAAATGTTTCAAATGTATGATACGTATATATAGAAGGGCAATATTGTGATAAAAAAAAATAGAAATTATAAAATGTCCTTATTAAACTAAACATTTCCTATTCAGGGGCTTTTTGAAAGAAAATTGATTGAGTTATCCTTTACCCTAATAAAAAGACCCAAAAAGGGGGTTTCACCAAAAATCTCATTTTAATTAGATGGTCTAGTTGAATCCACTATGGGCTCATTTTGGACTCGCTTCAATAATTTAGGTTGTTCATTTTGTAGAGCCCTCCGAAAAAATCATGCATACCAAAAATTAAATATATCAAACATTGAGAGCTACTCAATCGAATAGCATTTGTCTAAAAAATAATTAATAGAGATTGGGAGCCACTCAATCGGATCACATTTGTTTGAAAATAACTAACAGACTACTTTCAAAATTATGTTATCCGTTAATTAATTTTCAAACAACTGTGTTCTGATCGAGTGGCTCTCAATATCCAATCGACCTAATTTTTGATATGCATGATCTTCTCAGAAGATCTTATAAAATAAACAGTTTGAATTATTGAAATGCATCCAAAATAGATCCAAAGTGGTTTGGCGTAGACGGACCGATTGAATATCCCAACTGGAGATAATCAAACTCCATTTTTTTAGATCTTTCTTAGTATGTGTTTTAAGTATATAATCAATTTTTTATTTATCAAATTCAAATTTTTATTGAAAATATTATTTAAAAAATATATAATTATCTTTTCAAAATATAATTTTAAAAAAATAATAATAATATTGTTTATTAGTTACATGTCTTTTGTGAAGTCTTTGGTCCTATTTTGTGGAATTTTTTTTAAATTAAAATTTGACAATCAGAAAGTAAAAATTAAAAGTATCACTTTCATAACTTTTAAATAATCAATTTTTTTGAACTTATTTAAATTATTTTTATCTAATAAATTTTAAGTAAATATTATATAAAATAATGAGGAATTTACGTATATGTCTTAATAAGTGGATTTATTGTCCAATAGGTCTTATGATAATTAATGACATTTTTCATTAAACACTATTAACAAATGTCACTAATTTTTAATTTTTAGCGACAATATGAAAAATTTGTCACAAAAAAATATCATTACTTATAAGTTTTAACGACAGTTTAAAAAAATCGTCACAAAAAAGTGTCATTAATTCACAACTTTTAGCACAATTTAAAAAGTTCGTAAAAAAAAATCACTAATTGTAAGTTTTAGTGACAATTTATGAAAATCATAACAACAAAAAGTCAATAATTGTCAATTTTTAATGACATCTATAAAAAATTATCATAAAAAAATTATTTTTAATAACGATTTTATTAAAATTAATTTTCAATAAAACTTTATGAAAATTAAATATAACTGTTAACATCTATTAATAATTTACCCTAAAATAATCTTATATAAACGCTTAAATTAAAACTGTCATCAATCCATCCACGACTTCTATACCTAGAAACTTGTCTGACTTCTATACTTGGAAACTTGTCTGACGTCAATAATGTCACCCTTTTTGGTTCAAGAAAAACAAAACCCATTGATGTCACCTTAGGCTCGCTCGACAGAATTATAGGGTAGTGGTAGGCCTGATTTGGTATATAATTTAAAAATCAAAAACTATTAACAAAATTAAAAAAATTTATAATTTATATCAAAAAGTCAAATATATATATTTTTTTACTTTTTACATATTTTTTTTGTAAAAAATTTAAAAAATATTTTAAACATATTAATTTTTTTACCTCATATTTTAACTAAAAAATTAAAAAATTACTAAAATAACCTGTTTCGAAACGAGGCCTTAAAACACGTATAGTGTTTTAATTTGGTTAAGCTTATCTTAATATGAGAAAATTTTAAAAGTTTGTAAGACTTATCATGAGTCCCATTTAATTATCTAAATTATTTATTTTATAACATTTTTAATATATATCATTTATGAAAAAAAAAATTAAGTTAGTTTGATAATCGTAACATTTTTTATTTTATTTTATCTTGTTTATGTTTTTTAAAAAAATGGATGGTTTATTTTCAAAAATATATATTGTCATCTATTTTTTCACTGACAAATGCAATAAAATAAAAATGTTATGATTATTGGATTAAATTTTTTTTTTCATGAATGATATAGATTGAAACCATACAAAATGAATGATTCGAATTATTGAAACAACACTCATGATGGACTCCACTTATCCCTCAAATTCTCTCAAGTTAAGATGTGAACTTGAAATAAATCAGACTATTTTAATTTTATTTTTTAGGTAAATTACACTTTGCACCCCTACAATTTACACCAAATCCCACTTTGGCACCTACACATGAAATCATGAAAGTCAACCTCCTACACTTCTGGTCAAATCTCACTTTTATCCCTGTACATGAAATCGTAACAGTCAACCCCCTGCACTTTTGCTCAAATCCCACTTTGATCTCTACACAAGTGTCAATGTCCCTCTTTTGTTACTTCATTTTAAAATCTTTATACAATATATATATATATATATGCATGCTAAAAATTGGGACAAAGAGATAAGAAAATAGAGCTTTTGAAATAAATAAATAAATACGACAAAGAAATCAAAGAGAAATGATGATGAATAGACAGAAGATTGTGTTACCGTGACAAATAGAGTTTCGTGATTTCAATTTATGCAAAATCCTAATTCATCTTCATAATCGTTTACAATCAGCGTTTTGTTTTAGTCTAATACATTCATAATTTGATATTGGTTTTTGATGTATTAGTAGAAAATATAAATGATTTTTCTTTCTTACCCTCATGTCATAGTCACATTCTTGTTACAAGACTAGATTCTATTAAAGATTTAAATAATTGAGTAACGACACGGGACATTGACAATTGTGTAGAGATCAAAGTGAGATTTGATAATAAAAAATAAAAAAATACAAGGGTTGATTGTCACAATTTCACACGTAGGGACCAAAGTGGGATTTGACCAGAAATATAGGAGATTAACTATTATGATTTCATATGTAAGGGCCAAAATAAGATGTAATGCAAAGTGTAAAAGTGTAATGTATAATTTTCCCTTATTTTTATTAATTTAAACAATAAATTTTGTTGTTCTATATTAATTTTTAAAAAATAATTAAATACCTAAACAAATATCATAACCATAAACATAAAATATTATTCTAAAATTACTAAATAATTTCTCACTCACTTTATTGTCTCTTGCTAGACGCTGTCTTCTAAACTATTGATGAGCTGGCCAAAAACCTATCATTATAAAAAAAAATATTTGGGGGTCTAAGAGCATCTCGAATAGTGTATCATTTATTTCAGCAAATTTGAGTAAAAACTCCAATGATATCTAACGCTCCAACAGAGTATTGTGGGCTGTCATCAACACACTAGTTGATCGGGAGGATGATCGGGCGGAAGTCCGGCCGGTGTAATCAATAAATTCTAAAAAAGAAATTTCCCTCCATTTCTGTTCCATTTCTATTTCCCTCAATTCTTTTGCCATTTGTTTTTCCTTCCATTAACTATTTTCCATTTATTTTTGCTTCCATTAATTATTTCCCTCAAAAAGATATATATATATATATAAACAGATTAAACCATGTAAATAAACCTAGCAAACAATGTTTTATCCGGAACCAATCCATAACAGAAAGCCTAGAGCATAATGACTTCTTCAACTTCTTATTTGTTCACTGATTTTTCATCATCTTCTTCTTTCTCATCCTCTAATGATGAAAGTGATGATGAAAAAAATGTTGCACTTGTGGGTCTTTATGAGATAAATAATGTTAGTATGATACAGATTTTGATAGCAAGTGATCAACCAAAGAAAAAAGATGGCTCTGTCGTAGGACATAAATACATATGTCGCGAAAGAAGATGGGTCATGATTGATAGTTTGCGAATTATTTTGGTGTAAATCCAGTTTATTCATCTTCAACATTTCAGAGGCGTTTGAGAATGTGTCGTGATCTGTATCTGTGAATTTTTTAATGCCATTGAAGACCATAACACATTTTGTTCAAAAAAAAAAAAAAAAATGCAACTCATATTCTCAAATTGTCTCCACTTCAAAAGATGACTTCAGCAATTAGAATGCTCGCATATGGAATGGCAGTAGATGTGGTTGATGAAGTACTTTTGCAAGTTTAAAATACTTTTGCAATTCAATTATCAAAATCTTTGGACCTGAATATCTTAGATCTCCATCAACAATTGATATTGCTAGATTATTTGCTATTAGGGAGGTTCATGGATTTTTGGGTATGTTAGAAAGTTTAGATTGCATGCATTGAGAGTGGAAAAATTGTCCAATGACATGGCAAGGTCAATATGTAAGCCATCAGAAAAAGCCAACCATAATTCTTGAAGCAGTAGCTTCTTATGCCTTGTGGATTTGGCATGCATTTTTTGGAATGCCTGGATCACACAATGACTTAAATGCCTTGGATCGTTTGCCTTTATTTTTTGATCTTGCCCAAGGTAAAGCACTGCCTACTAATTACACTATTAATGGACACAATTAGAATATGGGTTATTACCTTGTTGATGGTATATACCCTCCATAGGCAACACTGGTTCAGACAATCTCTTCTCCCCAAGGAGCAATGAAACAACATTTTTGTATGATGTAAGAGTCAGCAAGGATGATGTAGAGTGGACATTCGGAGTGCTCCAATCCCGATTTGCAATTGTAGGTATTCCAGTACATTTTTGGGATCCCAAAATCCTTGGTAACATAATGAAGACTTGCATTATATTGCACAATATGCTTGTCGAAGATGAGAGAGACTCCTATCTTGATTTGGATTATGAAATATCATCAACCAACTCAGCAGTAGTACTTTCTACTATCAGTAACAATGACTTTAAATCCTTTATGTCCCGTCATTTAGGTATTGGAGATAAGAATACATATTATCCCCTCCACAATGATTTAATTGAACATATATAGCAACTTCATGGTAAAAAGTAACTTCACCATGTGGACAAGAGGATGAACTTTTGGTTGGCTTTTTTGATTAGGAGGTGTCAAGGTAAATGATTTGTCAGTGTTTGTTGTTGTTTTGGTAGTAAAGATGCTCTTAAATCTATACACACATATATCATTTTTGGGGCTAAATGCATGAAATTAATATATAATGTTTGTGGAGATGGTCTTATCTTATTGGAGATAATTATTGGATTTGATTTTCTTACTGTATTTTTAGTTGATGTTTTATTGCAATCTCAGTTTTATTTGTAATGCATAACACATGAAGCTAACATCACCAAGACTTTTATTTGTTCAGACTGTTGGTCAATTTTATTTTAAGAAATTGTACTTTCTACCTAAAGTATTATTGGTTCTTAAATTTTGTCAATATTCAATTTATTGATGTAAAATGACACGCTGCTTTAAATTTATATGATCATAATATTAATTTTTTTTACCCACTACAAAACTATTATTTGTTCTTACCTTGATCTTTGAAAAAACACATTTTTTCCACTTTGGTCCATTGGTTCACACATCAAATTTTTCCTGTCAAAGAATTTGACATTAGTTTCTAAAATGCTCCAAATTAAGTATACATAAATTTGATGCTATTTTCTTTTATAGTCTTTTTTCCTTCTTTTTGTTTTTTTGTTGTTGGTTTTTTTTTTTTTTTTTGGTCATCAGTCGTGGAGGATGGGAACATCAATGCATGAATTTTAAAGTTCTACAAGTATGACTCATGAATGCATGAGAAGGCTAAAATCTTGGAAGGCTACATCTACCTCATTAAAAATGCAGCCACCTCATTAAGTCTTATATTTATCTCATTCATGATCATCCACTGCCTCACTTCTCTATAAATCACTATGAGTATGTCTATATTAATTAAAGTGTCGAGGAAGTCTTTGGATCACCAAAGAAGCTATCATCTGAAAGCAGAACATGACAACTACACAAATTCGGTTGACTGGGGGGACATCTGGTAGGTCAACTGGTCGGTGAACCGGTGGCTTCAGTCTGTGATTGAATTGCAGGAAGGCTCTAGGGTTAAGGCTTAAGCCTTTCTGTTCTTTTTTCTTTTGCTTACCTTTCCACACCATTTTGTATCTATTTTCAAAGCCCCATACTCAAATATTCACACCAATCCTCTCCAATATTCATATTTACCTCTCCTAATCAAATTCTTTACAAATTAAGATAGTCATGCCTACAACCAAAAGAGCAAGAAGCGAACCTAGACGGTCCTCCAACCTTGTTACACGTCAACAATAGCCTTAACAACAGTATCCAACTCAAGATTTTCTAACTTATACTTACGAACAAGCCTTTCCAAACTTCTATAGTCGACCTATTGTCACCGGTAGAAGGCTAAATCTTGCTCCTCAATATGATGCTCAGTTGGTTACCAAACTTGAGACTATGAGGTGGATAAATTTGATAAATTTACCATACAAGGTGTATCCTCATCTTGTTTCTCTTTTTTATGTTCACTTGGAATGTACATCTGAAGAACATGGAGACTATACTATTATGTCTTATATAGAAGGTAAACACATTGAATTTGACATCTCCACTTTGGCACAAATTATTGGAGTTGAGCAAGGGGAGATGTAAGTCTACTTTCACACTGAGTTTGAACTGCTTGATATTGTTGGCAATATAACTGAAGTATATTCTACTATTTGTGAGAGTAGATTTACTAGAAGTAATTTGCAAGTAAGACATTTAAAATCCCACCTTTGTATTCTCCACCAATTTATAATAGAAACTGTCACTTCCAAATGTGGACATTTTGATGTTGTTCCAATTTTTAATGCTTATTTGCTATATTGTTTTGAAGTTGGACACAAATTGGATCTATGCTATATAGTCATGAAATGCAAATCTTACTATCAGTGGCCGGTTATTAGTTTTTTGGAGTTGTGCTTGCAAAAATTTTCAAAGCTTTCAATATCAGACTTGTAGGTGAAGTAGAAACAAAAATATCTTACGCAATTTTAGAGTATACACTCATCTGAACTGGTGGCAGTGATCTGTTATTGCAAAGTCTGAATGCTCCAGATGCTCCAAATGCACCAACAGATGATCTCCAACAACATGATGAGAATGTCATGCCACCACCTCAACAACCTCAAAAATGGACTGATTTTTTTGTCTATGAAACAAAAACGACACAATCAGCACGTTCAATGGGAACAATGCATGGCTAATCAGTGCGATGCATTTGGCACTGCTCAGAACTCGTTAATTCAACAATTTGGTGAGTTTTGTATGGACACTGAAAGACGTCATGAACAATCAAGCAATCACATTGAGCAAACTGAGCATCGAGTGACTGACATCTACCATCACTACTTCCCTCCACCACCACCTGACACTAATCTTTGAAGTTATTAACAAAGAGATTGGATGTAATACTACTATGTGATTTTTTTTTTAATGGATGTGATACTAGTATTTTTTTTTTTTAAATGGATGTACCACTAGTGTGTGTGTGTGTGTGTGTGTTTTTTTTTTTTTTTTGAAATTTTTTTAATAGATGTACTACTAGTATGTGTTTTATTTATTTTTTAATGGATATATGACTAGTATGTATTTTTTTATTTTTTATTTTTGAATAGATGTACTACTAGTATGTGTGTTTTTTTTTTTTTTTTGAATGGATGTACTACTAATCTGTCTCAATTGATAATCAACAATGGTGGACACCAAACCTAGAGACAAAATTGATTTACAATTTAGACAATTTAAACCAACACACTTATGATCACTATGTTATCAACAAACACTATTTTTCCTCCTTATTTATTTATAAAATAAAACGAAAATAAAAGAAATATCATTACTATAAGAAGATCATTACTAAAGCAAATTGAGCATCATTACTAAAACAATAATAATTGGGAAAAAAATTGTGAAAATTGATATGAAACTAATTTGGAGCCTTTCTGCAGTCTTCATAAAACAATCAAGCAAATCTATTTGTTAATCAAAATAAGATTTGTCGTTGAAGATCTTCATAGTAGGACCTTTGCATAGGATTTATATTTGTAATATCCATTGACATTATTTTATGTTCCTCATTTCGTTGTTCTCTTTTATTCATCATAGATAATATTTTTAGTTGTTCCTCCCTAGCCTCAACACTTCTTCGACGTTCTACAGCCATTTGTTTACGTCCTATTGCCTTTTGTTCATCTCCATCAACACTTCTAGAGGACATTGTTGATAGAACTTCAACAATTTTAGACTGGTTGGATGCCATTTCACCAAACCTAACATCGTGAATTGTTTGTTTAGTCCATTGTTGATGTATTAGTACCAATTGGTCGTGTTGATGTATTAGTCCATTGTTGGTCCAAATCTATATTGTTGTTGGGTTTCGAAGCCTCACCTTTAGTTGCTGGAGTCGAATATGGATTCCCTAGTGGTGTGGGTTTCTTGTATTGTGTTCTAATTTCATCCTACTTACAACTTTGGTGCAAAATATCCCAACTTGTATCAAATATAAATTATTTTTTCTGAATTGCATGATGCATGCGCTTAGCTTCAACGACCTGAAAAATGAAATAGATAGTAAGTATAAAATGTACATACAAATCAGAAAATAGATGTGAGAATTTTTTTTTTAAAAACAATGAAAATTACCTTGTCTGCCTCATTTGTTCTACTTTGTTGCCTCAATAATTGAATTTGCTCAAGAAAACCACAAAATTTATTAATTTCCTTTTGCATCACAGACCAATGGTGAGACAAAGAAATACGGTTTTGATTTGATTGACCATGTAATTGTGAATTAAAATATACGAGTACCCGTTCCCAGAACATTGCCATAGTCTGACTATTACCTGCAATGGGATCTTGAGACACAGCCAACCAAGATCTATATAAAGTTTCTTCTATAATGGTGAATGCTTTACCACGAGGAACATGAGAAGTTTCAGAAATAATACTTATACTATTGTTCTGCTCAAAAGTTTGTGATTCCTCAAACAATTCAAAATCTTCCATAGTTTGAAGATAAAATTTGTACAAATAAAAAATTTCAACAAAATCAATAGGATAGAAAATTAAAGTTCACAGTGAAAAAGATTGTAAAAGAAACAAGTGAAAAATTAAAAATTGAAGATTGAAGTTAACAATGACAAGAGTATAAAAGAAAAAAGTGAAAAATGAAAGAAAAAGTGAAGATTGAAGTTAACAATGACAAAGAAAAAAGAAATTGTAATGATATTGTGAAATTTAAAAAAAAAAAAAATCATTCTTATTTTATAGGCACCACACCAACGGTAACTTTGATCAACCCTTTGCAAAACCAATAGTAACCTTACAATATTTACACCCTGCAAAATCAACGACTAATTTGAGTACAAATTTGAATTTGCATGCATTTTACAGCCTCTGCTATACTTCCCTCAATTGTTGGTAAGAAATTTGGTATTGGTGCCACAAAATTCCCACAATTGTACAGGCTTGTATTACTATAGGTTGTCTGGGAGGACATCCTCCCAGTCGTCTAAGAGTATACTTTGTTGTGAGAATTTTTCAACTAAGAGGATGATCGGGTGAACATCTGGCCGATTGTCCGGTGCGACAAAACAATGGGTATGAACAGTGAAATACTAAAAGGTCCCAGACGTCCTCTATTTGGTGAACATTTTTAATATTTTTAATTAGATACCTATTTGATGAAACCATTGGAGCAGGAAAAGAAGCAAAAAATGTTTCACAAAATAGAGGACGTCTAGGACCTTTTAGCAAGCCCCCAACCTAATGGCTCTCTCATTTCTTTCACTCTCAAACGGTCAAAAATTTTACCTTTTTAAAAAAAAAATCCCCCAATTGTTTTTGAATTCTATAAATACGCCACTCCTTTCATTTTCTTTCACAACAACTCTCTCAACTCAGCTTCCAACTTTCAACTCTCAGCTCTCTCAAATTTTAAGGTTCATTCACAAGTGGTAATTACAAGTGTGTAAGAAGAAACTTTTATTAAAAGAAACTAATTTTTTTTATCGCATTCACTGTTCGATAACATAAATTATTTTAAATTGACTATTATCACTTACTTGTTTTTTTAATTAATTAATTTTAGTTAATTAATATGGATTGTAATAATGTTTGTTAGGTTTTTATTCTTGGCAATCCCGTTTGACAAAACTCCTTTCAGTTGTACTTGTTTTCACACTTTTTATTTCAGTGAGACTATGAGTGTTTAGATGTGAGTCCAACCCGAATTGTGCATTGCAGAGAAGTTTGTGATGTTAATGCTTTCAAGATTGCCACTTCGCTGATTATGACCAGGATCGAGCTGCCTGGTCAGCTCGCGGGGCTCGAGGGGGCAGCGCTCCTTGGCGGGTCTGGGGCAGCGCCACGGCGGGGTCGAGGGGCAGCGCCCCCGAAGTAAAATGCAAAATTGCATTCAAAGTTGCATGTCCGCCCTTGCTCGCTCAAGCGAAGGCTGCGTCTGTGTAAAAAACCTGAAAGAGATGAATGTACGCTCGAGCGAAGGGTGCATGGCTTGAGCGAAGCCACTTATGGAAAACACGCGCTTTTGGTTCCTCGCTCGAGCGAGCTTCGCAGTCCCAGATTTCTATAAGTATTTGTTTCAGTCCAAAACTAGGATTACTTCTTCAGATCTTCTTTTTGGATATTAAGGTTTATATCTGGGGATATTTTGCTAGTTTTCTTTGATATTTAATTGAGTATTCTACTCATGGGTTAAGAAGAATACATCAAAGGTTCGTTTGTTCATTCTATACAAAAAGAGAGAGTTGTTCTTCGGTGGATTCTGAAGAATTTGAGCCTGAAGCTTTGGTGGATTCTGGAGTGGCTCATCGTCAAGACAATTCCGAGGTGAAGACGGGGTTGGAAGAGACATATAGAGGTTGGTTCAATTCAGGCGTGGATTCGCTAGGTAATTGAGAGTATACATGTGTAATTCCTTTATGTCTTTTTAGTGGATTGTTTTGTGGCTTTTGCCCGTGATTTTTTTTATCACAATTGAAGGTGTCCAATTGTGGTTTTTCCACGTAAAATCGTTGTGTCGATTTGTCTTGATTGTTTGATTGAGATTGTTGTTTACTGCTTAAAATTGGTACATAATCACAAATCAACATCTAGGGGATTTCTAGATTTTTCAATTGGTATCAGAGCGGGTCGCTCTATTTTTTTTACAAATCTATTAGAGCGAGATCTTGTTTGATTTGTGATAATGGATACAATTCGTGAGGGAAATTCTATGGTTCGACCACCCCTACTTGACGGATCCAGTTATTCTTTTTGGAAAGCTCGGATGAGATCGTTTTTAAAATCTATTGATGAAAAAGTTTGGCAATCTGTCATGTATGGGTGGACTGAACCGACGATTACCATTGATGGAGTAACTTTCCCTAAACCAATTGACAAGTGGGACACATCTGATTACCAAAATAGTAGCTGGAATAGAAAAGCTATCAATTCTCTCTTTTGCGCTGTCACACCTGAAGAGTTTAGTCGAATTTGCAATTGTGAAGTCGCAAAAGAGGCTTGGGATATCTTACAGACTATTCATGAGGGCACTCCTTCTGTTAAACGCTCAAAACTTCAAAAGCTCACGTCTAGTTTCGAAAACCTTTCAATGAAAGATAGTGAGACCTTTGATGAATTTTATGCGAAGTTGAGTGACATTGTAAATTTCAGCTTCAATTTAAGTGAAAAAATACCAGAATCCAAAGTTGTGGGAAATATTTTGAGATCCTTGCCCGATCGGTTCCAACCAAAAGTTACAGCTATTGAGGAGGCTCAAGATGTTGACAACCTCAAACTGGATCACTTGGTTGGAAATCTCCAAACTTATGAGGCACATAGAAATTTCAAAAAGAAACAAAAAGATACTATTGCTTATAGTAGTGTTCATAGAGTTGGAGAAGATTCTAATGAGGACTGTGAGATAGATTTCAAGATTACGGATGCTTTTGTAAAACAATTTAAAAAATCTTTTTGAAAAAGAATCCTAATCTTTTGGAATCTACTCATACTCATAAATCTAAAGGCAAAGATAAACTCAAAATTAATTCTATAGCCAAGAAGGAGAAAGGAAAGATACAAGGGAACTCTGAAAGAGTCCAATGCTATGAATGCCAAGGATTTGACCACTTTGCTTCAGAATGCTCCACTCGTTTGAGAAAGAAGAAAGCCCTCGCTATCACTTGGGGTGATGAATCAGAATCTGATGAAGATGACAGTGACAATGAAGATCAAGGTGAAGAGGGACATAAACAATTCCTTGCTTTCATGGCGGCTTCCGAAACTGAAGGACGAACAGAGTATCCGAAGAGGCTGGTTGAGAATGCCACTGATGATGAATCCTCGGGAAGTGATGATGAAGAGCTTGAGCAAGCTTATGAAAAGTTGTATAAGGAATCTCTTAACTTATCCAAAATGAATGACAAACTCACTATGAAACTCAAAGCATGTGAAAGTGAGAATGTCAAATTAAAGAAAGAGATTTCCGAGGCTAGAATTGATGCTATCAAGATAGCTAATGATCGACAAGCTCTTTGTGCAAAACTCCTGACTTGTGAGACAGAGAGGAATGAGCTACAACAAATCTATGCAACATATGAAGAAAAGATTGAAACTCTTGAGATGTCTCAAGTTGCTTTGGAAGAACTAATGATCAAGAAAGAGGAAGAGCTCAAGTGTGTTATGGCGACCATTGGTCTTTGGAACAAAGGATCAAAGACTTTGGAGGATATCATTGGGTCTCAACAAATGTGTTGTGACAAGAGTGGCATTGGCTTTGGTGATAACAAAGAGCAAAAACAGAGTGCATCTACATCTAATGATACAAGAACTCAAGGAAAGGGAGAACAAAAAATTCAACATAAGGATGGACTTCTCAAACTTCCTAGAGTTGGTAAGGTAAAAGAAAAGAAGGTACACCCTGTTTTTATTTGTCATCATTGTGGTATGCATGGTCATATTTGCCCTTATTGTTATGAGTTGCATAGGAGAGTGTCTCATAGAGATGAAATATATTCCAACATCTCATGGGGTAGGAGACACTTCATTGGTCGTAATGAGCTTAAGGGTCATAATAGACCTTGCTATTTTGATATGCTTGAGACCAAACATGGAGCGAGTTTGCATTTGCCTAGACCTAGGAATAGGAAGTTGGAAACCACGTCGAGACAGGTTCCCATTGCAGGGGAAAGGAACCACAACGTCAAGACACCACCCAAGAACCGCAATTCTCACAACTTTGTTCATACTAAAGCGGTTTGGATGATAAAACTTGACTTGTGCTAATTTGTTTATTCATTTTAGTTTTTAAGTTTCTGTGTGTTTTTTTTTGGGCCATTTAATGTGTGCCTGTTCGTTTTCTGTATTACTTTGTTTAAAATATAAAAAAAAAATGAAAAAAAAAATCCAAAAAGATTTTCTTAGTATGGTTTTGTAAGCTTGAAATTTTTGAGTGGTCTTTGGTGCATATTGGAATTGATGAGAATATCCATTACATGTTAATATGTGTGTGCTTTCTGTGGTCATTACTCATTTTGGAGTGTGTGTTTTTTGATTAGTATGTCTCATTCTGTACACACTCTTGGATTAGCAAATTTTGAAGTCTTCTGCTTTAGTGATCATTTTTCTCTATGGACTTCTGGCATTATGTCTTTTGCTTTTCTAGAGGAATTGACCTATACTAGCATATCACGGGTGATGTTGAGTCTCTTAACCATCTTTCATATTTTTGCATTTCCATGGCTTTCCCCTTTGTTCTTTGTAGTCCAGGCATGAGGAAAAGGTCACCTCAGAGTCACCAACCAGACCATCCTTATTATATCCATGCTTCTCTGGTTCGGTTTCCATACTCTTGAGTGTGTCAGCTGCCAATGAGTGTGCAAAAGAAAGAAAAAATGTGCAAAAGAAAGAAAAGAAAAAGATGTGAAAAAAAAAAGAAAAAAAAATAAAGTATTCATTGATTGAGGGGGAGCCTCCGCTTTTACTCACCAAATACCTCTTGATTCCTAGTGGTTTGACTTTCCTTAGTTGTACTTAGATTCTCTTATCGGAGGTCCAGCTATCAGATCACTACTAGGATTTGAATCTTGCGTTTGTCGAACTCCAAGAGTCACACACACTTTTCTCATAGGATCTATGCTTTTCACATAATGCATCACTTTCTTTTATGAGGAATTTTCCAGAGGCTGTGCACATTGTGTTTTCAAGTAATTGTGCTTCTTAGATAGTCTTGTGTGTTTTAAAGTACAAATTTGAAATTCCCTGCTTGCTCCACCATATTATTTTTTGTCGTTTTCTTCTTATTCATTGTTTTTAGTAAGGGGGAGTTTGGTTTATCATTACAAGAGTTTGTTAGCATGAACACTTTGATTTGTTTGGTAAGGGAGATTGGCTATAGTTGTTTTGCATGTTGCTATGCACTATTTGTTCATTATTTCCTTCTTGCATGCTCCTAATACTTACATCATCATATCATTGCTTGTGTGGTTTATAATCTTGCTTTTGTTATTTGAGCTTACTTTGTCAATTCGGGACAAAAAGGGGGAGAAAGTTGTTTTTCATGTGTCTTAGGATTTCATGTATTCATGTCATGTGTCAGTTGCATATGTCTTAGTTTTCATCTATCCATGCTACATGTTCTTAAAATCTCCAAGTCGCATCTATTCATGTTTTCCATCTCATACTTCAAGATAATCTTGTCATATGTTTATTACTTTTTCATATACTCTTATACTCTTGTGGGACTAATAGTTGTTTTGGAGATTGTGGCACTAATAGTTGTTTTGCAAATCATGACCTTGAGAAAGAAGTTTGCTTTTGTTGGCTGTTATGGGTTGGGATGTTTAGGATTTTATTTGTTAGGTGTGTTTTGTCACGGCATTGCCAAAGGGGGAGATTGTTAGGTTTTTATTCTTGGCAATCCCGTTTGACAAAACTCCTTTCAGTTGTACTTGTTTTTGCACTTTTTATTTCAGTGAGACTATGAGTGTTTAGATGCGAATCCAACCCGAATTGTGCCTTGCAGAGAAGTTTGTGATGTTAATGCTTTCAAGATTGCCACTTCGCTAATTATGACGGGGATCGAGCTGCCTGGTCAGCTCGCGGGGGTCGAGGGAGCAGCGCCACGGCAGGGTCGAGGGGCAGCGCCCCCGAAGCAAAATGCAAAATTGCATTCAAAGTTGCATGTCCGCCCTTGCTCGCTCGAGCGAAGGAGTGCTCGCTCGAGCGAAGGCTGCGTCAGTGTAAAAAACCTGAAAGAGATGAATGTACGCTCGAGCGAAGGGTGCGTGGCTCGAGCGAAGCCACTTATGGAAAACACGCATTTTTTGTTCCTCGCTCGAGCGAGCTTCGCAGTCCCAGATTTCTATAAGTATTTGTTTCAGTCCAAAACTAGGATTACTTCTTCAGATCTTCTTTTTGGATATTAAGGTTTATATCTGGGGATATTTTGCTAGTTTTCTTTGATGTTTAATTGAGTATTCAACTCATGGGTTAAGAAGAATACATCAAAGGTTCGTTTGTTCATTCTATACAAAAAGAGAGAGTTGTTCTTTGGTGGATTCTGAAGAATTTGAGCCTGAAGCTTTGGTGAATTCTGGAGTGGCTCATCGTCAAGACAATTCCGAGGTGAAGACGGGGTTGGAAGAGACATATAGAGGTTGGTTCAATTCAGGCGTGGATTCACTAGGTAATTGAGAGTATACCTGTGTAATTCCTTTGTCTTTTTAGTGGATTGTTTTGTGGCTTTTGCTCGTGATTTTTTTTATCACAATTGAAGGTGTCCAATTGTGGTTTTTCCACGTAAAATCGTTGTATCGATTTGTCTTGATTGTTTGATTGGGATTGTTGTTTACTGCTTAAAATTGATACATAATCACAAATCAACATGTAGGGGATTTCTAGATTTTTCAATGTTAATCTAAATGTGGATGATTTTATTAGTATTGATTAACATATGATTTAGTTGATTCTCCTACCACTATTCCAGAAGGGTCTCATGTTTGAGAGTATTTTAATAGAATAAGTACAACTCTTTCTGATGGTAGTATTGGATTAAAAACAAAATGTAAAATTTGTGCAAAAAGTTTTAGTGGTTCATCAATAGATGGTACTAGTTATTTAAAAAAGTATTATCAGAATTATGTACAAAGTCAATAACAACTAGATATTAGAACTCAAATGCAATTAGGAAGTACAGTAGCTGTTAATTTAACTACATTTTTATATGATCCTATACGTCCACAAGATATGCTAGTTAATTATGTTATTAAAAATGAATAACCTTTTACTACTAGAGAATGTCCCGATTACGCTGAATTAGTTCAAGGAGCTTATACACTTCAATTTTAAGGCGTTCTAAGAAATACAACTATAAACAGAGTGTTAAAGAAATATGAAGAGGTAAACAATGAATTATTTAATATTTTTTAAAATTTGAATGGAAAAAATTGTTTAACATGTATTATATGAAAATCAAAATAAGGTTTAGAATATCAATATATCACTTCATATTATATAAATAACAATTGAAAATTGCATAAAAAAATAATTTCATTTAAATTAGTAGAATTTCCATATAATGGTCATCTACTTGGGATAGCAGTTAAGAGTAAGTTATTTCGTTGGACTATGCAAAATAAAATATTTATAATTAGTTTAGATAATGCAACATATTATAATCAGACTATATCTACTCTTAAGTCAACTTTACCATCATTGCTTCTTAGTGGTGTTTTATTTCAATCCGTTGTTGTGCGCATGTTTTAAATTTGATTCGTAAAGAAGTTATGAGTCAATATGATAATTCTGTAGCAGCAATAAGAAATGTAGTTATTACAATTAATATTCTGCTAGACGACTTGATATGTACAGAAAAATATGTCAAAAAGGGTAAATGAAAAAAGAAAATTACCTTAGACATAGAAATCAAATGGAATGCAACATACAATATGTTTAATGTAATTTTTTATTTTTTTTTTTAAAAAAGAGCTATAAATTTATTTTTTTCAAACTATGCCAATTAGAGGAGCAGTCCCACTCGTAGAAGATAGTTGGGCCCACGTAGCCCTATAGAAAGATTTTTTAAAAACTTTTGATCAATCAGTAAAATTATTTTCATTTATATATACCTACTTCTATATTTGTTTTACATCAATTAGCAAAAGTAATAGCGGTTTTCAGAAACTATTTTTCAAATGAAATACTTACGACATTGTTGTTGCAATGAAAGACAAATTAGTAGATTAGAAATAAATAAATAAATAAATAAATAAATAAATAAATGAAAGACAAATTGGATAAATATTTTGATCCATGGTCTCACATTTTTGGTTTAGCCATTGTAATGAATTTTAGGTGTAAAGAATTTGATTTACAAACTTTTTTACAACTCATTTTTGGTAATGAAAATCGATTTGCCCCTATCATTGAAACATTAAAACAAATGTTTGACAAATAAAAGAGTGGTATAGTTGTAAATAAACCACCTGCACACACTACAACAAGCTTGTCTCATGGTGAAGGCCTAGAAAATAGATGAATTTCCCAAAATGTTAGCATGTCTAATTTTGAGTTAGAACGGTATTTGGATTAACATTGCGTTGATGAAAGTACATTAGAAGATTTTGATATTTTAGACTGGTAGAAACAACATGAACGAATATGGCATGTGCTTGCATCAATGGCTCGTGATATACTTAACTGTTCTTGTTTTTACAATGGCTTCTAAAATAGTTTTTAGTTCAGGTGGACAACTGTTGAATGATAACCGTTGTAGACTTACACTCGAAATGGTTGAAGTACTGATGATAACAAGAGATTCTTTGTATGCAGCCGAAAAAAGGCAAGATGTTGATGAGAAAGTAGTGATTCAAGCTGATTTGGATGCTATCACAATGGGTGACCCAGATGAATTGTCCAACTCAGATGATTGATGAATAAGTTATAAATTTTTATTTTGAGGTGAAATAAAATGCAAATAATTAGTAGGCTAGTACGTGTTAACCTAGTTGGGATGTACATGACTTATAATGATACAATTACTCTACTATCTACTTAATGAGATCATATAAATTTGTAATATTTCATTTCATTTATAAAAATTATTATTTTACATTCAATCATTTTTGTGTCCATCGTTTACTTATCAAGTTTATTTTATTTTTATTTTTATTTTTTTTAAAAAAGGCCTGGGCTAAATGAGCTGGCCCAACCTAAATTTTGATGAGAGCCCAATTGGGCCTAGACTGAGTTGGCCCGAGCCCAAGCCAAACCGGGCTGAGGCGGGCCGTTTTGACACTCCTAAATGTGTTCCAATTGAAAGAATCTACCCTCGATCTACTAATCGAATGGACTATAGGTCTAGTTTTGGGTTGTGGACCATTTGGGTTTTTTTTTTTAATCGGAATTATTTGGATTTCAACTTAATAATCCGAATTATTTATACTTTACTGTCTATCAACTAAATTATTTATGTACCAAATTATATTGATTAAATGTTGATAGTCAAGAATTTATATTACATCTATTGAAAAAAATGATACATTTTTAAAATTATATGTACCATCCAAAAAGAAGTGGAGATAAAGGATTAATGAGAAGTTGAGATTAACTAATTAATAGATAAATTACAAATACACTTCTTGACATGCAAACGCCCTTTATCTCGAAAAAATATTAGATTAAAATTGAAAATGTTCCAGACATAAAAAGTCAATGGATCGCACAAAAGTTGACGACCCAAACCCACTCCCCCAAGTTAAAGGGCGGTTGTGGTGCTCCACACAATTTTTTATTTTATTTATATTTTACAATGAAAGCGACAACTTTCTCGATGTTTTCCATTTATTTTCTAATCAAATATAAATAACGCAATTGTTGTTTCGTATTATTATTATTTTTTTTATTGTTTCGTGCTAATGTTTTTTAAATAATTATAACTATAAAAATATTATATTACCAAATAAATTATTAGTTTATAATAACTAGAAAGTTAACAAAACCTATTAAAGTCACAACAATGATAGAGACCACTAATTTTGAAACTCTAAAAAGACCACTAATGACATAGCACTCAATAAAAAAAGAAAAAAAATACAACACCAAGACCAAAACATCAAATCATTCATGGTAGGGCCTACTGCCACATCATTAGTGATAGCACTAATTAGTGCTCCTACTCATTTTCCTTAAAGTCAAGCCCAATGATCCACTACTACAACCCCACATAATGAGAAGAAATAAATATTACCAGAAAAGGTATCAAACTCATTTATATAGGAGTTGGTGTGAGCAAGGATGGACTAAGGGGAGGCTAGCAGGGGTGACCGTCACCCCCAAAGAGTTGAAGAAAACCCCTAGATATAGTAATAAAATTACAAATATTTTTAATTATATAGGTTCGCCACCCCAAAATTTTTACAAAAAATTTAAAAACCGCCACCCCTTAAATTTTGTACTTTAAAATTTAAAAATTTATTTATTTATTTGATAAATACTAAAAATAATAATAATAATAATTTATTTTTTAAGTACGATTAATTTTTTATTTTAAATTTAGTAATGTTAAAATAATTAAGAATTTATTTGTTAATATGTTGAAGTCTTTTTTGTCTGATTAGGGCCCAGATTTTTTAGTTAGCTTACCTAGAGTAGTCATCATATATTCAAAACAAAGAAGCTTATCTTCTCTCTCTTATTTCACAACTACTGAATCCAAATCATCAGAACCAGTGACCCAAAACACAATCTATCTCGTGTGTCGTGAGTCTTCCAGCGTTCAAGATCGTGATTCCTCCGGCAGTACTTCGGTACACACATACACACACACACACACTCTCTCTCTCTCTCTCTCTCTCTCTCTCTCTCTCTCTCTCTCTCTCTCTCTTTCTCTCTCTCTCAAAGAGTTAGGGCTTATTATTTGGGGAAAAAAGTTTGAACTATGAACTTGGTAATGCTAGTAATGGAACCATTTGTGTAATTCTCAGTCAATTATTTATACTTTTGTATTACATTTCTATTGACCTGTTGCTTGTTATGTTAATTTTTTTAAGTTTACCCATTAAGAATGACATGCCCTTTGTTAGATTAGATTATATTGTTAGTGTGCTTCTTACCTAGTGAGTAACAAAAATTGTTTAATAATTTTTTGGTTCTTAAATCAAATTGAGTTGAATGTTAGGTGAATTATGGTGAACAAAAAAATTGATTCCTTTTTTAAGAAAAGAGGCTCTCAAGATATAGAAGTTAATGCAACTACAAAACCTTCCACTAATATATGGAAACATTTAATTATATATGATGAATGGAAACATCTAATTATATAATTTTGTGATTGTAGTTTGACTTTCCATGCTCTTTTCAGAAGGTGAATAGCCCTACAGTTCGGACTCCACTTGTGATTCTAAATTTGATTTCACAAGTGCAATGTGAAACAGTGAAAACATAAAAAGAGTCCAAATCCGACAATTCTTTTAGAAAATCGATGTTTGAATCAAATGCCAAAAATAGAATGCTTTGCCAGATTTTAGAGTCGCCACCTAAATATTTTTGAGAAATTTAGGAAACCCGAGACTCGTGCCAAAGGCCATTAGTCCGTCATCACCAAAGTGTCTTGGCTCAGGAACTTAGGTACAAGAGGGGAATGTCATGAATTGAGCACCCCCATCGCCCGATCAAAGATTGGCCTCTACTAATCATGATGTGTTTCTTATTTACATTATATGTTCTTGTTCTGATTATTAGTTATTTTTACTATGTGACGCACACACAAATATAGACTAATTTGTAAGAATTTGAACATTTAATCTCATGTTTTGTTTCGAAATTGTTTTGTGAATTTGCCACTTGAAAAAATGGGCTAAAAATGGACATTTAATCAAACCGTCCCAATTCAAGCAATTAGCCTTCATCCACAGGCATTCAAACAGTTATATCAATTAAGCACTTAGCGTCGTGGAATTCATGCTTTGAATATGGTATCACAAACACTCAATGCAAGATGCTAAAACAATAAAAAAAACTCATCTAGTACTCCGAGCCAAAACAAAACAAAACAAAAACAATTAAAAAAAACTCATCTAGGAACACTCAATGCATGTTCCTAATTTTATGCGATTATGGCTAATGCAACACATACATTATATATTTTATAGGCTCGGTTATAAATATGGCATATGATTTAATTCAAGACATGCACGTATTCAAGCAATGAATTTAAACACTTGGTTAGTATGGTGAGCCGAACCTAAATGCATGCAAGACGAATGGATACAAAACATAAGAATGCTAATGAAACGTGATGTTCTAAACTAACCATCATAAATGATTAAATAAAAGGGAGAATGTAGAGACCCTAATGTTTGGTAACTACACTTGAAACCCTACGCCTTAGGTTAATAGCATTTTAGCCCATAGTTCCATAAAAGTCTGCATAATGGCCCAATAAAGAATAATTTTAAATCCTAGAACACCACTTTATAATTGGAAATACCCTAACATTTGGCTTTTATTTATTTTACCTACTAGTTTCTAAATTAATTCATACATTTTATTTATTTATTTATTTTTTTAGCCTAGTTGCATATTTACTAATTCTTTGAATCTTTGTTATTTATTTGAGCAAATAAATAGCCATAAATATCTTTAAATAAATATTTTTATTATTTATTTTAATATTTATTTGAGCAAATTAGTGGAAAAATATCTAGCTATTTATAAGTTTTCTTAGTCATTAAGCTAGAAGGGTAGAATGGTCTTTTTAAGCCAAATTCATGGCCTGTAAATTGAGACCATTGTCTCAATTTCCACTCTCACGTTTCAGCAGCCCAGGGAAAGGGTGAGAGAGGGAGAGTGTGATTAGGGGAAGTAGAGAAGAAGAAAAAAAAAGAAAAGAAAAGAAAAGGAAGAAAAGGTGACTCAAGAAGATAAGAACACATCTCTGTTCTCTTCTCCAATTCTTTCACCCATCTCATCCTATTGTTTAGATGCCCTCTTGTGTTGCATATTAATGTTAAATAGGATTTTTGGTGTGTATGAAAGTGTGGGTATGAGCTAGTAACATTGCCTTGCAAATTTGTCAAATTAGGCACCGCCGTAACTTCTCTAATTTAAAAGAAATATCAAATTTATTTATTTCTCAAATCTGAATTTAGTGTAGGCTATTTGGTGTGTTTAGAGCTTGTGATAATTTTATTAGCCCCTATTTGTGTGTTTTTAGGGCTTGGATATTTTGTTTAAAAATCTGGTCCTGAGTCTCTGAAAAACAGTCTACTTTTTGCAATTTTATAAAATTCCAGAAAAATCATCTCATGTTGGTTCTTCTATCAAAATTTATAATTCGGAGTCCTCTTTCCAACAGAATTTATTTGGGTGAAAATCATCGAGTAGATTGAGAGGAAAGCTAGTTTTCCCAAAGGGTGACAAATTTGGACAGGTTTTTGAATGTAGCTTGTAAATGAATTTCTGAAGGTGCTGTGAAAATTCTGAGAATTGGAACTGAAACTAGACAGGTTGATTATTGTTTCTGTGAAATTACAGCCCCTAATTTGACCTAGAAGTATTTTTATTAAAGCATTCTTGTTAGCCCTGCAAAACTGAACAGTGTTGAAAATGGTGTTTTATTGTGTTATTTGTCTCTAAGTATTTCAAAGCATGCCTAATGTTATTTGCTTGCCTTACCATACTTATGTATGACTATCATGGGCTATATATCCTCTCTTATGTTTGTCTTATGCTCTTTTATATTACCGAATTACCGAATGTGACTAACTTGCTTAGCAAAAGATCTAATAAACGGGAAATGGAAAGGAGTTGGTACTGGGTGATGTTCACCCTTGTGTTTCAGAATGATGTATGTAATATACATGTCCATGGGATGAATTATGATGGGATTAAAACCAAATGAGTTAAGTCTTGCGCAAGCGGTCTAAGCGAGCCCCTATATTGACACAGATGTATTCAGACTCTATATGGTGGTTTTAGGGTGTAAGCGAGCCCTTTGGTATGGTATGTGCAAGGTGTAAGTGAGCCCTGGGCACGATTTAGTATGGTGTGTGCAGGGTGTAAGCGAGCCTACTTGTTTGGCTGTCCCTTTTGAGGTCCATCAATGTCATTGACTGGTAAATAACTGGGAGGTGGGCAAAGGTGATAAGGTCTGTGAAGCAGCAAAAGGGAGAGTTCTGAATAGTTCGGTGTTCAATCCTTGTGGTTGGGTAGAAGGATCTCTTTAGGGGATTCTAGATGTCTAGTCTAACTAATAATTCATAGAACCTTGTTGTAATATTATATGTTATGTTGCCCAATTTGTTCTGTGTATGGGTGTGTGTGTTTTTATTGGGCATTCCAAACTCATGGCGTGTCATGCCAGGTGATGAAGCAGTTTACAATGGTGAAGGTTATTTCGAAGGAAAATAAGATGAAGTGTTGGAGTTATGGTTCATATGAAGACTTAGAGTAGTAGTTTTTTTTTCCTTTTGACTTTTGGTTTGGCAATGTTTTGGTAATCCTGTAATGGAATATAAATGAATTATCTGTGATATTAACTCTGGTTAAGATGTTTTGGTTATCTATCCTACTTGTGTTGTATTATTGTACGTATTTAACGGCCCGAAAGTTAGGGCGTTACAGAGAAAAACGTGGGGTTGGAAGACATACACATTATTACAACATTTGATCCCTCACATAGGAGGGTGCGAATCAATGTCTGAAAGTCCGAATTAATTAACTATTACAAAACTGGGCGAATGAATAATAATTAACTTAACTAAGCTAATTATCTACTTTATTACAACAATTTAACTAGCTATACCCCAATTATCAATAAGCTAATAGCTACAACAATACTAATTATAATAAGATTAATTATAACACTAATAATCATAGCACTAATGGAACAATTAATCGCACTCGACAAAAGCGTAAGTGAAGATGGATAATGGTTGCATGCACAGCTCCTGAGAGCTACTCTATCTGTCCAAGCCAACTCTGTTTCACCTTCAGCCACTGTTTATTTTCCTGCAAAATTGCACTGCTAGCCACGCACTGAGGGCCAGCCGTGCATCAATGATGGCCGACTGGGTCTACAGATGGCCGGTCGTGCATCAATTTGGTGCAAAACTCTGTTTTTGTGTTCTGAGGTGAACTAGTGTAGATAGAGTGTTCTCAAGCTCCGTTTGTTCCATCTTCCTTCTCTGTCATGGGAAAGCCTTTAGAGAAGGTTAAAATTGATTCCAAAGCCATCAATGAGCAAATTGATTGCTTGATGATCTCGGATACAATTTTGGACAAAAAGTCAATGAATGCAATGAATAAGACCACCCTTCCCTCTTGTCATGGAGTTAGCTCAAAGAGGGAGGTTGCAACATTTCAAGAATCATCAAAATGCCATGAATTAGCATGTGACGACTCTTGACACAAGGAACTTGGCAAAACGTCCGGCCAAGTTCAAGCAATTCTAAGTGTTTTCTTTATATGGGTTGTTCCAAGTTTTAAGCCAATTTTATGAAGCCTTGCCATTCTTTAGTCCATATGTCCATGGTGATGTTAAAGTCCTCTAAACAAGAAGTAATGTCAAACGAGAGGTTCTTCAAAAACATGAGAGAGAGAGAGAGAGAGAGAGAGAGAGAGAGAGAGAGAGAGAGAGAGAGAGACTATACCGTTGGCAATGAATCTCTGAAAAAGATTAAGCCATTAGGTAGGAGTCTTTCTTACATGTTTTGAGCAACCTCAATTGGTTGAAATCATTCTCAAAGAATGAAGGAGATCGATGGTGGATTGATTGTTTAAATTAGACTCTTAGACATGGAAATGAGTAAGGAAAAGCTTGGAACAACATGTAACAAGTTATGTATACAAACTTATGAGACAACAAATGAACTAAACAAAGCATGAACCAATTTAAAAGGCTTGGGCAGCCCCTAAAACAGCCCTTAATACATGAAAAACAGAGGTTAAAAATGCATGAAAAGAGCCTAAAAAAGCCTAATAACAAAAAGATGAAACAAGGCTATGAAGCAAGAACAAGGAGGGGTGGCTAACCCCTCCACTTTTGAAACCTCAAAACATGATTTTTAGCCTTTTTTAAACTCTGAAAATTAGTGCAAGGAGCAAAGAAAAGGAGTGTAAAAGAAAGGTTTGAGCTATAAGTAAAGATATAGAAAGAGTGTTAAACTATCTCCATTCTTTTGGAAGCTCTTCAAACCCAATCTTAAACACTTCAAATAGGATCAAAACAACATAAAACAATAAGAACTAAGTAGTTAATGAAAGAACTGAAGGCAAGAAGGAAGATAGCAAGCTTATACCTCTCAAAGGAGTAAGCTTGTTGTTTGTGATCAAACTAAGCTCCAATACACTCTCAAGCTTGAATTATGCTTCTCAAAGATCAACCAAGGCTCTAAGATGGTGAGACAAGGTTGTCTATGGTGTATAGAGATGACACAAGGAAGCTAGGTTAGCTCAAAGGTTGCTTGCTAAGGAAGAAGGAGGATGAGGGAGCTCTTAAGGTGTATATAGGCTTTCTAAATTTTGTTCAACCCTCAAAACAATAACACAACTTCGTTTTTATAGAATTTGAGCTCAAAAGGTGATAAATATCTTCAAACATGGACAGCTGGCGGCCTCCTACCCAAAATAGTGCTTTTTGCCACCAAAGGCTGGCTGACCATTCATAGCCATGGCCGGCCATCACTGATGCCTGGCCAGGCTTTGATGTCCTCTCCTGTTTTTTGGTTCAAACTCAGCTCAAGGTGGAAAAAGGTCCAAAAATGGGACTCAGAGGTTCAAATAAGGTAAATGTTGGAGATTTGAGGTTATTTCGAGAGCTTGACTGAATCCAAATCGCTGCGAATTCAAAGCACACAATTCAACTTTCATCATCGAGTGTATCGAACCAAGTGCCTAAGTTTTGCGGGCGGTCAAAATGGGGTGTCTACAGTGATATTTGGGTAGAAATTGGTATTGTATATTATATGCTCATTATAAATTTTTTGATTTCATATACACTCGCCCCTCTGACATTATAATCCTGCGTTCGTCCCTGGGTGTAAGGAGAATAAATAATACCACAAAGAGTATTAAACCCCTCACCATGCGAGTTGAACATAAGATCACGACCTTACACCACGAAAATGTATTACACAATCATTGGGCCAAATGCCCTATTTCTCCCTACCATTATTTGAAAATTACAATGTTGTCTTTTCAATTTATTTTATTTTTGGTCAATTACTGTACCTAATAATTGTATAATAATTATATTATTTGATCACATTTTATTTATCAATTCAATTGTGAACATTACATTGGTATAATCAATTTTACGATTGTCAGTATAGTGGTGATAAACTCTAAGGGTTTGTCTTGTTAGATAAGGGTTGGGATTTGAAGGCTTACTCTGTTAAAGGTCTCACAGTCGTTTTCTCTCATCAGCAAAAACTTTTGGAGGTCACGGACAGCAGGGTTTAAATACTTATTTTGGAAGACTTACTCAGACGGTAAAGAGTTAGTCTACTGCATGTAAACTGGCTTAGAATACTCTATATAACAAAAAAGAAAAAAAAAATAGTGGTGATATATATATATATATTTTGCTAATCGATAAAAGATTAATTACAAATATAAACTAGTGGTGATATACATATATTTTTGCTAATCGATAAGAGATTAATTACAAATATAAAATTATATTAAGTTAGACAATTGTATATCTACAAGTTCAACAACCAACACAAAAAATTTAAAAACAAAAATCACAATCACATAATAAGGGGAAAATAAATGTATCAAATTCCTCTCTATATAACTTGAACCCGTTATATCACACCATAAAATAGTATTACACAATCATCAGGCCCTAGCCTTGGTTATAGTGGTGGTATATCATGTGATAAGAAAAATGCGATTTTGTTTTTTTTGATAGATCTAGAAGAAAATCTTCATTATAAAATTGATAAATGATTGGATTAATCCGGTATAATGATATCACAATATCTAAAAAATCGATAAACAACCTCCATAGAATGAAGCATGAGGAGGGGAAAAAACCCTCACATGGAAGGGGAACAAACTACCACAAAAAAACATATCCAAGTTGCTACCAAACTCATTCAAAACTTTATTGCTCCGCAACCTTCAACTTTGAATCTAAAGATTTGAAATAAACGAGTTATTTAGTGTCAGCCTTCAAATTATGAGAAGATTTTAAATCAGATCTTAAATTTTTTTTTTTGGACTTGTAGGTGGAGAAAATGAGGCTGAGATTGTCAGAATGGTGAGGGAAACAACAACTTTAAGTTAAAAACCAGATCTAGAGAAAGATTGCAATGAGAGGGAAGGAGAGGGAAGGGTGATCAGAAAGGTAGAGAACCACCACGACCTTCCTTTTCTTTGGTAGGAAATTCCAAAGAGGAGCAAAAGTAACTTTTAGAGAAAAAAAACTGTGATTATTATAATATTATTATCACAATATTTTTATGTAGCTATCAAATTTTATTTCACGTGTATCATTTGTTATTTTTCTTCTATTGTTGCTATCTACAGGTACCAACTTAATTATTTAGGAGTATTTATTCATAATTCTCTGTTTACCTACTTATATTTCACTTAATCTAAATTATTTTCTTTATTCCAAAAGTCCTATGGGTGACATAATTACTAAATATCCATAATAATAATATTTATATTGACAGTATGAATGTTCCGTGATGTGAACATTTACACTGTAAATACGAATGTTCATAACATCAAGTTGCTAAGGATTCACAAAATATTTGTAAAGATAGAATTATCTATAAAATATTTTAAATATGAGTATTAAAATTTGGTAGATTAAATATCCTAATACATTAAATCTCACAATTATTTATTATGACTACCGTTTTACCACAAATTGTAGCATATGGAAAAAATTATAGAATGTGTTCGGGATATTGTTTCTACATTAATCATCTAAAAATAATATATAAATACATTATTATTCGTACAAATTGTTTTTACAACCATGCTACATACACCCAGTGAGTCAGCACTCTCAGCACCCCCAGTGCTAGGTGGCGAGCTGCTACTGGCGAAAATCCCACAAAAAAAAAAAAAAAAAAAAAAACTATTTTTCTGCCCAATCAGGAGAGACCCCCAGTGACCCCACTGGGGTCTAAGTCATTTTTGTTGTTTTTACAAACTGATGTGGTGATGTGGCTTGCAATAGTCAAACCACGATATTTGAAATGGAACCTCAATTAAATGATGGCGGGCTCGATTGGCAACATTAATTTTTTGTTTAAAAGTTAAAAAATCAGTAAAAAGATTAAGAAGCTAATTATTTATGTCAAAAAATAAAAAAAAAAATTTCTCTCTATTTTTATACATCTTTTCATAAAAAATTTAAAAATCATCTTAAACATATTAATTTTTTTTACATAATATTTTAACTAAAAATCAAAAAATTATTAAAAAAACATATTCCCAGGCTATTAAATGAAATCTTTCAAGTTGGCTAAACAATCTCAGGAACCATTTAAGATTTTGGGCAGGGATGGGTATTGGTTCGGTAGTTCGCTCAGTTCGCTTGGTTCAGTTTTATTTTTTTAAGATTTGAAAAAATTATATTAATTCATATACTTGGATTAGATCAATATTTTTAGCATGATATATTAATGGATTAGGTTTAGAACTTATACTTTTAACCCAGTCTGATCTGTTATTAAATTAATTAATTAATTAATTATAATATATTAAAAAATATATTTTATTAAAAATCTAGAGTTTATTTGGATTGTTTTTATTGAAACTTACATTTGTGGTGATATTTGATTAAATTTATTTAAAAAAATTCCTACAACTTATACATACATATATATATATATATTTTTTAATTTATAATGATGTGGGTAGATTTATTTAAGAAATATAATGTGTGATTGAATTTAATTATAGAATATTTTAATTTTTTTTAACATATAGCCTGAGGGTGGGTTTGGAATTTATAATTATTTTTTAGACTAGGCTTGGACAGAAGTAGAGGCATGATGTTAGGGTCGGGCCGAGCAGGGCTTAGATAAACACAAATCTATTATTATGTAGTGTTGGCTCGGCCCGAATCTAGCCCGGTCCGACAACTTATCACTCTTAGATTTTGGTGATTAGAATTATTTATTTTTTAAGATTTAATGAGTAGAATATTTAAGTAAAAAATTAAGATATTTAGATATTGATAGTTATATGTTTAAATTATATTTATTTTTAAAAAATGAATGATGATTATAATTTCAAGAATAGTTACTTATTTTTTTTCAATAAAAATGTGATTCAAACGCAAAGTATCAATATTTAATCATCTTAATTTTTTGCATGAATATTTTACTCAACAAGTTCTTAAAAATGACGCTTTGAATCACTATAATCGGTCCTAAAATGGATCCACCAAATCCAAACATTTTTAAGATGCCCAGTTTAAAGGAATTCAAACCGTTAATAAAATAAGTTTGTTTGTAGAACATTACTTTTATTTAATACTTGACATTCTTATATTGTCTCTCAAAAAAATCAAAGTTAAAAAAAAAGAAAAAGAAAAAAAAAAGAGGTTTATTTTATAAATCAATCATAATAAAATTTTCACTTTATTTAAATTTGTTTTCGGGGCGTTGACTATTTCTACATGTGATATTGAAAAGGACAAGTAATGATAATCTACATACGGTGGTTGTCATGACCCAAATTTAAATGAATGATGTCTATCATAATGTAAAGCATATTTCATAAGCTTAGAAACAAATCACAAATAAGTAATTGACATATAATAGTTCATAAATCATATCTCATATGTGATACATCCAATTGCGCAAAGTAAAGGGCCTGAAGGCATATCAAAGGGACCAAATAGGTCTAACCAAAGAGACAATAAAGGTTAAGCAAAGGGACTACTTGGGTCAACATTAGAGATCTCTATGCACATATAACAAAGGGCCACGGTATTGTTTTCTCTGGACAAGGGCCTCATTAAAGGATGCCACAATTACTTTTCAAAAGAGACAATCATTCATTCTTATCCGAATAGCATTTCAAAATAACATTCTTGCAGTAATTCAAAAATACATTTCAACATATCTTTGACATAGGTGTTGGACCTTGGATAACTACCTACACAAAACACATAATAGAGATACACATTGAAGTGCATGTTGGCTAAGGATGTCTAAATGATGGTAAAGAATGTCTAAAAGGGCATTAGGATGAAAATATGCACTTATGAGTGTTTGTCAAAAATTGTTGAAAATAGGGTCTTTACTCGAACGCACCTTTGGTCGCTCAAGTGGTGTGGCCTAACTGCAAAAGTACTGGATAGTGTTAAAGTATGTTTGATGTTTGCACGAGCCAAGTGCAATACAAAGTCAAGTTCGCTTGACTTGGTCGCTCAAACCAATTACAAAAGTCTGTAAAAGTATTAGGAGCATGCAAAGTTTGCTCGAGCTACAAATCTTTCGCTCGAGCAAACTGGGCGAATTATGGGTTTTCCAAAATTGAATTTGAAGTTGAAAAATGCATTATTTATGTTCAAAGCTTACATGGCTAGACCCAAAAGCATAGAAACTCAAAAATGCAACTCATTTGAAATCATAAGTTCAAAACCTTTGTCAATTCTCAAAATCAAACCCAAAACTCATAATTCTCACCATGCATGTGTTGAATTCAACTCTTTAACATATAAGATGAGAAGTGTAAAAACTATGAAGAACCTTCAAAGATGGTAAATATAGCTTCATACATGTATGAATGTTTGGAAATCAAACCCAAAATTGGTAAATTAATGCATGCATGTACACAATTAGCTTTTGTTTTATACCATATTCAAGTTGTTTCTAACATTTTCTTTCCAATTACATGCAAATGATCCTACAACTTAGTGAATTCAATATCTACATGAATTATCTTCAAGGCTTATAGGTAAATTCCATACCTAGAGCTTGAATTGAGATGTTGCTAGCTTAATCTCCTCAAATCTCTTTCAAATTCTCTACAATAACACTACTCTCCCTAGAAGTGTTGTTCTCACTCTCACTCTAAATTTTAGCTCAAATGATGTCAAAATGAACTCTTAAACATGTTTAAGGTATATATATATATGAGTAGATTAAGTTAAGCTAATCAAATGAGATTAGTGGTAATTAATTAAATTAATTCTAATTAATCATAATCAAGTCTAATTGATTTATTCTAATTATTTTGATCCGAATCAAATTTTAATTAAACTTATCATAAGATTCTAAATATTCCAACTAACTTATTGAACTAGTCATTTTTGGTTTCTGAATCCATTTAGGCTTTCAATTTCGAATTCTAAGTCGGTGGTCTAACAGATATTTCAAAGACAGATAGATAAACACAAATTAAACATTAATCATGCAATTATGCTCACTAAAATAATAGATAAAGATAATACGTATGTTGGGGTTGTTACAGTATTTCATTCTTAGAAAGTTTGGTCCTCCAAACTTGAGTTACCTCCATTCGGAAACAATTCTGGATAGCGTTGTCTTATTTCATCCTCATTTTCCATGTAACTTCATTTCAGTAGTGTTCTTTCCATTCAACTTTCACCATAGAAATCAATTTATTCCTCAACTACTTGACTTGTCGATCAATAATCTGATTGGCTTTTCTTCATAGATAATGTCATCATCAACCTCTATCAGGTGGTAATCTATGACATGGAATGGATCTTTAAGATAACCGTGGAGCATTGATACGTGAAACACATTATGAATCTGTTCCATTCCCCGACGGTAAAGTTATTCGGTAAGCAACAAGACCAAGCCTTTCTAGAATTTGGAACAGTCCGATGTAAGGTGGAGTCAATTTCTCTTTTCTACCAAACCTTGTTTGCCCTTTTATTGGCGTTACTCTGATAAACACATGGTCTCTCACTTCGTATTCCAAATCCCGCATTCTCTTATCTGCGTAGCGTTTCTATTGGCTCTGAGCAGTCTTGAGCCTTTGTTGAATGATCTTTATCTTTTCAGTTGTTTCTTGCACAAGTTTAGATCCATATAAAGTCCTATCACCAACTTCAGTCCAACAAACTGGACACCTACATTTCCTTCCATATAACCCTTCATATGGTGCCATACCGATACTAGTATGGAAACTGTTATTATATGCAAACTCAGCCAATGGTAGGTAATTTTTTAACTACCTTGAAATTCTAAGACACATACGAAGCATATCTTCTAATGTTTGAATAGTTCTCTCAGTTTACCCATCGGTTTATGGATGAAAGGCAGTGTTGAATCTCAAATCTGTGCCAATTGCCTATTGCAAACTTTGCCAAAATCTAGAAACAAATTTAGGATTCCTATCCGATACAATAGACACTTGAACCCCATGTAAGTGGATAATCTTATCAATGTAGATAGTAGCAAGTCTATAGGCATTAAACGAAGTTTTCACAGCAAGAAAGTGAGCAAATTTTGTCAATCTATTAACAACAACCCATATAGCATTGATACTTCTAGATGTACGAGGCAGACCAACAATGAAATCTATGGTTATATGCTCCCACTTCCATTTTGGAATAAGAATAGGTTGAAGTAAACTTGCTATTTTCTAGTGTTCAGTTTTTACTTGTTGGCATTGGAGGCATTTGGAATTGTAGTCGGCAATTTCTTCCTTCATGTTTGGCCACCAGTACACTTGCTTCAAGTCTTGGTACATCTTAGTATTTCTCGGATGCATAGTTGTAGCTGGTTTTTCATGCTCCTCAGATACGATAGCCCTACAATTCAAACTCCCGTGGTTCTAAATCTAGTTTCACAAGTGCAATGTGAAATAGCAAAACACAAATAAGAGTCCAAATCCGACAAATCTTAGAAAATCCATTTATCATTAGAGATGCCAGAAATGGACTGCATTGTTAGATTTTAGAGTCGCCACCTAAATATTTTTGGAAAATTTAAGAAACCCGTGACTCATGCAAAAGGCCACTTGTTCATCATAACCAAAATGTCTTGGCTCGGGAACTTACGTATGAGAAGGGAAGGTCATGAATTGAGCACCCCCACTCACCCGATCAAAGATCGGCCTTTACTAATCATGATGTGATTCTTATCAACACTATATAGTCTTGGTTTGATTATTAATGCTAACTTACTATGTGAGGCACACAAGTATAGACTATGTCACCTATTTTGGAATGCTTTGATTTTATATTCTTTTGAAAAGAGTTTTGAATACGTGCTACTTAAAAAGCAAGCTCTTATGTACATTTATCAAAGTCGTTCCAACTTAAGAAAAATAGCCTTCATCCATAGGCATTCAAGAAGATATTTCCAATCTGCACTTAGGCTCATGTTAATATGCTTGATATGGCAACACAAACACATATGCAATATGTTAAAGCAAAAATGCTCACCTAGTACTCAACCGAGGCAAGCTAAGGAAAAGAAAACAATTAGAAAAAAAAATGAATGCTCCTACTATGCAAAGTGACTAATGTAACACATACAAAATGCAACTACTAAGTTCGGCTTATTTATCATGTCATATGGATCAACTCAAAGCATGCAGTAACGCACGTATTCAAGTAAGTAGGAAATGATAATGACAATGATATTAGAATGATGAACCGAACCCAATGCATACAAAAATGGATACAACGCATGGCAATTATATGAAACCAAAACATGATACTACCACGATAAGCATGTAAATTAAAGAGAGAAAGAAATGGGGGTTGGGAGACAATCAAATATTACAAGTTAGCCCTTGCACCAGAGGGTTCGAATGAATGTCCTAATTAAACTAATTATTACAAACCCAATTGAGTAAACTAAACTAATTAATTATTACAACTTCAAATAGAAGTAAAACAATTAATTAATTACAACATACGAATATGAAAGCTACTAATCAAATATATTGGAATGGGAAACGAGAAACTGAATGCATACGACCTAGAACATCCTCTGGAAACCTCTCTGTTTGTTGCCAGAATCTGCTTTGTTTGTAGTTAGAAAATTATTCTATTTTGGCCTCAGATTCTGCTTTGTTCTGCTGTAAAAATGCCACTGCCTGTACAAAATAGGTAGTCAGCTGGCCTTGAGAAATGGTCAGCCGTACAGAATGGTGGCCGGCACCACTGTTTCTGGGAAATACCCTGCTACAACAGAGCTGAAACAGAGCAAAAATAGATTGTTTCCAGGAGATGTTTATCCTATCTGCCCTTCCCTATTATAAAGATGATCAAGGGAGGAGTAGATTCGATTCTCAAATCATCAATTATCACAAATTTGTTGCATGATGATCTTAGAAACGATATGATAAGTGCTTAATAAAATGGAATAAAAGACAAACAACACCTCCTCCCTATCATGGAATTACCTCAAGGGAAGGGGTAGAGTTGCTTCATGAATCATCAAACATCACTTAAATAGTATGCGATGATTCAAGACGCAATAGGTTCAGTATAACGTCCGAATGAACCCAACCAAATTTTATTACCTTTTTACCTCTTTTTCTGCAATTTTATTAGCCCTTTTTTACTTTACCTTTCCATTTGTTATCTTTTCTTTCTTTTTGTCCAAAGACGATGATTACGTCCACTATGTCCAAAAGCAATAAAGAGTAGCAAGCATGACTTGACCCAAGAAATGAGCTTTTCAAACCCTTTTCTACGGGAGAAATTACAAAGGAATGATCAAACTCATTTACAAGCGATAATGAATTCAGAGTCAAACCCAAAACGAGCAATAATGACTCCAAATCCAAACTTGATAATAAGTTATAATGAACATTTCCTTGGTGATTTCCAAGGGTCTAATTAGAAAATTAGTCCCTTAGAAGTAATGCACTGGTGATAAAGGAAAGTGTCAAACAAGAGATTATTCTTAGCATAAGAGAGATGTAATGCCCTGGTAATGAACCTCCGAAGAGATTAAAACATTTAGCATGAGAGGTCTATTTCTTATGTTTTGAGCAACAATCTTTTGTTTGATACAACCCTTGATCAAAGAAACAAAGAAAAGAGGGAGATCGCAGAGTTTGAATGAATAGTGGATGATTACAATGGTGTGAATAAATTTATGAAAGCTATAAAGAGTGAAAGAAAAGACTATCAACTCAAATGGATTGGAAACTTTTGCCTATATACCAAATCCATGAGGACTTACAATAACATACTATAATATTCAAAGCATAAACTAAATAAACACTTAAAATAGCCCCAAAATAGCACAAAATAGTGCTGAAAATCAGTTTAAAAAAAGTAGAAGATATGAACAAAAAAAAAAAAAAAAAAAGAGGACAAGCCTAGTACGCAAGCCTAAGGAAGGGTGGCTAACCCTTTCACTTTTTGCAACTTTAAATCACATTTTCAAACTTAAAAAAGCTCTGAAATTAGTATAAAAAGGTAAAGAAAAGAGAGAGAAAAGATGGTAAAAGAGCTCAAGATATACCTCTTGAAAGAGAGGAAAAGCTCCTTAGTTAATAAACCATAAACCAAGTACTCTCAAGGAGCTGAAGTTAGATTCAAGAACCTCAGCAAAAGTTTTAAGTTTAAGCTTAGAAGGTGTATGTATAGTATATGTATATTGCAAGAGAGGAGGGTAGTGTGTTGGACAAGTTTTAGCTTTGGCCAAAATTTTCTAACCCCAAACCATAAAGAAAGGACTTGTATTTATGGAAAAACAGGTTCTTACATCAGAAGTATCTGTAAAGAGACAGCTGGTGCAAGGCATGCACATGGGGACAACTAGCTATTGCAAAATATCTGCATGCGCTAAACATGGACAGCCGGCCATTAAGGGGGATGACGGGCCAATCAAAAATGGCTTGTCAGCCAATTGTTGGCTAGCTCTTCTCTGAGTGGTTAGGCTAGAAGCAATAAGGTTTTAGTTCAGATGGGGTATAAGGTTTAGGTTTTAAAGCTTGAAACTGAAGCCTTTTACTGAAGAAATTGAACAATTGCACAGCGTAACATTTCATCATTGAGTGTTCAGTGTGAGGCGCCTAAGTCTTAAGGGCTGTCAAAATGAGGTGTCTACAGTTGCCCCTCTTTGACGGACCTCAAAGTCATGAAATGATGCGAGTGAATGTCAAAGTCTGAAGACGACTCTTTTGACAAGGCTGTAAGACTTGGGCAAACAATCAAAATGCAAATGCAATTGGTTGAACTTGAAAGTTGCCTACGTATCCCTTTGTAAGGAATCAAACCATGCGTAGTTCAGGGCAAGATGCAAATGATATGCTCATGCACTACTTTTTGGAAACTGAACTTACACGTTTCGCGAAGCCGATTATTTTGAAAATCCATGATCATGCAAGACAATGCAGTGAGCAATAAATAGATGACAACAAATGAATGAAACAAACCTCAAGCTTAAATCAAAATAAATCTAACCGTGTTTCACACGAAAAAGAGTAAGCAATTCCAAACAAGTTTCATGTGAAATGAGGAAAGATAGTGTAACCAATAGGCGTATCTCATCGTATTTCATACAGAGAGAGGGAAGGTTTTAGCCGAGTAAAACAACGTCGTAATGCGTTTCACGCGAAAGAACGGAAGGGTAGTGTAACCAACAGGCATATCTCACTGTATTTCATACGGAAAGAGGAAAGGTTTTAACCAAGCGAAATAAGGGTGGTGTAACCAACAAGCATATCTCACCGTATTCCATATGGAGAGAGGGAAGGTTTAACCAGGAAAAACAATATCCTAACGCATTTCACGCGAAATGACGGAAGGGTGGTGTAACCAACAGGTGTATCTCACCGTATTTCTTACGAAAAGAGGGAAGGTTTTAACCAGGTGAAAGATGCGAGGCCAAACTACGTTTCACGCAGAGAGGAGGTAAGACAAAAAGGTACAAGCAAAATTACGCTTAACGCAGAAAGGGTAAGGGGTACAAGCCAAATCACACTCGTGTGACAAGGGTAAGCACAATAAAGGAAAAGCATGATGCACATGGATACAACACAATGCAATATTATTACTGTGGTTGATGCGAAAAACAATGCGGTGCATGCTCTATGCAACATAATAGACAACATAATTAAAAAGACAAACAAAATGCGGTGTTTTGAAAACACCTCATAAAGATCTCTGACTTACAGTTCGGAGGTTCTCAAATGTTTAGAAAAGGATACAACTTGCTTAAGCTTGAGATTGAGAAACTTTCCCACTTCGAAGAAATGACGGGACTTGAAACGGTGCAACCAGAATGACATTTCGAAAATTTCTGTAACCGAAAAAAACCCAAATTCTTCAATTTTCCACCTTATAGATGAATACAGGACTCTTCATGCACAGAATAAGCAAGACCTCAGCAAAAATCACATCCGGGCCACTTGAAGAATCGGCTGGCCAAAATATGGGCCGGTTGTATAATGTTTTGGCCGACTAGCCACCCGACCCAAATTCAAGGGCAGTTTTGGGTTCTTACACCTGAGACTCTTTAAAAATAAGTTTGGGCCCACTTTTTCATACACACCCAAGCCGAAATCACTCTCCCTCTCTTTCTAGGTGCTCTCTTTCTAGATTTTCATCCTACTCGGTTTACCTAACGACCCACTGTAGCACCCGACCTTCTTCGCGCGCACCCCCTTTCGGAGAGACACGAATTGGTCGTCCTACTATAGTTCAGACTCCTGTCACGGTTCAGAATCTAATCTCACAAAGTGCAATGTAAGACTAACAAATCACCAAAGAGTCCAATCCGGAAAATCATTTTGGAAAATCAGATTTTGAATCAAAAAGCGCCAAGCATGGAATGCTTTGCCAGATTACAGAGTTACCACCTAAATATTTTATTTTCGGGAAATTTAGGAAATCCTGACTCGTGCCAAAGGCCACGTGTCCGTCATCACTAAAGTTGCCTCGGCTCAGGAACTTGGGTACGAGAGGGGAAGGTCCTGAAATGAGCACCCCCGCTCGCCTGATCAAAGATCGGCCTCTACTAAACATGATATGTTGTTTTATAGACACATGTGTTCTTATTCCAGTTATTACTCTAACTTACTATGTTATGAGCACAGCATACAAGTATAGACTCAATCACGAGAATTGGAACAAAGCAACTCATGTTTGTTTTTGAAAATGGTTTGAAAGTTCTACTCGCAAGTAGGCTAAAGCGCGGATTTGCCACCCTCAAGTGGGCTTTAAAACATGATTTTGTCACTTCGCAAAGTGGACTTAAAACTCGCATTTGATGAATTATCCTAATTCAGGCAATCAAGCCTTCACCCACAGGCATTCATGTAGTTAATCGCTTAAGCAAATAGCCTCATGGCAAGCATGCGATCATGGAAACACTCACACTCATGCAAGGATGCTAAAGCGTGAACACTTACAGTGTATTCCAAGCCAAAACAGAAAACTAGTTAGAAATCATGTATGATCCTAGCTATGTTAAGATGCCTAATGCAACGCATGCAATAATGCAACTAAATAGGCTCGGCTATCTAAGATGGCATATGAATGCAACACTTGATAACATGCTTTGAAACACGTATTCAAGTAAGTATTGAAATACAATGCAGTTTGAATGATGCGCCAAGCCCGGTGCATGCAATACAAATGAATGATGCAAACATGCAAAGCATAAGGTATGCTAATTGAAAAATGTCCTAAAACTAACCATCGAAAGCAGTTAAGTAAAAGGGAGAAAGAAGTGGGATTGGAAGACATGCACACACACACGCACGCTTATTACAACACTATGCCCTCACGACGGAGGGTCCGAATAAATAAGCTAAGCTATTCTAAGCTAAGCTAAGCTAACTAACTAATCTAATTAAACTAATTAGACTAATTATTACAAACCAATAAAGAAATAGCTAAACTAAGCTACTTAATTATTACAGCACTTTAACTAATTTACAAATTAATTAAATTACAAATTAAAATGCTAACTAACAAGTAAAGTATCAAGCTACAAACTACACTGCCTCAGCTCTGTTTGAAGAAATTGAACATGCATGCCTCGGTTGTCGCCTCGAAACACCTTCCGGTTTGCTCTTGAGAGGCTCTGTTTGCAGGGTGTCTCCAAGAACTCTCTGTTGAACCTTAATAAATCACTGCTGGGGAATGCACCAGTGGCCTGCCGGCCATGAAGAGCTGCTGCCGGCCATTAGCCGGCGAAGGATATGCACTGCTGGCCAATGATGAAGCAGTGCCGGCCATCTGTGGGGCACTGCCGGCCACTGGTGTGCTGCATCACCAATCTGCAACAGAGCTCAAACCAGAGGAAAATGGAGGGCCTCCCAAGGGTATGTGTGTACTGTACCACTCCTTATCATCTCAAAACATCAAATGAGAGGTACCATTGGATCCAAAACCATCAATCAAGCATGCAATGCATGATGGCCCAGGATCCAACTTGCACAAATTCAATAAATGCAAGACAAACAAGACTCTAGAACCACAATCTTATTATGGATGATCAAAGGCAACGGAGACAAAGGGAATTGGCTCATTTTCATCACTTTGAGTATGAAATGGACCAATTCACCTTGTGTTCAATATAATGTCCGATTGAAAACAATGCAATGCAAACATAACATGCTTATCTTGGCATGTTTTACTTGATTCAATTCTTGTTTACACATTTTAGCTTACCAAGCCATTCATTAATTGATTTGTCTAATGTGAAAGTCCTCCAATGAGAGGAAGGTCAACCAAAGAATGGTTTAAGGCATGAGGGAGTTCATGCCTTTGGCTAGTAGAAACCCTCAAAAGAGAGTTAAAGCCATTAAGCATGAACACTACCTCAAGCTTAAACACATACATAAGGCTAACCAACCCTCAAAGCAAATTAAAAGTGAAGAATTGAGAGAGGTTGCAGAATTTCAGTGCTTAAATGGTATGATAAATAATGCTACAACATGCAAGCAACACATGCATCACATGTTCAAAGCCAAAAGCATCAAAGCTAGTGAAGGACATAACACTAGAGGCATGCAATACAATGCTCGAAGGATCAAACCAGGTCTGGACAGAGCTTAAACATGCCAAAACAGTGGCATAATCATGCTGAAACTTAGGCACAAAAGGCGAGAAAATCATGCTCATGTATTGGCTCACAAACAAGACACAAAGCACAACTCTCAAAAGCAATGAAAGAGTGGAACATGTGAGAGTGTGACAGTGGTTTATGCACTGAAATTACACACTAAATGATGTCATGGCATGAAAACATCTCAAGTAAAGCATATTGGAGGCCTTGAAACACAAAGCTAGTGAGGCCAACTACACTATAGTTATACAAAGCAAAGCATATACGACCAAGACCATCCAAAACAGAGCTAAAGCATGCTAAATTAGTAGCAAAAATGTGCTGGAGTGGAGCCAACACATGCTAGAATAATAAGCTAACTCATTATGTATGTTAGGCTAGTAAGCACAATTACACTACAAGTGCAAGGTGCAAGCAACAAGTGACCCAACCAGCCAAAAACAGAGTTAAAACAGGTCAAAATAGAGCCTAAAACATGCTTGAGATAAGCTACAAAAAGGTAGAAATACATGCTCACATGTTAGGCCATTAGCACATGCAAACAAGACACAAGGAGAGGGGATCACCCCCTCCTATTTTGAGCCTCAAAGCCAACTTTCCACCACTGAAATACGTCTGAGTTTCAATGGTAGAAAGGCCAAACAAAGGATGTTACAAAAGCTTAGAAAGGTGGCTCAAGAGGCTTTACAAGCCAAAGAACAAAAGAGGAGAACCACCCCCTTAACCACACAAGGCTCAACTAACATTTTTAAGCCTCAAAACAGAACTTCTTTGAGACTAAAAACAGCTTCAAAGTTGCATATAAAGATGGCAAAGCAATGAACTAGAACAAAGCTTAAAAGGGTGAAACTCTTACCTTTGAAGCACAGCAAGAAAACAGCAAGCTTCTGAGCCAAAACCAAGCCAAAACCACTTCAAGGAGCTCAAACAAGGCCTCCAAGATCCTTAACACTAAGGTGAAGGTGTTTGGCTAGGTATTTTAGTGAAAATATGTGAAGAAAACACACTTTCAAGCACAAAACATAGAGAGAGAGAGAGAGAGTATTCTAGAGAGAGAGAGAGGAAGAAATATCTCAGTCAAAATTTTCTAACCCCTTGCATGCATATAGATGGCTTGTATATATAGAGGATTCAAGAAGCTTTCAAGGAAATCTAGCCCTCCACGTGCAAACAGATGGGCCATTCTGTGCAAACAGCTGTAAAAAATGTCTACAAAATATCTACTGAAACAATGGTGGCCGGTCGGCCATCAGTGGTGGCCAGCAGTGCCTCATTGATGGCTGGCAAGCCTCATCAATGGCCGGCAAACATAAATTGATGGCCTGTAGTGCACCAAAACAAGCATTTTGGAGGGACCAAAGCATGGTCCAACAATGGGGCAGAAAGGATACAGGGTTTGAAAAGCTCAAACCTGTGACGTTCCGCTGCGAAATTCGAGCGCTCGGCGAGTGACCGAACTTGTCACCGGATGTACCTACAACCACATCCAAGTCTTGAGGACGGTCAAAAATGGGGTGTCTACAGTTGCCCCTCTTTGACAGAACTCGGAAGTCATGAAATGATAGGAGTGAATGTCAAAGCCTAGAGACGACCTATTTTTGACAAGGTCAAAGACTTAGACAAACATTTAATATGACAGTATAGATGCGCCCGCAAGCTGGGGCAAAATGCAAATGACATGCATGATGCAAGAGCAAAACTCATGATTATGCAAAGAATGCTGTAATGAAGCATTTATGCAAAATAAATACAACATTTAAGCAAACCGACAAGTTACAGCAGTCTTACACATTAGTAGAAAGGATGTAAGAAAATTATGCAATCTTAACTGCGTCTCACGCGGGAAAGGCTAAAAGCGACTACCGGGAATACCCGAAGTCTTAAACGAAACACCTCTAGGCGTGTCACACGCGAGAGAGGGAAGGTAAACACCTCTCAGCGTATCACACGTGAGAGAGGGAAGGGAAACACCTCTCAGCGTGCCACACACGAGAGAGGGAAAGGAAACACCTCTCAGCGTATCACACGCGAAAAAGGGAAAGGCAACACCTCTCAGCGTATTACACGCGAAAGAGGGAAAGGAAACACCACTCAGTGTATCACACGCGAGAGAGGGAAAGGCTGCACCTCTCAACGTATCACACGCGGGAGAGGGAAAGGCAACACCTCTCAGCGTATCACACATGAGAGAGGGAAAGGAAACACCTCTTAGCGTATCACACACGAGAGAGGGAAAGGCAACACCTCTCAGCGTATCACACATAAGAGAGGGAAAGGAAACACCTCTTAGCGTATCACACACGAGAGAGGGAAATGTAACACCTCTCAGTGTATCACACGTGAGAGAGGGAAAGGCAACACCTCTCAGCGTATCATACGCGGGAGAGGGAAAGTAAACAAACGACGGGCATACAACCCAAACGCTTTTAACAGGGTGCCAGTGTAAACACCGGGCGTACTCGGGTGTTTCTAACCAACGGGATGCTAGTGTAGACATTGGGCGTACCCGAATGTCTCTAACCAACGAGGCGAGGGAGAGGAATGGTTTTACCCGGAATTCCTCTAAATGAACCGTACATACAATATCATGCATGTATGAGAAAGAAACTTGATAGGTATAATGCAATACAATGCATGTCTCGTGCGAGACGAATGATAATGATGCACATTCAATGCAAGCATGGTAATCAACGACACATATTCAAGGCAAGATAATCAATGATGCATATTCAATGCAAGATGCGTACTTTATGCAAACATGGTAATGCATATTCAATGTAACATGGTAATGCATGTTCAATGCAACAATTCAAAATGCATACTCCATGCAATGATGAAAGCGATGTTCACTCTATGCAACGACAAAAGCATGTGATAGAGACAACTCAAAGGTAACTCCCGATTTACCTCTCGGAGAGTTGAAATACATTTAAAAAGGATACTCCTTGTTTGAGTTGATGGGCAATGACCCTCGTGCACTGTGAATGTGATTCTGGGCTTCCGCAGAGGCATTTTGAATCAAACTTTGAGCATTACCTGCATTTCTTGGAACCCAAGGACACATATCAAGGTAAAAGAGGCAGGGGAAGCTGGTGGAGGCATGCCGGCCATAGGGGAAGGCTGCCGGCCCCCTGCCGGCCATCAGTGAAATCTGCCGGCCACCGATGTGCCACTGCCGGCCATCGATGGCAGACTTGGACAGTTTGGTCTTTTGACCCGTGGCTCTTTAAGTACACCCAAAACCACTTCATTTGCTCACAACCTCTTGCACGAAATTGCTCTCCCTTGCTTTCTAGGTGCTCCTTCTCTTTAGATCCGCGCATTCTACGTGTTTCCCCATACCCTAAGAACATTTTCTTCATGAAAACCCTATTGTTCTCTTCGATTTGAACCGATTAGAATTTGATTTCGACGCTTCTTCCGTCATTTCCACTGTTCAAGGATCATTTCCCTCGAGTTTCTCCCAAGCTTAGTTCACTTTTCTCGGGTTTTGATTTTCGTTGACTTTTCTTCTTTCCTAGGGTTTGCTTTGTTCAAAGTTTTACCATTTTCCTCACTTTTGCTTCTTTTGCACCTATTTCAGATGGTTGATGATGTGCCACATGACGGGGGCTTCCCCGTGCTTCCTCCGATAGAGTTTGCAGCAGACTTTGAGGCCGAGCCGGAGGCTGAGCCTGAGCCGTTACCGCCGAGCATACGCCCTTTTGATCCGACGAGGTATCACCTATAGACCCACATTATACCCACTACGGGAGGCATCAAAGCCTTCACTAATTTTGCTGAGGACGCGCTAGACGACCTCCTACTGAGAGAGCCTACGTCTCACTTATCGGCCATTGCCGTGGAGGTACGAACTCCCCTTTTCTGCAATACTACCTTTAACTGTTTGCATTTCTTGCACTGTTTTTGATCTGATTGCATCACATGCCTTGATCGAACAGTATCTCATACATTACTACTTTACATTCACTAAACTTTCATATGTGCTTTCAACTGTACTTTCAACTGCACTTTTAACTGTACTTGATTTGCTTGCATCTCATACATTATTACAGGACGGATCCCACTCCTTCAGAGGCTATGGCACGACGACAGCCCGGGATTGGTATGATAAACTGCCAGCCAGGGTCCGTGACATCATAGACGAGACCGGCTTCGGTCTGTTTTGCTTCAGCTTCACACGGGTCGTAGCGAGCCGCCCTCTCTTAGGGGCTCTTGTGGAGAGGTGATGGGATACCACCAACTCCCATTTCTCCACGACGGGGGAGATAACGATGACTCCCTACGACTTTGCCATGATCACGGGCTTAGGCGTGGGAGGTGATCCGATCCCTCTTGACCCTGACATGGAAGAGTGAGAGGCTGTAACGCCCTCAAAATAAACCCAAAAATCAACCAACAATAGTATGCTTAGACATAAGAAAATGAAGCATAATTGTATTCCATTAGAGTAATCCTTACAAAATGTATTACATGTTGACATCAAAAGTAAATGCCCTAAGGGCTTACAACTTTCCAAGTCAACACTTGGTTACAGAAAAGAGTTCTAACTCTATACAAAGAAAGCCCTTGGCTTGATATACATGTAATACAACCAAAAACACAAATAGTCCAACAGTCTCAAGCCTCCCAGGCTACGTCCTTGGAGGTGGCATGCTACCTGTATCTGAAATGATGTCCCATATAGGGTGAGCCAATGCCCAGCAGAGATATGCTAAACACAATATGAGCAGTAACTAAGACATTAGCAATTGATAAATGTTTAACTCACATAAATCAAATTCATAAACCATTTCCATTACATGACAACTGTGTCCATGTTTTATTTCATTTTCCATTTCTTATCCAGTTTTCAATTCACAACTACGGCTCAAAACCTGGCCAAACAGCTTAAATGAGATAGTAACTCATATTAAACATTTGCCACTTCATAGTAGATAAGCATACTAGCTATATCAACATTTCAACAGATAAGCATATGAGCTATATCAACACTTCAACAGATAAGCATATGAGCTATATCAACAGTTCAACAGATACACATTTTAGTGCTGTATCAACGGAGTCCATCCCCTATCTCCTCCCAAACAACATCCGGTTTAGAGGTCCATCCCCTATCTTCCTCTAAACCGTAGAGTACATCCCCTATCTCCTCCCATACACACAACACCTATAAACATAGGTCATATACATAATCAATCAATACATAAAATTAATGTATTCTTTCAACCGTCATATTCGATGACACATCCAATTGATTAGTTTTAGTTTGCCTAATCATCATGTATTGTCTACAACAATCAAGACTACCCTCCACCGGTAGCCCAAGGCAATCATTTCTAAACAGATAATAAAAGCACTAACAGATAAATTATCCGCATTTTCATAAGTGAATGATTTATAAATCCAACTCCACTGTCCCATCTCATAATGAGCCAATTTCATTATATTTAACTCAATTTCACAAACCCACAACTTTCCCAAATTAATTACACCAATTAATTTATGCACAATTTAGGGCTTTCACCCCCATCTCTCAATATTAACCAACATCAATATACTCATTTTGAAACCCAAATACACGTTTATGGTTCAAAATAAACATAAACCTCTTTTCAAAATTTCACATTTGAAACCCCAACTTTCAAAACCCAAAACCATTTATACAAAAGCTCAAAATCTAGGTCAAAGCCCATAAGAGTGAGTAGGAATCCCTACCTCTAGGGATGAATACCAACGAAGAAGATGAAGAAAACGAAGATGCTCCAAATCCCAAAATTCTCGGATCAAAATGTAGCCCTCAACGATCAACACACTTTTTACAAAGGCCAAAGGGTGAGAGATTACTCTAACTAGATCAATACCTAGAGAGAAGTGGAGGTTTTAGTAAGAGAAGCTCTCCAATGGCTGTTTTCGAAAAGTAAGAGAGAGAATGGAAAGTAAAAAGTGATTTAAAATAGCTTAGTTGACAACAGATATACGACTCTCTCACTCGAGCAGAGAACAGGATGCTCGAGCGTCAAGAACAAAAAGCTGGGTCCACTTGAGCACAATAAGGCCCGCTCGAGCTCCAAGACACAAGAACAAAGTAAATCCGCTCGAGCGCGAAAATCAGTCCGCTCGAGCGTAGATTTCCTCGTTCCAGAACTTTCACAGACAAAGCACTACCCGCTCGAGCGCGACCGCTCAAGCGTAAAGAAACCCGCTCAAGCGTGACAAACACACCTGCAGAAGTTTTGCAGAGGCACGAAATACTAGGAGTGTGTAAACCCCGCTCGAGCGCAAGAAGGCCCGCTCGAGCGAACAACCAAAAACCAAAGTCCGCTCGACCGTAACACCAAAGACCAGGGCAACAACTTTTGAGACCAAAACTCAACCTACCTATTCAAAACATGCCCAACACATCCTAAAACTCAAACAAGTGGAATTAAAGGATGACAACAAGGTAATTACAACTACCAACTCCACGAAACCGAGTCCAGAATACAACTGAACAGTAAAGGGACAATCGGGATCGCTATAACCTCCCCCCCTTAAAGAATTTTGTCCCCGAAATTAAATACAAGTTTTTTCCATTCCCAACAATATTTATAACATAATATTAAACATCCCGACCCATTACCGGTCAACCTCATCTCTTCTCAAGAGGTAATTTACATTGTATATAACAACCTGCATTATCAACATGCATTCCTTTGAAATTTACCAATTTCAACACATTCTCCACAATTCTATAACATTTGCAACATTAATATCATGCTTGCATTTCCACAAAATATTTAACATACACGATGTTAAAACAAACTTCCATTTTAAGGCAAGTTCTACAACATTTCCATAAACTAAAACATTTACCATGTTTTACAACTTAAGACATATGCAATGCTCTTAAGGTTCAATAATATTACAGAATCTCAATACATGATTATACATCAACAAATATGTCTGATATTTCTCGCGGACTTCTAACTCATGTTCCCAAGTGGCTTCCTCCACTCCGTGATGTCTCCACAAAAGTTTCACCAAGGGAATGGTCTTGCCTCGCAAGACTTGATCCCGCCTATCCAAGACCCAAATCGGTCTCTCCTCATACGAGGCATCCTCATCTACCTCTAAGTTCGTCCAATCCAACACGTGCGATGGATCTGGCTCGTACTTTCGAAGCATACTAACATGAAAGACGTCATGAACCCCGAACAACTGCGGTGGCAAAGCCAAATGATAAGCAACCTCTCAAATCCTCTCAAGGATCTCAAAGGGACCGATAAATTGAGGGGATAACTTCCCACTCTTCCTAAACCTCATCAAACCCCACCTAGGTGATATTTTTAGAAAAAACATGATCACCCGTCTCAAATGCCAAAGGCCTCCTCTTACGGTCGGCATAACTCTTTTGGCGACTCTGGGCTGTAACAAGCCTTCTACAGATAAGCTCAACCTTCTCCGTCGTTTCCTTCACCAACTCCGGGCCCAACAAAGGTGCATCACCCACCTCGGTCCAACATACTGGAGACCTACAAGGTCGGCCATACAAGACCTCAAACGGTGCCATACCGATACTAGACTGAAAGCTGTTGTTGCAGGCAAACTCCACCAAGGGCAAGTGCCTCTCCCACGTCCCACTAAAATCAAGGACACAACCTCGAAGCATATCCTCAAGGATCTGGATAGTACGTTCGGACTGCCCATCAGTCTGAGGATGATAAGCCGTACTAAAGGTCAACTTAGTGCCCAAGGCACTCTGCAAACTCTGCCACAATCTAGCAGTGAAACGAGGGTCTCTATCTGAGACGATCGTCACTAGGACCCCGTGCAACCTTACTACGTCCCGAATATACAAATCGGCAAGATGGTCTACCGAATCTCTCACGCGCATAGGGATGAAGTGCGCCGACTTAGTCAACCGGTCTACAACCACCCAAATAGCATCACTACCCCGCTGAGTCCTCGGAAGACCTACAATGAAGTCCATAGTGACATGCTCCTACTTCCACTCGGCAATAGGCAAGGGTTGCAACAAACCGGCTGGCCTCTGATGCTCGGCCTTCACTTGCTGACAAGTAAGGCACTTAGACACGAAAGCTGCCACATCCTTCTTCATACCTCGCCACCAAAACTGGCGACCCAGATCCCGATACATCTTAGTACCTCTCGGATGCACCGCAAGGCGTGAATGGTGAAACTCTCGGAGTACCTCCTCTCGGCAAGACTCCGGCACAAACAAACGGTCTCGGTATCTCACACTCTGGTCGGGATACATCGTCAAACCCTTCTCAACCTTCCCACTGGAGATCTTCCCTCAGAGGGATTCTACCTCAAGGTCACCTCGCTGTGCCTCTAACACTCGACTCACAAGTGTAGGCTACGCAACAACGGAAAACAAGGCCGCAGCCTCAACAGATTCGCCCAAAAGCAAATCGAACTCGCCAAGTGCCCCCAACATTTCCCACTCCCGGATGGCTACACAAGCTACATCACTAATGGATTTTCTGCTAAGGGCATTGGCCACAACATTGGCCTTTCCCAGGTGATAGTGCAACTCAAAATCGTAGTCCTCAATGAACTCCATCCACCTTCTCTGCCTCAAATTCAAGTCCCTCTGTGTAAACAGGTACTTCAAACTCTTATGGTCTGAGAATACCTCGAACCTCTCACCATAAAGGTAGTGCCTCCAAATCTTCAAGGCAAAAATCACGGCTGCTAGTTCTAGGTCATGTGTAGGGTAATTCTTCTCGTGTATTTTCAACTGACGTAAGCCATAGGCTACCACTTTCCCCTCTTGCATCAACACAGCCCAAACCCTCTCGTGAAGCATCACAATAAACGGCATAACCCAAGCCTCTCTCCGGAATAATCAAGACCGGAGCGGTGGTCAATCTAACCTTCAACTCCTGGAACGACTTTTCACAAGTCTCACTCCATACAAACTTGACCCCTTTTCCGCGTCAATCTAGTTAAAGGCGAAGCTAGCCTGGAGAAATCCTTCACAAACCGGCAGTAATACCCGGCTAATCCCAGAAAACTGTGGATCTCAAAAACGCTCTTAGGCTGTGCCCAATCTTGCACTGCCTCAATCTTAGATGTATCAACAGACAACCCTTCCCCGGATACCACGTGGCCTAAAAACTTGACTTCTCCTAGCCAGAACTCGCATTTCCCAAACTTGGCATACAGCCTATGGGCTCTAAGCAACTCAAGCACCACTCTCAAGTGTTCCTCGTGCTCCTCCTCAGAAGGTGAATAAATCAGAATATCGTCCACGAAAACGACTACAAAACGATCTAAGAATTCCTGGAAGATCTGGTTCATCAAGTCCATAAAGACTGCCGGTGCGTTGGTGAGCCCAAATGGCATCACCAGAAACTCATAATGGCCATACCGCATACGGAATGCCGTCTTCGGAATATCCTCCTCCCTGACCCTCAACTGGTGGTAACCCGACCTCAAGTCTATCTTAGAGAAACAACAGGAACCCTTCAACTGGTCAAACAGGTCATCTATATGGGGCATAGGGTACTTATTCTTGACCGTAGCCCAATTCAACTTCCGGTAATCGATACACAATCTCAAGGCACCATCTTTCTTCTTAGCAAACAGGGTCGGTGCTCCCCACGGTGAAACACTAGGGCGAATGAAGCCCTTATCTAGCAATTCCTGGAGCTGAATCTTCAACTCACTCAACTCGGCTGGGGCAAAACGATAAGGTGCCATAGAAATCGGCGTCGTGCCGGGCACTAAACCAATAGAGAACTCTATCTCTCGGCGAGGTGGCAAACTGATAAGGCTCTCAGGAAAGACATCCGAGTATTCACAAACCACCCTCAGCAATACAATCTGGGTCTCGTCACACTCACTACTCAAAAGGCTAGCAAGAAGACTACTAAGCTCACTCCGCCCTCGCGGATCATACACTGGTGGCAACACCCTACCAACGCGATCCCCCAGAAAATGGAAACACTCCCCGCTCAAGGTACATACTGTGACCCTCTGGCGGTAGCAATCAATAACAGTTCGGTATGACGATAGCCAGTCCATACCCAAAATAACATCAAATCTCGACATGGGCATAACTACAAAAGGAAATGGAAGCCGATGATCGGCGACCTCTATATCACAACCTCTACATCCTTGTTTCAAAATCAATTCACCCCCAACAGGTGATACAACACATATATGAGATGCTAATTGTGCCAACTCTAACCCCAAAACAGATGCAAATGCAACAGACACAAAGGAATGAGCACCCGTATCAATCAATACACTAACAACTGAGTTGCAAAACAGAAAGGTACCTCTCATAACTGATGGAGCCGGTACTAGGTCCTGCGCGGTAACAGCATACACGTACCCTGTAGGCCCCTGATCGACCTGCTCACCCCTGGGAGCATACGACTGCTGCATAGACTAGGACAACGAAGCACCTGGATTGGCCCTCGAGGCCTGCACAGACTGAGCTGGCTGAAAACCCTGCGTCTGCCTAGAACCAGATGCGCCCGATGTGGCACTCAACTGTGGGCAAAACCTCTTCAGGTGCCCCGGCTGACCACACTGATAACAAGACAAAGGCTGGCCTCTGCCCTGACTTTGGCCCTGAGGTCGAGCCGAAGAAGAAGCAGCTCGCTGACCTCCTGTCACGACCTAAACCCGCCCCTATAGGTTTAGCATCGTAGCCGGCCAGTAATCCTGGGATTACCGAAGGCCACTGAGACAGATTAACATAATATAAGGGGCTAACGGAAGCAAATAACAATATACAACGTCCATTAAGCTGTGCAGACTTATATGAGACAGAAAAATTTTAAACTTTTTATATACACATATACACATTAACTTAAGTCGTCATATAAACACAGATTAGACAAAAAGGGACTTAACCCTATTTACAAAATACACAAGACATGTTCAACCAAACACAAAAATAAAACTTAAACTTTAGATCACATGGCAATAATCACTTGACATATCCGGAACCTCCACGGGAGGCACATAGGTTGGCTGACAAAACTGATTCTAGGCAGATGCCTCTAAGCCTGGTCACGCGCCTGATCACCTACATACATAAATAATACAGTGAGCTAAAGCCCAGTGAATAACAACAGAGTAAAGGATTTAATGAATGATGTCCATCACAGAGTTACAAATCAGATTCTTATCAGAAATAGAGTCTTACGCATATTCAAATTCCAAATCAGAAACAGATTCATATACATATTCATAATCATTTTCATATTCAGATTTTTGCATGTAATCATACGTGGTACATCCATTAGCATTAACAAATCCGATGACCCATAAAGGGACGGCCTTGAAGGCATTCTGATGACTCATGTGCACAGAGACGTTTCTGATGACCCATAAAGGGACCTGATGACCCATAAAGGGACACATATCATATGATGCTAAGGATGCCACGAATAACTTTCAGAATCTTGGACAATCATTCATTCATTCAAAACATAGCGTAGCATTTCAAAAGATTAATCATTTCATGTCATAATGTTTAGAAAATATTTAACATTGAACATAACTTTACAATGTTATTACTCATAGATAGTTGCAGAAGCATATCACAATCAGGCAGACAATAGCGCATGACCTACACAAGCACATAACATATACACATTGAAATACAATATTATTTCCTTGATCAAACTTGACTTTTCTTATCTTTTTCCATCTAAATAGTCCGAAGTTCTACTACGTTTATTCTTTTTCATTTAAATAAATCGGGTTTTTATTTCACATATTCTTTCATTACAATGTCCTTCTTTTCCAAATGGATTGATCCTTTACTTGGCTTCTTGAACAATTACCACTAGATCAATGATTCATTCTTTAACTAACTAATCTATGTTGATTAGTAGCTTATTAATCTTTATTGAGTCATCAATCATGTCTAGAACGCCTTGGAAAGAGATGAGAATAAAAATGTGAATTAAATGCAATTTTCAAAATATGCTGAAAATAGGTCTCCGCTCGAGTGCCACTTTGGTCGCTTGAGCGGACTGTAAAATTTGAAAAACTACTGGAAGGTTGATTTTCACGCTCGAGCGAGACTTCCCTCGCTCGAGCGGACAATGAAAATTCTGAAAATCCAAAATTGCGATTAAAGTTCAAATTTGGTATTCAAAGCCTCAAAATATGTACTTTAGTAGACAAACATGGAGAACCATTGTATAATTTAGTTAAACACTCCCAATAAAAAAATCATATATTCAAAATCATGCCTTAATTGCCAAATTTAGTTTTAATTCATTTTCTCCATATCAAGCTAAATCCCAACCTAGAGTGATTAACCTCTAAATTAATCTCCATAAAGTGAACATGACTCCAATCTCTCATTTTCTTTTTAGTCACATAAAATTGATTTCAAGCTCTTTTTACTTTCCTTCCAAGCATGAAATTAAAGTCATAAATTCCTTAGAAAATTATTCACATATATGAAATTGACATCAAAACTACTAGTTTTATATTCTTATAAATTTTCCAACTAATTGCCATAATCTTAATCTTAACTTAATTCATAGCCTCAATTTAATTCATAACCATAGATGTCCCAAAATATGTTTAATCTCAAATTACAAGTATGGATTAAAATCTAATTATAAAATCAACACTTTAGGATTAATTCCAAATTTCCATAAAGTTGGTTTTCTTAAAACATTTCCCCTAATAACTCATGTATGAACTTGAATGGCTCAATTCCCTTAATAACTCATGTATCACAAGAAAATGCTACAAAATCAATTTAAAAACAATTAATTTTTTAAATTAATTTCCACAACTATGAGTCTACTTAATTTCTTACTTAAAACCTTATTTCTTACAAAATCCATGAGACTAATTTCATAGCTTTCTTAATTCATGAAGCATGTAACTCATTTTATGTTTAAAACCCAATTTCATCCTAATTCCATGAATTTAATCTCAAATCTCAAGTATTATAGGATGATTTTACAAAATCAAGCCAAAGATAATTAATTTCTAACTTAACTCTCATAAATTTGATTTTCGCTCCAATTCATCATTTTCTTATCAATTTCCTATCAAACATTGAACATATGTAATTTAAATAAAACTAACTAATTTAATATATTCCAAAATTTGTTTAAACTAAATAAAATTCTTAAATTACATTACTTGCATGCATGGGTTAATAATCAAAATCAAAACCCACATTTCATGACCTCATGGCTTCCAAACATTTCTTCAAAATCAAATTTATAGTAAATTTGCATGTACAACCCAACCTTAAATTATGATCATAGAGCTTCCAAAACATATTTAAATTGAATAAAATAAAAACCCTCAAATTAGATTTACATGCATAGATTAAGAACCCAAAATCAAACTAATTCTTAATTTGATCTACAAGGAATTTGGGGACTAATTGACTTAAACACACTTTCCATGAACTTTCTTGAAACTCATTTTACCCCAAAACCCCTTCAACATTCATCTTAAATCAATTTATATCTACATTATTTAAACAATAGTATAAAGAAGATAGAATTTCTTACCTTAAGATGATTTTTCCACAATTTTTAGTTTGAATTTAGGCAACCCATAAAACCCTCTTCCTTTCTTCTTCTTCCTTGGGTTGAACTGTCTCTCTCTCTCCCCACGGTTTTCTTCCCAGCAGAACACCCAAAATGGGTCTTGATTCAACTCCTCTAACACTTCCATACATGCACACATCTCTTGTTGACACATCAAGCACACGTGCACCTTGATTTAAGCTTCCAACACACACCCATCCACACACAAATCTTGTTTCTCAGTACACCCACCAGATTTTTTTTTTCTGCACACACATACTTCTCTGTACACACCCACACATATATTCTTAATCCTAGATTCAATTTATGTTTAGGATTTATTTAATTAGGCAACACTTGTCTTAATAAATTTCAATTAGCACATCGTTAAATTAATTATGACCAATTATAAATCCCTCATAATTTAATTGGTTTAATTGACTTCCACTAAGGCCCAATTAATTATGTTTAATTTTATCAATCCGAATCAGATTTCTAGTCAGACTCCCAAAAGGCTCCAAATATTAAATTGAATTTATTATCATTATCAATTTCGATTTCCCAAATTATTTAGGCCTTCAATTTCTGATCAAACTCAAATTTCCAACAATAAATTACATATTCAAATTGGACACATCATAATTAAATTTAATTCGTAATAATCACAATTCTAAATCCTCATAATTTATTTAACTTAATTTCCTCTAATTCGGATCTAATTAATCGAATCTCAATTTTGCTAAACTGAATCGAATATTTAATTAAACTCCCAAATGGGTCCGTAATTAAAATTAAATTGATTCAACTTCTCAATTTTACTCCCTTAAGCCATTTGGACCCTTAATTTCTAATTTTGAAATAACCCTTTAATAGAATCATATAAGGATCAGATCCCATAATTCTCTTAAATCCCAAACTAAATTATAATACTTGGCAATTAAATTTCCAAATCTCCTTAATTAATCAAGTACTAATCATTATATGTGATGGGGTTGTTACACCTCCTCCCCTCTGCGGGCAAACCGAAGACTTGTGGCCCAGCTGACCACACTTGAAACAGGTGATATCTCCCTAATTGCCTCTTCCCGAGCTTGCACTTGGCACTGGAAAGGTCAATCTAGCAACACCACCCTGAGACTGCTGAGGGTTAGAACCCCTCTGTCTCCTGCCATCACCCTGGCCATCCTGGCTCCTCTTGGAGCCTCTCTGCCCCTCCTCCTCCTCCTGCATCATGATCTCCATGTGGGCTGTAGCATCCACCAGACGCCCAAAATCCCGGGTCATCGAACCCCCAACTCTCATCTTGAGTCCACGCCTTATCTTCTTCTCAAACTCGAGGCAACGGCGTTCTTCGGACGCCATAAGTTCAGGTGCAAACCTGGACAAGCTAGTAAAAGTAGCCTCAAACTCGGCCACTGACAAACCCATCTGCTTAAGCTGGCAAAACTGGTCTCTCAGTTTCTCTCTGACAACTGGAGATAAATACTTCTCCTAGAAAGCATCCACAAAAGCCTCCCACGTACCACCAATACGGCCCCTCATAAACTTCCACCATTGACCCGCATCCCCCTTAAGCTGGAAAGATGCCAAGGTCACTTTCAATACTCCGTTCTCGATGCCAAGCATCTCGAACGTCTTTGTTATCTGTTCCAACCACTCATCCGCCTTAAGTGGCTCTTTTGGATCCCCAACAAACTCATCTGGATTAGACCAGAAGAACTCCCTCTTCAAGAAGGAAGGCCCTGCATCAACAACCGGGGCCTGCACTTGAGCCTGAACCGGATTCTCAGCTCTGAGAATACCCATAGACTCCCTCAAAGCATCGGTTATCCCACGGGCTAAGGCGCCCATAGCCTCCTGACCTGCTGGCTCGGCCACATTGGCCTAGCCAACTCCCTCATACATCGCCGGAATCTCATCCGGTATAGGCACTTCTTGCCTCCTAGGCCTACCACGCCTACCACATTGTCCTTGTCCTGACATCCTAGTAAAGGTAACGAAGAACGTTAGCACATTCACAAATGTGCCGAAGCTAAACACTCGCGTCCTAATACATGGACAACTGTAATTCACTCCATGTAAGCACCTAAACACATAAGCACTTATGAATTTCATTCCCGGATAGTGATAGTCCCGAGGCGTTACTAGAGCTCCGGTTAGAAACAGCATTGATCAAGTGCTTTTCCAACAAGACTCACAGAAACCCAATGATCCAATCAATATCCTAGAAACTAAATCCCATACCCAAGTAGTCACATAAACATGTTATCACATAAGCACATAACAGTACACACAAGTCTCTAACAAGCGAGACAAACCCATTGTGATACTAATCACTTCCCACGTACCCAAAGTATTCAAACCCAGTACGCTCTGATACCAAGTTGTAACGCCCTCAAAATAAACCAAAAAATCAACCAACAATAGCATGTTTAGACATAAGAAAATGAAGCATAATTGTATTCCATCAGAGTAATCCTTACAAAATATATTACATGTTGACATCAAAAGTAAATGCCCTAAGGGCTTACAACTTTCCAAGTCAACACTTGGTTACAGAAAAGAGTTCTAACTCTATATAAAGAAAGCCCTTGGCTTGATATACATGTAATACAACCAAAAACACAAATAGTCCAACAGTCCCAAGCCTTCCAAGCTACGTCCTTGGAGGTGGCATGCTACCTGTACCTGAAATGATGTCCCATATAGGGTGAGCCAACGCCCAGTAGAGATATGCTAAACACAACATGAGCAGTAACTAAGACATTAGCAATTGATAAATGTTTAACTCACATAAATCAAATTCATAAACTATTTCCATTACATGACAACTGTGTCCATGTTTCATTTCATTTTCCATTTCTTATCCAGTTTTCAATTCACAACTACGGCTCAGAACCTGGCCATACAGCTTAAATGAGATAGTAACTCATATTAAACATTTCCCACTTCATAGTAGATAAGCATACTAGCTGTATCAACATTTCAACAGATAGGCATATGAGCTATATCAACACTTCAACAGATAAGCATATGAGCTATATCAACACTTCAACAGATAAGCATATGAGCTATATCAACAATTCAACAGATACACATTTTAGTGCTGTATCAACGGAGTCCATCCCCTATCTCCTCCCAAACAACATCCGGTTTAGAGGTCCATCCCCTATCTTCCCCTAAACCGTGGAGTACATCCCCTATCTCCTCACACACACACAACGTATATAAACATAGGTCATATACATAATCAATCAATACATAAAATTAATGTATTCTTTCAACCGTCATATTCGATGACACATCCAATTGATTAGTTTTAGTTTGCCTAATCATCATGTATTGTCTACAACAATCAAGACTACCCTCCACCGGTAGCCCAAGGCAATTATTTCTAAACAGATAATAAAAGCACTAACAGATAAATTATCCGCATTTTCATAAGTGGATGATTTATAAATCCAACTCCACTGTCCCATCTCATAATGAGCCAATTTAATTATATTTAACTCAATTTCACAAACCCACAACTTTCCCAAATTAATTACACCAATTAATTTATGCACAATTTAGGGCTTTTACCCCCATCTCTCAATATTAACCCCAAGGGTCTAAATATTACCAACAACATCAATATAAACATTTTGAAACCCAAATACACGTTTATGGTTAAAAATAAACATAAACCTCTTTTCAAAATTTCACATTTGAAATCCTAACTTTCAAAACCCAAAACCATTTATACGAAAGCTCAAAATCTAGGTCAAAGTCTATAAGAGTGAGTAGGAATCCCTACCTCTAGGGATGAATACCAACGAAGAAGATGAAGAAAATGAAGATGCTCCAAATCCCAAAATTCTCGGATCAAAATGTAGCCCTCAACGATCAACACACTTTTTACAAAGGCCAAAGGGTGAGAGATTACTCTAACTAGATCAATACCTAGAGAGAAGTGGAGGTTTTAGTGAGAGAAGCTCTCCAATGGCTGTTTTCGAAAAGTAAGAGAGAGAATGGAAAGTAAAAAGTGATTTAAAATAGCTTAGCTGACAACAGATATACGACTCTCCCACTCGAGTGAAGAACAGGACGCTTGAGCGTCAAGAACAAAAAGCTGGGTCCGCTCGAGTGCAATAAGGCCCGCTCGAGCTCCAAGACACAAGAACAAAGTACATCCGCTTGAGCGTGAAAATCCCTCCGCTCGAGTGTAGATTTCCCCTACTGCCTGGATCGCACTGCTTGGGACACACCCTCCGATACTTCGGGCAGGCATGGTCAGATACAGCTGGTTCGAGGAGCGGTTTAGAGGAGAGGAGCCCGAGACATTTGAGGAGGTAGAGCAGTATGCTAGGGGATTCCTCATGTTTCTCTTCAATACCACCTTATTTTCGAACAGGTGGAATACCGTAGGTTTGTACTTTCTGAGCGCATTGGTTGTACTCCAGAGGGTCCAGTTTTACGACTGGAGTGGAGCTGGCCTCACCACTCTATATGGATACATAAGCTCGACCTCTCGGATGAGCGGGACCTTGATTGGCGGCTATTGGCGGGCCTGTGAGGTACACAACTTAGAACCCTTTTTCACCTTACAGTTTCTGCTTAGCATTTCCTACTTTACATTTATTCAACATATGTACTATCTGTTCTACATTTTCTGTATTTGCTCATACACTGTACCGATCACATTTTCCTTGCAGTTGTGGGCGTATGCATACTTCCCAGCTCTTGCTCCAGAGCCTGTAGAGGAGACCCTGGTGACAATCCCGTTCTCTCGGGTATACGACGGCCAGCTCCGTCGTAGGACCCAAGAGAACTTTATGTTCTTCCGACAGTATTTCGACACGGTGGCAGCACACGAGGTAACTTAAAACAAAGCCATCTCGCTTTCAATCAACTTAATACACATATTAATCAATTGATAGCGGCTGATCTTCTGTTCATTCTTTCCATTTCAGATCACGTGGCAGCCATGGGATGTGATACCCTCGGGACTCAGATTCCTGTATGAGACAGCTAGGACCGTTGCCCGCTACCATATTCTCCTCGAGGGCCTGATCTGTCGGGCTTGGTTCTTGAGCGAGCGTTTTACGCGCCAGACTTTAGGATTGCCTGCACCGTTCGTACCGACAGCACCCTCAGCATCGATGAGAGAGACACACAGGCTTTCTGCTGAGGAGATGATCCAGTTTATGGTAGGGCTGGAGGTGGAGTACTTCCGTGCAGAGGGCGACTACGCGACCTTCATCCAGACTCATCTGATGCCGCCTCTGACCGGCGTTCGTGGAGGGGAGGAAGCGAGAGCTCCAGTTGCGAGAGAGAGAGGCAAAGGAGTCAGAGTGACCAGGTCTCGTAGGAGGAGAGATTCTGGGGATAGGTAGGAGCTGGGATGGCCAGAGCTGCCTACTACATTGACTTATCGGAGATGTTCTGGGGAGACTTGCCAGATCCCCATTGAGCCTGCACCAGTTGGTCATGCACTTGTTGGAGTTCGAGGCCCGAGCCCGGTATGCACCAAACTTTACATTTTGCATATTTACTTCATTTCAATCAGGCTTTATAGAATACTGATCCTTTCAATGCACCTGCAGGCACCCATAGCGTGCACAGGGCAGGCCCTTGAGCTAGTGGCTTCCTTGACAGAGATGGTATAGACGAGCCTGGATCTGTTCAGCCTCTACAGGATCCTGGTAATTTCTTTGAGTTTGCACTTCATGCCACACAATTTTCTGCTGACACATCAGCACTTCAGTTGTCCCACACTACACTGATCTAACACATTGCACCAAAACACTGCATTGATACCCTGTTCCCATACATTGCCCACGGCATACATACACTGCAATCAGTTACTACTCACGGCACATTACCTTTTGCATCTAATATTTACCACGACTAATGCATTCTCATAAACTGCCCTTTTCAGATTCCTTTCAAGATGCCAGCCCCATCAGGCACCCCAGCAGGAGCAGCATTAGGACCATCAGCACCTCCTCCAACAGTAGAGAGGAGAGGGAGACAGGCTCAGACATGCGGCCGAGGTAGAGCTAGAGGCATTCGCAGCGAGAGTGGCCCTTCAGAGCCCATTCTGGGTGATGACGACGACGAGACGAGCGAGGAGGCTGAGACAGTGAGTCGACAGTCCGAGTCATCTGATGGGGGAGACGGCGACGTCGGCTCGAATTCTGCTGGTAGTGAGGCTGGAGAGGCTGAGGAGGGTTCCAGTTCAGGCTCTGATCTAGTTTTAGACAGCAGTGCCGATGGTGACAGTGCTCCAGAGTCTGCTTAGCCGAGGAAGAGGATGAAGAGGGCCTCTCAATCCTGAGCTAGATGGCACCGATTTAGATGCTTTTTGCTTTGTTTTCCTTTGTTTTTGCTTTGTTTCACTTTTTGCTAGTAGTATTTGCACATTTTACAACCTTAGGCAGTTTTATTTTCTTAAAACTTGTACTCTTTTGCAAAAAGAAACCATGACTGGAATGAAAGCTCAGCTTTTTGGTTCAAAAAGTGTTGCATTTTACATTCTAAGCATCGCATAACATCGCACAGCATGAAAATGAGATGGATCTTTGTTCGAAAACTGCACAGTCAAAATGCATTGTTCTTAGTCAGGTAGTGAACCAACGAACAACTGAAAGAACAAAACAACTCGATAAACAACACAAGGCCTTGACAGGCCAATCAATATAATTATAACTCGATAAGCAAAACAACAACTCGATAATCAAACGAAGATGATTACAACTCAATAAGCAAAACGAAGACTATTACGTCTTAAACAAAACACACCCGAGTTGAAGAGGACCAAAACGAGACCTTACAAGGTACAAATAACACGGCTCCACTACAGCAGACAACTGAATCTTCACAAAAGAAGCCAGTGAGCCTGAGGGAGAGGTTGTCGGCCATGGAAGATGGCTTGCCAGCCATCACTCTCCTCTGCCGGCCATCAATGTGCCTCTGCCGGCCATTGATGAGCCACTGCCAGCCATCAATAAGCAAGTGTCGGCCATCGATGGCAGAACCTCCGAAACGTTGACATCTGTTCTCTACTCAATGCCTTATCTTCTATAAGGGTTCCAGCTTCGTGTTTGCTTCATTTCAACTCCATTTTTGCCCCAAATGGAACCATTCTTTGCCGAAAAACTCTCCAATTGGATTGCAACTTTGGACGGCTCGGAAAAGTTGAATTTCCGAGGTTACGGAATAAATGCACTATTCACGTTGAGTCGCACCCCACTGCGTTTTCTGTTCCTCCATGCCGCGGCTAGATGTTGGAATCCAGTAACTCATTTTTTTTAGCTTTGGCAGACAAGAGATATGTCCCACTTTTGAAGATTTCCAAGCTTTGATGGAATCTCAGCGCAATGAAGAGATCTTGCCCCAATTCCATTTTGGCCACATCCAAACTTTAGGGCAGATGTATGGGCTTACTTTGCATGACGTTCGGTCTTTGATTCGCGACGGAGAGTTGGATATGCCAAGCTTGATTCATCGGTTTTCTGACGCCGGTGACCACGGCGACCATCTTTGGCAGAGTTTTCGGCGACACGCCCTCTGCTTGTGCATGTTGTCTCATTTCTTGCTTGCCCCAGGCTCTGGAGGGTCTAGCGTCCGTTTGATCAGCATGACACTAGCTGAAACTTTGATGGGCTTGGATGCTTTCCATCGCCAGGAAACAACCAAGCTTGCGGGGAGTCCATTACTATTGCAAGTAATGTTTCCCACCCTTCTCGCATGTGTTTCTCACATCACTCGGCCCTCAGGCTCTGTTTTTCTCTCAAAATCCTTTCTCACTTTTCTCTCCACGCACACCTCTTTATTCTTTAATCTCTCTCATTTTTCATCCCTCCCCAGATGTGGCTCATGGATAAGTTGAAAGTAGTGGACTCATGCCCAGCATATTCAGCACGCGGCTATTTCTTTCGACAACGACTAGTTGATGCCCCAGATGATGGATGGTGGTGCGAATGGATGTGCAGCCTATCTGCTGTCGACATTGCTTAGCGCTGCCCCTGGCTTAATCTATCAGCGATGAGCTACTGCATGTCTCGGCAACCTGGCATTCAGTTGGTTGGCTTGACACACTGTGTCTTTTACTTCCCATTCTGATTCCAGCGTCAGCTCAGACATGACCAGGTTTGCTCGGAAGAAGGGGTAGAGTACCCAGCTTCATTTCTGATCCGAGGCACATAGCTAGCCCGGTATACCACAGCATGGAGAACAAGAGAACTTCTGGTCCTCGTTCCCACTTTCAGTTGTGCCCTTTCTGGCGAGTGCATAGCTTGGCTTGAAGATGAGACACAAACTAGGCCTACTCTGGCATCAGAAGCTTCCACAAGCTCTGGGAGGGGGCGCAGGAACACCTGACTATGCCCTGAGTTTATTGCTTTAATCTGTACTTTCAAGTTTTCTTTATGAATGTAATAAAAAGCAACTTCAATTTGTATCGAAAGCAGGAGAACTCTATATTGAAATCAATGAAATTGAAGGTTGTGGGTACTGAAAATTTTCCGTTTGGTTCAAAAATGGTCTAAGTTGTAAAAAGATTAATTTGAGCAAAATCAACTTTTATTAAAACTTTTCAAAACCATTTTCGATATGGATCACAACTGGACACTCCCGAGATCTATCACTGAGATGTACAACCCCGGATCCAGCAACTGGAAGGTTGCCCTTAGTCTGAATAGCACTGCACTGGAGATCACAACCGAGCTCTTGGATGCAGAATAGACAAAGATGGCCAAAATGATCACATGGACAGAGTTGATTTGGAAGTTTTTATGGCTGGACTTCAGAATGAAGTTGCCTACGTATCCCAAAGATGGGAATCAAACCTTACGTAGTTCGGTTCAGGTTCACTCGTGTATTAACACTCTCCTTTTGTGCTCTAACTTTTGCCAAGGCCGCCCTTTTTGGGTTTTCAACCTTGCGAGCTCAGTTTTTCTTATTTCAAATTTTCCGTACTTTAACTTTTGCCTAGGTCGCCCTTCTGAGTTTTCGGCCAAGAGAGCCACTCAGGGATAGTATTTCTTCAACTTGTCCATGTTGATCGGCTAGGAGAACTCTAGGCCATCTAGGTCCATAAGAACGACAGCTCCACTCGACCAGATAGACTTGATGATGTAGGGACCGGTCCAATTAGGTCTGAACTTGCCCCTAGGGTCGTGAATGGAAGCTCGGTTGTCTTTGAGGACCAAATCCCCTTCTTTCAAATTCCTGGACTTAACCTTTTTGTTGAAAGCCCTGGCAATTCTTCGTTGATAACCCTGGATGTGATACAGTGCTTTCAGCCTTCTCTCGTCGAAGAGCATGAGTTCCTCAAATCTGCTCTGCTGCCAATCTGCCTCAGCTATCTGGCACTCAGCCATTACCTGCAGTGACGGAACCTCAACTTCAATAGGCAAAACAACCTCCATCCCATAAACCAAGGAATATGGAGTTGCCCCAGTAGAAGTTTGAATTGATGTCCGGTAGCCCCAAAGAGCAAATGGCAGCTTATTTGGCCAGTCTTTGTAGGTTTCCACCATCTTCTGCAGTATGTGCTTGATGTTCTTGTTGGCGGCCTCAATAGCTCCGTTAGTTTGCGGCCGATATGTAGATGACTTATGAAAAGCCACGTTGTACTTCTCCAACAAGTCGATCACCTTCTTCTTGAAGTGGGAACCATTATCCGAAACAATCTCATTCGGGACCCCATAGCGACAGATGATGTTGTTCCTGATGAACTTAGCAACATGCGATGCGATGCCTTCAGCACAGCATAAGATTGGGCCTCAACCCACTTTGTAAAGTAGTCTATCGCCACCAGAATATACTCATGCCTATTCGACCCCTTTGGAGTAACTGCCCCAATCACATCAATCCCCCAAACTGAAAATGGCCATGGTGAAGTCATGTTGTACAGCTTTGACGGCGGAATGTTCATGCGGTTTGCATGGATCTAGCATTTTTGGCATCGCTGAACAAAGCCAATACAGTCCTCCTCCATGGTTGACCAGTAATAACCCTATCTAAGGATCTTCCGGGCTAGCATTACCCCGCTCATGTGCACTCCGCACTCTCCTCCGTGGATGGCCTCCATCAGGCGCTTAGATTCTTTAGCATTAACACACAGTTTGTGCATCCCAAGATGACCCCGCTTGTACAATTTACCCCTGCAGACGACGAACTGAGCAGCCATTCTTCGAATAGCCCTCTTGTCTTTGGCATTTGCCCTTGGTGGATAAGTCTCCTTTTCCAAGAAATTCCAGATGTCATGATACTAATGGTGTGTTTGGTTGAGGGATTTGGGGAGGGATTTGGAAAGAGAAAGGGAAAAAGTGTGTGAAACTATGTGAAATAGATACATATTTTATTCATATTTCACCTACTTTTTCCATTTCCCTTTCCCTTTTCCTCTCTAAATCCCCCAACCAAACACAGCATAAGGGTTTTGATCTTGTACCTCATCTATGGCGGCAATCAACTCGTAGGCCCGCACATACCGATGTTCAATGATAATTGGTCGCATCTGGACTCCCAAAGGGATGTCTATCATAGAAGATAGAGTTGATAAAGCGCCTGCGAACCTATTGCTCTCTCTTAACAGATGGGTGAAGGTTAACTTCTCAAACCTAGGAATTAGAACGTCCAGAGTTTGGTGGTAAATTTTCATCCTTTCTTCCTTCACCTTTCAGTCTCCTTTAGCTTGAGATACAACAAGGTTCGAGTCCCCGACAACGTCCAACCTTTTTGCCTCTAGTTCCAGGGCGGCTTCTAAGCCAGCGATACATGCCTCATACTCAGCTTCGTTGTTCGATACTTTCAACCAGAGTTTGAAAGCTAAGGGTACGTGGGAATTGTCGGGTGCTATCAGCAACACCCCTATCCCATACCCGTATTAGTTAGACGCTCCGTCAAAGTACATAGTCCAGACCTCTTCTTCAAGCTCCAAAATGGCTTCGTCTGGGAACAGATACTCTACTGCTTCACCTGCCTCTACTGGGTGATCGGCTAGAAACTCTGCTACTACTGTCCCTTTCACAGACTTGTGTGTCATGTACTTCAAATCGAATTCGGAGAGAAAAAGCAACAAACGGGCTAGCCTATGCGTAAGTGTTGGTTTCTCAAAGAGATATTTGATGGGATCTAATCTCGAAACCCGTATTCAAGAGTGAGCTAACAAGTAGTGCCTAAACTTCCTGGTAGCCCATACCAAGGCCAGACAAGCCTTCTCTAACGGAGTGTAGCGGGCTTCATAATCCAGCATTTTCTTGCTCAGGTAGTAGATAGCCTTCTCCACTTTATCCTCAGATTCCTGCGCAAGCATGCAGCCCATTGTCGTGTTGGTCACTGATAGATACAGAATCAATGGTTTCCACAGCTCTGGTGGCGACAACACAGGTGGGTTCTGTAGATATTGCTTGATCTGCTCGAATGCAACTTGGCCTCGGTCATCCCATTGGAACTTCTTTCCTTTCTTCAGGAGACCAAATAGTGGTTCACAAGTCAAGGTTAATTTTGCAATAAATCGTCTTATGAATTGCACTTTACCCAGAAAGCCTCGCACCTCCTTTTCAGTCCTTAGTGGTGGCATTTCTAAGATGGCCTTGATTTTGAAAGGATCAACCTCGATGCCCCTCTGTGTGATCAAGAACCCCAACATTTTCTCTGTTGTAACACCAAAAGTACATTTTTGAGGATTCAGCCGCAACCGATACTCTCTGATCCGTTGGAAAAATTTCTTCAAGGCGGTGTAGTGGCCCTCTCTTTCCTTGGACTTGACAATCATGTTGTCCATGTACACCGCAACCTCTTTATGGATCATATCGTGCAAAATCGTGGTTGTAGCCCGTTGATATATAGCCCCAGCATTTTTCAAACCGAATGGCATCACCCTATAACAGTAAGTTCCCTACGAGGTAGTGAAAGCAGCTTTCTCCCTATCTTCGAGTGCCGTCAAAATCTAATTGTAGCCTGAAAACCCATCCATAAATGAGAGCAGCGCATGCCTAGCAGTGAAGTCTACTAATTCGTCGATATGCGGCAGAGGAAAGTCGTCCTTCGGACTGGCTTTATTCAAGTCTCTGAAGTCTACACATACCCGGATTCTGCCGTCCTTCTTTGGCACTGGAACTATATTGGCCAACCAAGTCGGATACTCAGATACTAACAGGAACCCTACATCAATCTGCTTGGTGACCTCTTCTTTGATTTTTAGAGCCCAGTCCGGGTGGATCCTTCGGAGCTTTTGCTTAACAGGTCGAGCCTCTGGGTCAAGAGGGATCCGGTGCTGTACAATTTCAGGATCGATTCCAAGCATGTCTTCGTAGGACCACGCGAAAACATCTTTGAAATCTTTTAATAAAGCGACTAAGCGCTCGCGCTCCTCAGAAGACAACATGGACCCAATTTGGACCAGCCACGGATCCTTCTCAGTACCAACATTAATTGAGGTGATTTCATCAACCAAAGGTTTTACAAACGTCTCCTGCTCTTGATCAAGCAAATGTTTTAAAACCGGAGGAATTTCTTCCTCATCATTTTCATCGAAGTTTTGAAAGTCTTGATTAATGCAATAAACTAAAGGCACAGAAAAGTACTCAGAAGGCATAGCAGCACCATTCTCATTAACAACATCCAGTTCATCTGATTCTTCGGTTACAACAGACTCAAAGGAAAATGAAAAAGACGACTTGGACAGGACAGTGGCATCCGGGTCATCAACCCTAGGAATACTGGACTCTGACCCAGACGAACAAGAATATGATTTTGACTCCATAGACTCTGTGGAATCAGATTCTAGTTCGCTACTCGACTCAAAACTGCTAGATAAAAAGCCTTTCTCGTATTGCCAAACGAGGGAGGGTACGATGGATGCATCCAAAATGCCAGAAGATGTGCCCACAGCCACTTGATCCCCAATCATGGAAACTGAGAAGTCATCACCCAAGCACTCTGGCGTGATCCGAGGATCTGAGAGGAGACAAGCCAGCACTACCCCCCATCTCAATTTCTGTGCCCTCAGACTCATCCTCCTTGCACTGCTCAACCACAACTGGTGGGTCGGTCTGCTCGTCGGCAACTTCATCCCCAGACAACTAAAGGTCAAAAAAGATCTCAAAGCTGGGCAAGCGCCGTTTCTCTGAATTCAACCATGGCTCCGGAAAGCCGTGAAACGGGAAATCTTCCTCCTTCTGGACAAAGCGTCCGTTCAGGGTTTCTTGGATAGGTCTGTGCACCAACTCATAGTGCTTTCCGGCTTGCTTAGACTTGGCTCTTCCGGCCATCTCCCTTCCTTTCCTTGCCCAATCCTCTTTGGTATGCGAGTAACCTAAACCAAAGGTATAAGGGTTGTGTGGCACTTCGGCCAATGCAGCGATGCCCTTCCGGCCACTCCGTCCCAATCCCATTTCGGGTATGTGTTGAAGCTTGTTCATGAGGTAAATAGATTGTGTACTAACATACAGTCCCTCATCAACAGCTAGCAAGTCCTGTACTACCCGGACCTCAACTAGGGTGAATCCCGACAGAAAGACATCCTCCACGCCGTGCTCAATCTCCAAGACCGGTGTAGAAACCTTTGGAAATGGATGTATGGAAGAGTTCCCAAAAACAATTGCCACTCCCTTCCCATGGGGGTACTTCAGCATTTGGTGTAAGGTGGAAGAGACGGCTCTCACTTGGTGCAGCCACGGCCGTCCCAGTAGCAGATTGAAGGTAGCTGGAACATCTAAGACATGAAACTCAATGTCATGCTGCCCTAGGCCAACCTGAGTCTTGATCCGTACAGTCCCTATCACCTCCCGACTGGTGTTATCATAGGCCCAGATCACCTGGGCTGTTGGTGCGAAATCTGCGGGCTTTAACCCGATAGCACACGCCGTTCACGACGGACATACATTGATTGCAGATCCTGTATCAACCAGAACAACCGGTATCCATTTTTCCTTACACTCCACAGAGATGTAGAGCGACTTATTATGATTCGATCCTTCAGGCGGTAATTCTTTGTCTGTGAATATCAAGGTTGGTGAAGCTCCACCCGGGAACACCAATCCCACCAACTGCTCAGGCGTTGTATCAATGGAAAGCTTGGCCCTGTCCATGGCTGAAAGGACGGCCTGTCTATGCACCCTCAAGGCCATAAGCAGTCCCCAGATGGAGATGTCTGCTTGAATTTTCTTTAGCTGTTTCAGTACATCTTCCTCCTCCAGCAATTTGTCTTTCTACTTTTCTGTCTCCTTGTCTTTCCCGGATGCCTCTGGCTGGTCCAAATGTGGGGGTTTGAAGTATCGCCCACTTCGGGTCACATGGTCCACTTCCTCGGTGTACCAGGTGTCGTCTGGTTGGTTCTGACCCCAGTCCTTATCAGTATGGGTAAGACGTAAGTCATCGTCTTCCCACCACATCCCATCGGCGACCGATAAACAACTGCTGGCCCCGCTGTAGTTGTTCCTGTGTTCTCCACACATTCTGCCCCCTCAGGTGCCTTGGCTTTTCTAGTCCTGTTATCATTCTCGATTTTCTCTTGTTCAATCCACTTCAATGCTGCTTCCTGTTCAGTGCCTGCTGTACTCAGACTGCCCAAGTCTCGAGCAAAATTCTCCGCCCCGGTGCTCTCTGGCGATTCTCCCTGATTCTCGGCTGTTCCAGCCACTGTAGATGTTCCTGTTTCTGACAGTTCCTGCCTAGGTAGAGATCCCTCATCGATATCAGGCTCGTCACTGAGCCACCCTGTAGCATCTGTTGCTCCGTTCAGGTCAAACCAACTGATGTCCACATCCCCCAGATCCTGTTCGTCAAAGAATTGAAGGTTTCTAATATCCTCCTCGAGGTCGGCTAGATCATCGAGCCCCTGACTCGGTCGGTCCTGCCGAACAACATGTACCTCTGTCCCAGTTGGCAATTCTACCCTCGGCTTAGCCTGGTCTGTTGACACAATATAACCACATGGGTTGTATGCTTCCTCAGTAAAGCTCCCAGATCCCTCAGGTTCCGAACCATCATTCCCATTCTGCTCCAAGGTCACCGTAGTTTTGTCTTCGACAGTCACCACTACTGGTTTGGGCTGGGTTAGGAAGGTGCTTATCATGCACAAATCCGTGCTTTTGGGAATGAGCACCTCAGGCTTGGGTAGGTGGGAGGGAGTGATGTATATGCTAGGGTCATATGGAACGACCGTGGTTTGGATCAGGTTTATTTGCCTGGGTGGAGAAGGGGGATTGTTATGTGGGGGGAGAGGGTTAGTTGTGACATTTGGCTTCTCGGGAGGCACAATCACCTTGTTGTCAATGAGATCTTAGATCTCATGACGCAGTCTGAAGCAGAGGTCGGTGTCGTGATCGTGCTGCTGATGAAAGGCGCAATATTTGGCTGGGTTATGTGTTGGAGGGAGGTTATTTGGTAGTGGGCGTGGTTCGGGGGGCTTCAGATGCCCCTTTCTGAATAGAACCCCCAAGGCTTTGGACAAAGGCATATACAGTGGGGTAAAAGTCCTCTGGGTCCGGGGTGGATTTTTTGTTGGTTGTGAGCTGGTTCTGGATGTACCGGTGAAGGGTGTAGTTGTTTTGGGCGTGGTGGTGACCATGCCAACGTCTAAAGTTCTTGCAGCTGCACTACTTCTGGTAGCTGCATTCGAACCGCGTGTAAATGCCCTCTTGGGCTGCTCCATTTCCTAGTCGATCAGACCTCGCTTTATAGCATCTTTAATCTGTACCCCAATCTCATGCAAGTCAGGAAAGGTGGAGAGGGGTAAGACGATCATTTTCTACATCAGTTGGGTTGCAGGTTGCTTACAACCATCCTTATCTGATCTTTTTTGAGTGGTCGAGTTGTCATCATGGAGGCCTTAGCCCTCCATCGAGTGACAAAATCAGAAAAGCCCTCTTTCGGCTCTTGCCTGGTTGCTTCAAGATCACGGGTCGTGACCTCAATTTGGGTGTTATAGGCATATTGGGCAATGAAGGCCTCAGCCATTTCCTCCTAACTCCTTTTCACTGAATCCTCTAGCTTGGCGTACCAGATGGCCGCAATACCCGACAGGGTCCGACCGAAGAGAGATAGTTTCTGGAGTCTAGTCAAGCCCATCAGGCGCAGAATATTTGAGAACAGCCTCAAATAAACCATAGGATCGCCCGAGCCGTCAAAGCAATCTATGTGAGGCATTTTGAACCTTTCTGGCAATGTCACCGCTGAATCAGTGTAACAGTCCTTAATGTCCGAGATTAAGTTAACTCCCTGAGCTCGCTTGAACAACTTCTCAACCTCATATTCAAACGGTGTATCTGTTGGGAAGGCCGGTGTTTTTGAAGTCTATGGTCGAACTAGTGGTAGGACTGGCCCTGTTGGAACGTCCATGTTCTCCTGGACGATTGCTGCGTCCCCGGGTATCGGAACCCTAGGTGGGGGTGGGGGTGGATGCGAAGCAGATGCTCCGGCTTGTTGTGGTTACTACTATTGTTGAAGCCTAGCAATTAGCTCTGCCTATTGGGCTACAACTTCTGCCTGACGAGCGGTGACCTCCGCCTAACAAGCAGCATCCTGCTGCATGGCCTCCATGGTCTCTTGGAGTTGACGCATCATGTCCTCCATACTGACTGTAAAATGCTGATCTGACTAAACAGGTGTGTTTTCCCTCTCTGAGGTAGAAGCAGATATCTCAGCCCAACTGCGCACAGGTGAGGTAGATACTGACCGCTGATCTGGTAACCACTGTACTGGTGATCTGTGCTTGGATGACCTCTGTCTCGTAACCAGGGGTAATGAAACAAACACTGGTTGTCCATCAACTAGATCCTCAGATCGATGAATTCTCTCAACTCTAGTCCAGAGTGCTCGGGGGGTATCTGCCTCGTTGGAAGCAATGATGAAAACACTACCTTGCAAAAGGAAAAATAAAGCAAAAAAAGGAAACAACAATCATAAAAATGGACAGCATTTCAGCTTAGATAAAGACAACACACAGTTGATATCACAAGCTGAACAGACTGTACTCAAACATTGATTTCTGCCTCCAAAATTTCTACCTCAAATTGATACCCTCAAACACTGATGTCCTTAGACTGGTACCCAGACTTGCAACTAATACATACATTCTCTGTAAAGTCACACCCCAAAAGCACATATCAAGCAAGTGAGAGCCAAAACACCCCTATGGTGGGGTAGGGTTTCCATATCCTATTTTGTCAGGAACTAGGGGTTCGCTACGCAAGCAAATAGTTTCAAACAACCTACATTCGGGTAAGCAACCTGTCCTAGTTTGGAACAGTCTCTATGGCTTCTGATATGCAACTAGGTCAATTGGTCAAAAAGGGTGCCTTGGCAAAACCAAGGTTTGTGTTCCCATTGTGGCAGAGCCCGCAACCGGTCAGCCTTATGGCACGCTTTTCCAAGCAAGCCTCCAGCAAGCCGTTCAGGAACAGCAGATGGCAAACACTGTGACTTAGGCGCACCAATGCAAATGCAATGCAAAGAAACACATAAGTGCAGATAAAACAACATATCGTGAGTTCAAGTCAAGTTCTCTAAATCCCCAGCGAAGTCGCCAGAAACTATAGCACCCGACCTTCTTCGCGCACCCCCCTTTTCGGAGAGGCACGAATTGGTCGTCCTACTACAGTTCGGACTCCTATCATGGTTCTGAATCTAATCTCACAAAGTGCAATGTAAGACTGATAAATCACCAAAGAGTCCAATCCGGAAAATCATTTTGGAAATTCAGATTTTGAATTAAAAAGCGCTAAACATGGACTGCTTTACCAGATTACAGAGTTGCCACCTAAATATTTTATTTTTGGGAAATTTAAAAAACCCTGACTCGTGCCAAAGGCCATGTGTCCGTCATCACCAAAGTTGCCTCGGCTCGAGAACTTAGGTACGAGAGGGGAAGGTCCTAAAATGAGCACCCCGCTCACCCGATTAAAGATCAGCCTTTACTAAACATGATATGTTGTTTTATAGACACATGTATTCTTATTCCAGTTATTACTCTAACTTACTATGTTATGCGCACAGCATACAAGTATAGACTCAATCACGAGAATTGGAACAAAATAACTCATGTTTGTTTTTGAAAATGGTTTGAAAGTACTACTCGTAAGTTGGCTAAAGTGCGGATTTGCCACCCTCAAGTGGGCTTTAAAACATGATTTTGCCACTTCGCAAAGTGGGCTTAAAACTCGCATTTGATGAATTGTCCCAATTCAGGCAATCAAGCCTTCACCCACAGGCATTCATGTAGTTAATCACTTAAGCAAATAGCCTCATGGAAAGCATGCGATCATGGCAACACTCACACTCATGCAAGGATGCTAAAGCGTAAACACTCACAGTGTACTTCAAGCCAAAATAGAAAACTAGTTAGAAATCATGCATGATCCTAGCTATGTTAAGATGCCTAATGCAACGCATGCAATAATGCAACTAAATAGGTTCGGCTATCTAAGATGGCATATGAATGCAACATTTGATAACATGCTTGGAAACACGTATTCAAGTAGGTATTGAAATATAATGCAGTTTGAATGATGCGCCGAACCCGGTGCATGCAATACAAATAAATGATGCAAACATGCAAAGCATAAGGTATGCTAATTGAAAAATGCCCTAAAACTAACCATCGAAAGCAGTTAAGTAAAAGGGAGAAAGAAGTGGGGTTGGAAGACATGCACACACACACACACACACGCTTATTACAACATTATGCCCTCTCGCCAGAGGGTCTGAATAAATAAGCTAAGCTATTCTAAGCTAAGCTAACTAACTAATCAAATTAAACTAATTCGACTAATTATTACAAACCAATAAAGAAATAGCTAAACTAAGCTACTTAATTGTTACAGCACTTTAACTAATTAACAACTTAATTAAATTACAAATTCAAATGCTAACTAACAAGTAAAGTATCAATCTACAAACTACACTGCCTTAGCTCTATTTGAGGAAATTGAACATGCATGCCTCGGTTGCCGCCTCGAAACACCTTCCGGTTTGCTCTTGAGAGGCTCTGTTTGCAAGGTGTCTCCAAGAACTCTCTACTGAACCTTACTAAATCACTGCTGGGGAATGCACCAGTGGCCTGCTAGCCATGAGGAGCTGCTGCCAGCCATCTGCCGGCCAAGGATGTGCATTGCCAGCCAATGATGAAGCAGTGCCGGCCATTTGTGGGGCACTGCCAGCCACTGGTGTGCTGTGTCACCAATCTGCAACAGAGCTCAAACCAGAGGAAAAAGGAGGGCCTCCCAAGGGTATGTGTGTACTGTACCACTCCTTATCATCTCAAAACATCAAAGGAGAGGTACCATTGGATCCAACACCATCAATCAAGCATGCAATGCATGATGGCCCAGGATCCAACTTGCACAAATTCAATAAATGCAAGACAAACAAGACTCTAGAACCACAACCTTATCATGGATGATCAAAGGCAATGGAGACAAAGGGAATTGGCTCATTTTCATCACTTTGAGTATGAAATGGACCAATTCACCTTGTGTTCAATATAACGTCCAATTGAACACAATGCAATGCAAACATAACATGCTTATCTTGGCATGTTTTACTTGATTCAATTCTTGTTTACACATTTTAGCTTACCAAGCCATTCATTAATTGATTTGTCCAATGTGAAAGTCCTCTAATGAGAGAAAGGTCAACCAAAGAATGGTTTAAGGCATGAGGGAGTTCATGCCTTTGGCTAGTAGAAACCCCCAAAAGAGAGTTAAAGCCATTGAGCATGAACTCTACCTCAAGCTTAAACACATGCATAAGGCTAACCAACCCTCAAAGCAAATTAAAAGTGAAGAATTGAGAGAGGTTGCAGAATTTCAGTGCTGAAATGGCATTATAAATAATGCTACAACATACAAGCAACACATGCACCACATGTTCAAAGCCAAAAGTATTAAAGCTAGTGAAGGACACAACACTAGAGGCATGCAATACAATGCTCAAAGGATCAAACCTGGTCTGGACAGAGCTTAAATATGCCAAAACAGTGGCCTAATCATGTTGAAACTTAGGCACAAAAGGCAAGAAAATCATGCTTATGAATTGGCTCACAAACAAGACACAAAGCACAACTCTCAAAAGCAATGAAAGAGTGGAATATGTGAGAGTGTGACAGTGGTTTATGCACTGAAATTACATACTAAATGATGTCATGGCATGCAAATATCTCAAGTAAAGCATATTGGAGGCCTTGAAACGCAAAGCTAGTGAGGCCAACTACACTATAGCTATACAAAACAAAGCATATATGACTAAGACCATCCAAAATAGAGGTAAAGCATGCTAAATCAGTAGCGAAAATGTGCTGGAGTGGAGCTAACACATACTAGAATAATAAGCTAACTCATTAGGCATGTTAGGCTAGTAAGCACAATTACACTACAAGTGCAAGATGCAAGCAACAAGTGACCCAACTAGCCAAAAAAAGAGTTAAAACAGGTCAAAATAGAGCCTAAAACATGCTTGAGATAAGCTACAAAAAGGTAGAAATACATGCTCACATGTTAGGCCATCAGTACATGCAAATAAGACACAAGGAGAGAGGATCACCCCCCTCCTATTTTGAGCCTCAAAACCAACTTTCCACCACTGAAATACCTTTGAGTTTCAGTGGTAGAAAGGCCAAACAAAGGATGTTACAAAAGCTTAGAAAGGTGGCTCAAGAGGCTTTACAAGCCAAAGAGCAAAAGATGAGAACCACCCCGTTAACCACACAAGGCTCAAACCAACATTTTTAAGCCTCAAAACAGAACTTTTTTGGACTAAAAACAGCTTCAAAGTTGTATACAAAGATGGCAAGCAATGTACTGGAACAAAGCTTAAAAGGGTGAAACTCTTACTTTTGAAGCACATCAAGAAAACAACAAGCTTCTGAGCCAAAACCACTCCAACGAGCTCAAACAAGGCCTCCAAGATCCTCAACACTAGGGTGAAGGTGTTTGGCTAGGTGTTTTAGTGCAAATATGTGAAGAAAACACACTTTGAAGCATAAAATATAGAGAGAGAGAGAGGAAGAAATATCTCAGCCAAAATTTTCTAACCCCTTGCATGCATATAGATGGCTTGTATATATAGAGGATTCAAGAAGCTTTCAAGGAAATCCAGCCCTCCATGTGCAAGCAGATGGGCCATTCTGTGCAAATAGCTATAAAAAATATCTACAAAATATCTACTGAAACAGTGGTGGCCAGCTGGCCATTAGTGGTGGCCGGCAGTGCCTCGTTGACGACCGGTAGGCCTCATCAATGGCTAGCAGGCATAAATTGATGGCCGGTAGTGGCACTTCATAGCCGGTAGCTCTCCAAAACAAGCATTTTTGAGGGACCAAAGCATGGTCCAACAATGGGGCAGAAAGGATACAGGGTTTAGAAAGCTCAAACCTGTGACGTTCCGCTGCGAAATTCGAACGCTTGGTGAGTGACCGAACTTGTCACCGGATGTACCTGCAAGCACATCCAAGTCTTGAGGAAGGTCAAAAATGGGGTGGTTACACCCACACAAACTTTATTCATAAAACCCATTTGGCCCTCTACGTTTTGAACCGATTGGAATTTTATTTGGTTGAGTTTTTGGGTTTATCATTGTTTTTGGCTCATTCTCACGAGTTTTTCTTGGTATTTGTGCACTCTCTTCTAAGTTTTGACTTTTTCCTCTCTTTTTTCTCTTTCATAGGGCTTGGTTTTGGGGTTTTCGCCTATTTTCCTCATTTTTCTCTCACCACCCACCACATTCTCCATGGTTGACGATGTTCCACATGATGGTGACCTTCTTGAGGTGTCGGTGCTTCCATCCCCTGCGAGGGTAGAGGAGCCGATGATAGACGAGGTTGGCAGAGCAACAGAGGACATTGTCGCCGACATTGTTGTAGAGGAGATCTACCCTCTGGAGGTTGAGCCTGAGTTGCCACCACTGAGGGTGAGGCCTTTTGATCCAGCCACCTATCACCCCCACACACATGCGATGGCTCCTGGCAGCATGTTGTTGTTCGAGGACTTTGCTCAGGGTGCGCCTGAGGACTTTCTTTGGAGAGAGTGTGCATCACACCTCTCCCACGATGCCTCTGAGGTAAGAACCTTTATACCTTCATGTATTTTGCTTGCTTTGATATTCATTACAATTTTCATCTGCCATGCATTTAACAAATTCTTTTCTTTCAACACAAGGTGCTGCTCTCGCTTAGAGAGGCTATGGGGCAGTGACGGCAAGAGATTGGTACTATGAGCTCTCCGCTTGAGTCAGAGAGTTGGTTGATAAGGAAGGCTTCTGCCTATTCTGCTCGGGGCTCGCATGACTACAGGCTAGTTGATCCTTGCTCGACGTTTTAGTGGAGAGGTGGTAGGACACCACCAACTCCTTCCTCTTCTCCTCCACAAAAGAGATTACGATGACCCCATATGAATTTTTTATGATCACGGGCTACGAGTAGGGGTGATCCGACCCCATTTGATGTTGATATGGGCCAGTGGGAAGCTGCTTGGATCTATCTTCTTAGAGTGCGCCCTCCCTTGGACTGGCTGACTATGGTTAGATATAGTTAGGTCTACGACCACTTCTATGGGAGTCAGCCAGAGACTCAGGAGCAGATCGAGCAGTATGTCCAAGCTTCCTAATCTATCTCCTCGGTACCACCTTGTTTGCAAATAGGTGGAATACCATAGGCCTATATCTGTTTAGTGCTTTGGTGGCGTTGCCCCGAGTGCGCTTCTATGATTAGAGTGGTGCTGGCCTCGTCACTCTATACGACTATATGAGCTCTAGTTCCCGCAAGAAGGGGAACAAGATCGAAGGCTACTGGAGAGCTTGGGAGGTACATATTGCACTTTCTAGTTCCATTTTTGTTCATTTCTGTTTGTATATAATGCTTTTTTCTTTGCACTTTTTGTCTTTATTTTTGTCTCTGCCTGTAGTTTCGTCTCTACCTATTGACTCACAAACTGATCTTTTCTTCTAGCCATGGCTATATGCCTACTTCCCCACCCTTACCCTAGTTTCACGAGATGAGGTGGAGGCAGCGGTCCCCTACTCTAGGCGATGCGACGGCGAGTGCTATCCCCGATGCCACAGTGTCACCATCTTCGCCTACTATGGTCGCTTCTTCCACATAGTGACGATGCGCGAGGTAATCTGAAACTCATGCCCATTCCATTTTAGTTCTATTGCTTCCATTCCATACTCTGACAACTGACCACTGTAAATTCTCTATTTGTAAGTGACATGGCAACCATGGGTGGCGATGCCAGCCAGAACGAGGGACAAGTAAGCCAGGTCTTGGGATACCTCCAGGCTACAGATCTTGTTTGAGGGTCCTTTTTGTAGGACCTGGTACCTGGGGGAGAGGTTCGTGTGCCAAACCCTAGGGTCACCAGATCCCGTTGTTCCTGCTCCTCTCCCTGCGTCTATGAGGATTGCTGATAGCCTACCAGTCAAGGCTGTTGTGCAGCATATGGCAAAGCAAGACGCTGATCTCATCTACGAGGTTAGGGACTACACCAAGTTTATCTGAACCCACCTCATGCCTCCTCTGACCAGAGCTCAAGTGGGAGATCCTATGGATATTCCTGCTACTAGAGGGGCTATTTCTACAACTGAGCCTCATGCTAGAAGGGTCGCTTCTACCATTCATGTTACTAGTCTGCCTAAGATCCTGGCTATGATCACATACTGGCAGCCGAGTGCCATGGCCCACCAAATCCCAGTTGAGTACCCAAAGCAACGTGAGTACGTAAGGGACCCTGATGTATAGCAGGTATGTACTTTGTATTACAGTTTATGTTTTACATTCCCTTTCCTCTATACTGATGTTCAAACTCGCTTGTAGGTGCCAGTGGAGTACGTGGACGGCCTCATTCAGTTTGTCGACTCCCTGGTCCAAATGGTAAGAAGGAGGGAGGCCCTATTCGCCTACCACGGTCATCAGGTACTCTATTTTTCTCATTCATCTGACTACTCTGATTCTCTTTCTACTATACTCATACTGATTATGCACCAATACTGTTCTGATAGTCTGTTTCTTGCTTTCAGCCTCCATCTGCACTGGCGGCATCGACAGCACCCTCTCCGGCTGCGAGGAGGAGAGGTAGACATGCTCTTGTACATGGCAGGGGTAAGGGTAAAGGTCAGGGCAAAGGTAAAGGTGGTCGGAGTCAGAGTGGAGAGTCTCAGGCATATGAGACTTTTTCATGTTCAAAGCCAACTTTGAGTGGAGATGATGCCGAGACCAGTGGCACTGAGGGGACGATGAACGAGCGCTATGGGTCTGAGAGCGAAGAAGATGATGCTGACTCTAAGTCACACTCCTCTGACGATAATGGTGCTAATGGTGACAGTAATCCCAAGTCCCCTCCTCAAAAGAGGACGAAGAGGGTCTCTCGACGCACCTGATGTGACTGACACTGATTTTTGTGCTCTTTTTACTCTTTTCCTTTGTTTTGGTAGTTCAAAACTTTGTATAACTTCAGATAGGTCTTTACTTTTCATTTTGAAAACTTATATTTTCTCTTTTGTAAAAACTATGATCGAGGTCGAACCCTGCAGTTGTATAAAAGGAAAAATTCTTGTTTTGCGTAGCACCTTGAGCATGGTACAACACTTGCATCAAAATTGATTGTATTTGAATTTGAAACCAAGAATGATCACATTTGAACAAGTTCATAACTAGATATTGAGCCTACGATCGACCAAAATACAAAATACAATTCAATAAAAGAAAAACAAAGTAAACACAACTTAAACACAACTATTTACACTTACTAGAAACAAAAGACTCAAAACAAGACTTCAAAGCAAAAAGAGCCAACATAACACTGCTGCCCAGTTGCCTGGCAAGCATATTTGGTCGGCTAGCCAAAAGAATGAAAGACCAGCTGGTGAAGTGGCTGGCCAGCCAAGACTTGCGGCTTGACAGCTAGCAATAGCTGTTAGCCACTCACACACCCTTATCTTCTATAAAGGTCTTCTCTTGCTCTTTATTCGACAAAACCTCATCTTTTCTGTTGTTTTCTCTAAACATGGAGATCTTTCTTGTTGAGAGGCTCAAGGATTGGACGACCACTTTGGACGGCACAGAAAAGATAAATTTCAACAGTTTTGGTATAAAAGCTCTTTTTTTGTTGAGTCGCACTACGCTTTGTCTTCCGTTCTTTCATACCACTGCCCGATGTTGGGGCCCATTCACTCATGTGTTTTGCTTTGGATCATAGGAGATATGCCCAACTCTCGAAGAGTTTTAAGCATTAATGGAGTCTTACCAAAATGTGGAGATTATGCCTTAACCCCATTTTGGCCATGCACGGGTTCTTGAACAAATGTGTGGGCTTACTTTATATGAGGCTTAATCATTGGCTCATGACGGGCAGTTAGATATACCTGGCTTGATTCATCAGTTTTCCGGTATCGAAGACAAAAGTGACCTTTTCTGGCGAGGTTATCTTCAACATGCCCTGTACTTATGTTTACTCACACACTTCTTACTTGCCTCTAGTTGCAACGGAGCTAGCATTAGGTTGATCGAAGTGGCCCAATGCCTAAAAGAGGGTCAGAGTTGCATAGGTTTGCCATTGGCCGAAACTTTACTGGGTTTGGATGCCTTCCATCAGTGGGAGGCGTCTTGGTTTGCGGGGAGTCCACTGCTTCTCCAAGTATTATTTCCCATCATTTTCTCATTTATGATTCTTACATCACTCTAGCACTCATTCTCTATTTTCTCTTAATGCCCTTTTCTTACTTTTCCTCTCAACACACATCTCTCTATTCTTTAATCTCTCTTCTTTTTTATCCTTTCCTAAGTGTGGTTGATGGATAAGTTGAAGGTCGTGGATCCTTTCCCCGAGTATTTGGCTAGATCCTACTTTTTTCAACCACAGCTAGTAGACTTTCCCACAGAGGGACTATGATATGACTGGATGTGCAGCAGATCTATGGTTGATATCAGTTGGCACTGCCCCCAGCTTAATTTGACTGAGATGAGCTACAACATGTCTCGCCAGCCAGGTACATATACATTTGATCAGCCTCACACACTGTGTTTTCTACTTCCCATTCCGGTTTAGAAGCCAGTTTGGGCGTGATTAGACCCGTCAAAACAAAGGAGTGGAATAACTTTCTTTATTCCCAGTTCGTGCTTTGCAGTTGGCTCGATATCTCGTGGCTTGGAGGACGAGAGAGCTTTTGGCCCCTATTGCCAGCTTCAGTTACGCCCCTTTTGGCGAGTGTTTGGCTTGGCTTGAGGACGGGACACAGGTTAGTCCATCCTTGGCAGCAGAAACTTCTGAGAGTGCAGGCAAGAGACAAAGAACTATCACTTGACTTATCTATGCCCCTAGTTTATTGCTTTAACTTTTCTTTTCAAGTTTTTGATGAAATAAAAGCAAATTTGATTTAGGCTGAGAGTTAGAGGGTGTACTTGTGTTGAAATTATGTAATTAAAGTTGTGAGTACTGGAAATTTTCCTTTTTGGTTAAAATAATGGTCTGTGTTGCAAAAGGTGAAATTTTGAAAAAATCAGCTTCGTTAAAACTTTCCAAAACAATTTTTGCAAATGGTCATTACCTGACACACACTGAATCAATCCTTAAAATGTAAAGCCTCAAATCAAAAAGATCATAATTGCCCACAACAACATTACCTTCGCTATTGTTCTGCCCCTTGCTTTATCTTGCAATTGACCCCTTTTGCCAAATGGAGGTAAAACAACCAAATCAACTGATGGTGAGATGAGCCGAGCAACAATGGATAGGACAGTTGAGTTGAAAATAGTTATGGCTGAACTTTAGGATGAAGTTGCCTACATATCCCAAAGATGAGAATCAGGCCTTACGTAGTTCGGTTAAGGTTCACTCGAGTATTAACTCTCTCTTTTTGCGCTCTAACTTTTGCCAAGCCCCCCCCCTTTTGGGTTTTCAACCTTACTGTAGACACCCCATTTGTGACCGTCCTCAAGACTTGGACGTCACCGCTTGAACACTCGATGATCATCCATGTTTGTGTTCGTCCTGAGTTCCCGGAGGTTTCGGCCACGCGCCTTGCCTTAGGATCTCTCGGCTTAACTGTTTTGTGTCTGGTTTTGCACCAAACACTTGTGCTTTTGCCTTTGAGGGGCAGGGAATGGCTTGTTGGCCATCCCTACACATCACCGGCCATGGCTTGAGGCCACCGGCCACTGGTTTGTTGCCACCAGCCAAATGTTTGGCTGACCGGCACTTTTTATAGTCGACCGGCCATCTATTTTGGTCAAATTGCATTTTTGGCTGGCCGACCACTGTTCATCTACTTTTGCAGATATTTTTATGCCAGCTGTGCTAGCTGGCATACACTTTGCTCCCTCTTGACTAGCTTGTTTGGAAAGCTTTACAAGAGGGATTGTCTATAAGAGAGAGCCTCATCTCCCTCCATTAGGGTTAAAGAATTTTTCCAGAGTTCTAAGTTTTAGGGTTAGGGTTTGTGTATCACTTATCTCTATATCTCACTTTCTTGTGTGCATTTAGTGTGTGTTTGTCCTTACTATTGCACACAAACACCCACCATTACACCTTCCCTTAGCTGCTGAGGCATTGGAGGGCAGTTCTTGAAGTTTTGGAGCTGATTCAACCTTGGAGGAACTGCTGGAACACCATTTTTGAAGAGGGTCAACAAGGGTAAGAACTTCACCCTTTATTCCCCATTTTTGCATAGCTTTTTAGCCTACCTTGCAACTATTTTTAGACTTTGTGTATAACTAATAAAAGTCTTGTTTTTGAGTGCTTTAAATAGTTGTTTAGAGTGTTTTGTTGTTTGGGGGTGTTTGACCCCTCTTAGGCCTTGTTTGGCCCTATTTTTGTGCTATTTTGCTGAGCTCCAGGACCACCTTGTTTGGGCCTCCTCACCACTGAAATCTTGAGGGATTTCAGTGGTGAGGATGGTGCCTTAAGGTCCTAAGAAGGAGAGGACCACCCCCTCTCCTTGTTGTCCTTGAAAAGGGCCATTTTTGCCTCATGTATGAGCATCTTGTCTAAGTGTATGATGGCCATGCCTTAGCTGTTTTTTGTGCTTATTATGTCATAATATAGCTCTGTTTTTACTTGGTTTAGGCACACCATGCTTGTTTAGCATACATGTCTTGTAATGCCATCATTTGCCTTAACATGTACTTAGCATGTAGATCACTATGCTTGCTTGTTTTGGCCAAGCTTTGTGAAGCTTTTAGGCTTGTTTTGCCATGCTTAAGGTCTGATATAGGTTGTCTTAGCCATGTTTGCCATGTTTTGTTAAGCCTCTTTGCATTCTTGGCTTGTAAGCCTCAAGTGTATGAACCATGAGCATGCATTACTTGCATTATTCCAGTGGTTTGGAACCATTTAACATGTCATTTCAGTCCTCATGACATGCTTGCATGCTTACATTTGATGCCCCTTTAATGTGTTAAAAGGTTGTTGTCTTACACCCCTTGTTTAGGCCCTTGTGCATGCTTGCATGTTTAAGCCATTTAGATGCCATCTAGATGTGTTATTGGCTTTGTCTTAATATGCTAAAACTCTAATTTTGGTTGCTTAATTCATGCCATGTTCGATTCTGCTAAGTGTAGTTCAATACACCTTTAGCTTGCCTTGAATTTTGGCTTTGCTTGCATGCCTTGTTTGTCTTGTCTAGTTGGTTTGGCACCTTCTCTAACATGATTTTCAGGACTCATAATGCATGCCATTTGTCCATGATTGCATCCTCTTAAGTGTGCTTGAGAGTTGTTTCTATATGCCTAAGTGTTGGTCCTTGTGTGCATGCATGTTTGCATGTCATTTTGCCTTCATTCTTGACCATGTTGGCCACTGTTTTGGGCTTAGTATAGAGCTGCCCAAATTAGGTTAAGTCCATAGTTCGCATGTTGTTGCATGCTCACCTTGTGTGTTGTTGCATACTTGTGTGTTGTCACATGTTTAGGTTGTTTAACATGTTTGCTCCATGTGTTGTGGCATGATTGAATGAAGTCACATGCTTACTTGCATGCTTGAACATCCCCATTGTATTTGGCATACTTATTGGTTAGCATGATTGTCACATGCCTCGCATGTTTGCTTGTTCGCATCGCTCATGTTGCATACTAGCTCATATGTCTAGGTTGCATTGCATTGACATGCATGCTTAGCCTCTTGAACTGAGTATGATAGAGGTTGAGCTCCTTTCTTGTTTATGTGCATTTCATTTGAAATCAAAGTGCATAACTTGGTTTCTTGGACTATCACGCATCGAAATGCGCGATTGGTGGTCCGAGAATCGAGAACCATGTCCCCTTGAGTCATAAACATGATAAGGGATGTGTTGGTGCACACATTTGCTTGGAATGCATTGCTATGCCTTGTTTTGCCCTCTGCTGCTGTCAAAACAGGATTCTGCAGGAAGATTTGGCCGGCCGGCCATCTTTAGTGCTAACCGACCAACAATTGGTGGCCGACAGCTTAACCAGTGGCCGGTGATCATTTCCTTTGGCCGGTGACCATTTCCCTTGGCCGGTGGTATCCCATAGGGTTCATAGAGTGCACCTTGGGAATTTTGCAATGATCAGAGAAGGAAAACAGTGTGGACAGAGGCAACTTGTGCATAGCAATGGACTTCCAAGCGGAGCCGAGCACGCATTGCATTGGGCCCTCTTCCCGAGGCTGTTTACTGTTTTATTAGATTAGTTAATCTGCTTAACTAGTTTAATTGGTCTGTAATATTTAATTAACTTGTAGGCTAGTTAAATCTGTATTATTCTTTCGGTCCCTCCGAGCGAGGGCTAATTTGTAATAAGTATGGGTGCGTGTGTGCATGTCTTCCAACCTCCACTTCTTTCTCCCTTTTACTTACATGCTTTTGGTGGTTAGTATTAGGACATGTTTAATTTAGCATCCTTATGCTATGCATGCGTGCATCATTCATCAGTATTGCATGCACCGGGCTCGGCGCATCATGCTAACAGCATAGTATTCCAAATCTAACTTGAATACGTGCTACTTGTTGCATCCCACATGCCATCCTAGGATTAGCCGAGCCTATTCTAGTAACATCCTGTATGCATTGCATTAGCCACTTAACATGGACTTGGATCATGCATGATTGCTAACATGTTTATTGTTTTGGCTTGGAGTACACTGTAAGTGTTTTATGTTTTAGCATCTCGCATGAGTGTGAATGTTAACATGACAGCATGATTACCATGTGGCTAGATGCTTATTTGATTAACGGCCTGAATGCCTGTGGGTGAAGGTTGGATTGTTTGAATTGGGACAACTCACTGAAATCAGTGTTTTAGCCTACTTATGAGTAGCAAATTTCAAATTGTCTTTCAAAAGAACAGATATGCAATGTTTTGTTCCGAATTAGGCGATCTGGTCTATACTTTTGTGTTGTGCACATCACATAGTAATTCTAGCTAATTAATCGGAATAAGAACGCATATGTTTTCAAAAACAAGATATCATGGTTAGTAGAGGCCGATCTTCGGATCGGGCAAGCGGGGGTGCTCATAGCTGACCTTCCCTAATCGCACCCAGGTTCCCGAGCCGAGGCAACTTTGGTGATGACAGACACGTGGCCTTAGGCAAACGAGTCAGGGTTTCCTAAATTCCCCAAAATAAAATATTTAGGTGGTGACTCTGTATCTGGCAAAGCAGTCCATGTTTGGTACTTCTTTACAAAAAAAATCTATTTTCAAAAACGATTTGCCGGATTTGGACTCTTTGGTTCAGATTACGAACCGTGACAAATCGAGTCCGAACTGTAGCACATGAGGCCCTTACGCGGGGCGCGTCTACACTTACAAGCTCTATTTTTCTTTATTTCCAATTTTTCATCCTCTAACTTTTGCCAAGGTCGCCCTTTTGGGTTTTCAGCCTAGCAAGCCTCTCAGGGATAGTATTTCTTCAACTTGTCTATATTAATCGGTTATGAGAACTCCGAGCCATCTAAATCCATAAGGATGATTGCTCCTCCTAACCAGATAGATTTGATGATGTAGGGACCAGTCCAATTGGGTTTGAACTTGCCCCTAGGGTCATGAATGGGAGCTCAGTTGTCCTTGAACACCATATCTCCTTCTTTGAGGTTTCTGGATTTGATTTTCTTGTTGAAGACGCTAGCAATTCTGCGTTGATAAACTTGGACATGATACAACACCTTCAACCTCCTCTCGTTAAACAATATCAACTCTTCAAATCTGTTCTGTTGCCAATTCGTCTTTGTTATCTAACACTCGACCATAAATCTCAGTGACGGTACTTTGGTCTTTATCGGCAAAACAACTTCTATCCCATATACCAAAGGTTAGGGGGTAGCCCCTGTAGATGTTCGAATTGACATACTATACCCCTAGAGTGCAAAAGGCAGTTTATCTGGCCAGTCCTTGTAGGTTTCCACCATCTTTCGCAGGATGTTTTTGACATTCTTGTTTGTGGCTTCAACGACTGGTCTGTGGCCTATATGTTGATGACTTATGAAAAGCCACGTTGTATTTCTCGAGCAAATCCATCACCTCTTTCTTGAAGTGTGTGCCATTGTCCGATATGATCTCATTTGGCACCCCATACCTGTAGATGATGATCTTATTTGGCATCCCATACCGTCAACACCTTCAACGGCATTCCCATCAAACATCAAAACCGGCTCCACCTTCAGTATATTCTTTTATGATTAAGCATGCTTCTCCCGTACCACCGACATATTTAGTTTGTAACGTTCCATTATCATCCCCGATAGTTTCCCACTTTTAACTTGCCAGCAAACAAAACAAATTCCATTTCATTTACAAAAAAAAACTTATAGAAATTAATAACAGTACAATTACGTAACATCATACCATGATCAAACTTCGGTCTACCAAATCTAAGCCTTTCATATTCGCGATGAGTGTCACAATGTTCCACCTACAGAACCTTGGGAACACATTTCATAGCTCCGGGTGTATGATGTTGGTGTGTTCACACACAAAAAACTGTAAAAAAAATTTAAAAAAAAAAAATTAAAAAACCAAACAAATATTTACAAAATCGCACAAACGCCAAACAAAAAGCATTATGTTTGCTAACACAAGTACATAACACATTAAAATCTTAAACGTCTCACGAGGCGTAACAATGCAACTTACTAGTGTAGTCATTCACATTTTATTCAAACAACATCAACACCCTCACCTAACAAGGAGGGGCCCCAAATGTTCTCAAACACAATGACCATACCAACAGATTACACACTATCAACATTGCACCTCACATGCGGGCATACCAACGGCGTCACATTATATGTTACATCGATATCTTTATCACTCCATATTATGCCCACGATATGCAAACACATCATTTAAAAAGTTACACAACCCAATGTGGAAGCATGTACGACATATACATTTCACAGACAGACAAATGCAGACATTATCCACCAACGTTGTTGATAACATCTACTATGATCAACACCATGAACAAACTCAAAAAACCAGAGACACGACCACCAAACCAACGCAATAAACAACAAGGACATCTAACCATAAAAGGTCTCATCCCTATCTTTTAATTACACAACACACCCAATGCCATGTACGCAATCACACAAAATTGACATACACAACATGTGGATGAAACTCCTATAGACATGAACATCAGAACTCCAACATACCAACATAACACTTATACAAATGTAACCAAAAAAAAAAAAAAAAAAAAGAAGAAGAAGAAGAAAGAAAGAAACAAGGCGCGCTACATGATATCAAATAGGAAAAAATTACAAACCCACAATATAATTTTCACAGACCAACATGCCAGACGGAGCATTCAACATTACATCAATACTAGTATTTAGCACAAATCATCTAATGTTACCAACCCACACCTACACAGCACACCACATTGCAAAACACCATCACAAACAAATACTTGGCGTCATTGTTCAATACCACAACCGTCGACCAATGTAGAAAACAGGATGTGAACAAGTCTTTATTACACTGTCGACATCGAATACAACGCCAATCAATTAAACATAGCACTGAAACAACAGTAGCAGCACACTTGAAAGAAAGTGGTTTCGTATTTCTAGGGTTTCTGATGAACCATAATGTTAAATTGGTTCAATCAAACATCATTATCCAACATTACCAGGATCATATTAGGAGCAAATTGGCAAAATTCTCTCATCCCAACACTACAAACAAAGAACCTTCCATCTTCATCCACACCGGTTTTGATCAAAAATGCGAAAAACCAAAAAAACTCTACAGTAAGCTACTTTGGATACAAACGTAAATTCCACATCGATGAAAACCCACATATACCCATATTTTTTGGTAAACACGCACTTCACTATTGCACAAATATGTCATTAACATTAAAATGAGACTTATGGGTCTAACAAATAAAAGTTAGGACTAAATGGTTGACAAGACTTAAACTTGGGATTTATTGATATTTTACCCTTAATTTTATATTCTTAAAATAAAATTTCAAATTTGGATTCTTACTTGAATTATATTACTATAATTGAAATGAGATCAATATTCATTCCTTAAATTTTGCATAATTTATTAAATTATAAAATAAAATTTCAAATTTAAATTCTTTTTCAAATTATATTATTATAATTAGAATGAGATCAATATTCACACGTGTCATAATGATGTGTCATAAATATTATTGGTCTAAATATAATTTTTTTAAAT